>JARQOC010000009.1:61112625-61378634 GCA_033576535.1 Allobates femoralis
GCCTCCCCACAGCAGGATGTTGCATCCACCATGTGTGATGGTGGGGATGGTGTTATCAGGGGATGTGCAGGGTTATTTTACCACCACTTACAACATTTGGCATTTAGCCAACAATTCTACTTTGGCCTCCTTTGCACACATACTGAAATGGGTCTATCATTTTGGCAATTGCTGGCAGCCTCCGCTTTCAGGCCTCCACCAATCGAGCCATTATGCCCTGAATATTCTGAGAACCCTTTCTGACATCTGCTGGGCATGTTTGGCAGATGCTGGGTGTATGTGAATTTAGGTTTTCCTCCAGGATTGTCCTGTTCCATTCATCTTCCCATCAACTCTGACCAGCTTCCCTGCCCCTGCTGAAGAAAAGCCTCCCCACAGCAGAATGTTGCCTCCACCATGTGTGACAGTGGGGATGGGGTTCTCAGGGTGATGTCTAGGGTTAGTTTCCACCACACAGTGTTTTGCATTTAGCAGATTTGTCCTTGGTTCTCTCTGACCAGAACATTGTCCTTCACTGCTCGCTGTGGCCCCTACTTGGCCTCTTCTTGATGCTCTTCCACAAGTTCCACATTTGTGGAGTTTATGACTGACTAATGGTCGTCCTGTAGACAGATTCTCCTCCCAATCTGTGATACTGTGGCTTCTCCATGGTCTCTCGGATCTCCTCCTTCTTGGGATATCAGTCTCGGTGGACGGCATGTAATGAAATGTTGACGCAGATGTGTTTAGCATACAGAGATTGTAGAAACTAATGGATCTGTAAAGAATTATAGGATATGTATGTAAATAATGATTTGCACTGCCAGCAACCAGAGGTCCTAAAACTGGTGAAAATTGTGACACAAAGTGTTTTGGACAATTGCAGAACTTTGTTGTCTTAATTGAAATAAAACTGTAAATATCTGAGCTGCAGTACCAGATATAGCCAATATGAATAGGGTGGCGCTGTCGCTGATAAGCACCCAGTGTCTGACCTCTTCGATCAGCTGATCGTTAGTGATGCCAAGAGCCACATTCCCACTAATTCCCCTTGGAGAAGCAAAGTAATGATGGAGTGACCTTTTAAGTAATAATGGAGTGACCCTTTAAGTAATGGGTGAAGTAACCTTTTAAGTAATGATGGAGTGACTTTTTTAGTAATATGTGTAGTGACCATTTAAGTAATAGGTGGAATGGGTGAGGACCCTTTAGTAATAAATGGAGTGACCTTTTAAGTAATGATGGAGTGACCCTTTAAGCAATGGGTGGAGTGACCCTTTAAGTAAGGGGTGGAGTGACTCTTTAGGCCCCGTCACACCAGGCAACGGGGCTGGGGATGTCGGCGGCGAGTGGCGGGAGCGCGCACGTTTTTGGCGCCCCGCCAGCGTCACCGTCCCCCGTTTAGACGGGGCAACACCTCCAGCCCCGCGCCGGCGATCTGTGAGGCGGCATCGCCGCCGGGGTGTCTGGAAACCCCAGCGGCGATGCAGGACAATGGGAGCCTATGTGCACATCAGCCCATGATGGTCGCCTGGTTTTAGAGCACTGCTCTGAAACCAGGCGACCGCCCGGCACCGCTGTCATCGCCCCTTTACATGAGGCGACGTAGGGGCGATGAAGCCGGCGATAGGCCACGCCCCACAGCGCCTCTGTAACGGGCGGCGATATCGCCCCGTGTAACAGGGGCTTTTAAGTAATGATGGAGTGACCCTTTAAGCAATAGGTGGAGCGACCCTTTAAGTCATGGGTGGAGTGACCTTTTAGGAAATGATGGAGCGACCCTTTACGTAATGGGTGGAGTGACCCTTTAAGTAATGATGGAGTGACCCTTTAGGTAATGATGGAGTGACCCTTTAGGTAATGATGGAGCGACCCTTTAAGTAATGGATGGAGTGACCCTTTAAGTAATGATGGAGTGACCCTTTAGGTAATGATGGAGCGACCCTTTAGGTAATGATGGAGTGACCCTTTAGGTAATGATGGAGCGACCCTTTAGGTAATGATGGAGTGACCCTTTAAGTAATGATGGAGTGACCCTTTAAGTAATGATGGAGTGACCCTTTGTCCACATCTGCAGGAGCTTTTTACTGTAGACGTGGAGCTGCCCGTATCAGTTCAGACTGGGCAATGTGTTATGTACAGGACGATTATCTACACAGATGGCAGCAGCGATGCCAAGGGGAAGATTTACACAGCGCCATTAATAGCTTCTCATCCAGACGTTTGTGTGCAAATGGTCCGTGCCAAGGACCGGTCAGGTCACCGGAAACATACAGCCGCCGTCTGCCAGATGAGAGAGTGGAGCCCAGAGACTGCCAACAGCAGCGGGTATAATTCAGACCACTCTGTACCCCAAGATCAAGGCAGTGAGGAGGCATCAGTGCCAGCTTATAGGAACCAGAGACACACTGACACTGGGGTACAGGATAATGACAATGGGGTACAGGATAATGACACTGGGGGTACAGGATAATGACACTGGGGGTACAGGATAATGACACTGGGGGTACAGGATAATGACACTGGGGTACAGGATAATGACACTGACACTGGGGGTACAGGATAATGACAATGGGGTACAGGATAATGACACTGGGGGTACAGGATAATGACACTGGGGGTACAGGATAATGACACTGACACTGGGGTACAGGATAATGACACTGACACTGGGGGTACAGGATAATGACAATGGGGTACAGGATAATGACACTGGGGGTACAGGATAATGACACTGACACTGGGAGTACAGGATAATGACACTGGGGGTACAGGATAATGACACTGGGGGTACAGGATAATGACACTGGGGGTACAGGATAATGACACTGACACTGGGAGTACAGGATAATGACACTGGGGGTACAGGATAATGACACTAGGGGTACAGGATAATGACACTGTGGTACAGGATAATGACACTGGGGGTACAGGATAATGACACTGGGGTACAGGATAATGACACTGGGGGTACAGAAAATGACACTGTGGTACAGGATAATGACACTAGGGGTACAGGATAATGACACTAGGGGTACAGGATAATGACACTGGGGTACAGGATAATGACACTGGGGGTACAGGATAATGACACTGACACTGGGGTACAGGATAATGACACTGACACTGGGGGTACAGGATAATGACACTGGGGGAACAGGATAATGACACTGGGATACAGGATAATGACACTGGGGTACAGGATAATGACACTGGGGGTACAGGATAATGACACTGGGGGTACAGGATAATGACACTGGGGTACAGGATAATGACACTGGGGGTACAGGATAATGACACTGGGGCACAGGATAATGACACTGGGGGCACAGGATAATGACACTGGGGGAACAGGATAATGACACTGGGGTACAGGATAATGACACTGGGGTACAGGATAATGACACTGACACTGGGGTACAGGATAATGACACTGGGGTACAGGATAATGACACTGGGGTACAGGATAATGACACTGGGGGTGCAGGATAATGACACTGGAGGTACAGGATAATGACACTGACACTGGGGGGTACAGGATAATGACACTGACACTGGGGGTACAGGATAATGACACTGACACTGGGGGTACAGGATAATGACACTGACACTGGGGGTACAGGATAATGACAGACACTGGGGGTACAGGATAATGACACTGACACTGGGGTACAGCATAATGACACTGGGGTACAGCATAATGACACTGAGGTACAGGATATGACACTGACACTGGGGGTACAGGATAATGACACGGGGGTACAGGATAATGACACTGACTTTTGTTTGTTTTCCTGTTTCCATGGAGATAGAATCTTCGCTCAGTTTCGGAACCTTCCGCTTTCCT
The DNA here is from genome assembly GCA_033576535.1 of Allobates femoralis. Taxonomy (NCBI): domain Eukaryota; kingdom Metazoa; phylum Chordata; class Amphibia; order Anura; family Aromobatidae; genus Allobates; species Allobates femoralis. The sequence continues at coordinate 61,116,452 of JARQOC010000009.1, forward strand.
TAGTTCAGTTATGATTCTCTTGTATCGTCCTCATGAATGTAAACCTGCAATTACTGGGAGATGTTTTCCTTCATTAGTAAGAGAACTATCCTGCTTATAGTGAAGCAGAGTGGAGTCGGCGCAGGGTGTAGTGCATGGGCGCTATAATGGCGCTATAATGGGCGCAGGGTGTAGTGCACGGGCGCTATAATGGGCGCAGGGTGTAATGTGCGGGCGCTATAATGGGCGCAGGGTGTAGTGCGCGGGCGCTATAATGGGCGCAGGGTGTAGTGTGCGGGCGCTATAATGGGCGCAGGGTGTAGTGTGCGGGCGCTATAATGGGCGCAGGGTGTAGTGCGCGGGCGCTATAATGGGCGCAGGGGTAGTGCGCGGGCGCTATAATGGGCGCAGTTCATCTATCATTTCTGGTGTTTCCCAAGACCAAAGAAAAAAGTGAAAACGCCACACACAGAACTCACATGTTTTATTACTTTTTACTTTCTTCTTAAAACAAACCATTTATCTGTGATAGAAGCCGAGCGACGCGGGTTTATAATCCCTCTAATGCCTCGGATTTGGTGAAATCCATCATGTAAAGTTTGTTGGGTTGTCCCAGCTGTTTTGAGTTTCTTAAATTTGAGGTCATCACTTATTTCTGTTCCATTTAGGCAGATTTGCTGTTTTGGCCTCAAAAATGAATATTTGTTTCCTCCCTAAAACTATCATAAGAATCCAGGAATAGAGAGGACACGTCCCGGACGCCTGGAAGAGAGAGCAAAAATCCCATGATGGCAACGAGAGCCACCAATATGAAGGCATTTACAAAGATGCCAGTCATAGTAATTTAACTATATAGTGAGCACCCCCTAGTGGTGGCTGCAGGAGACAGAATTCTATCATTTTAATTCTATGGCGGTGAGAAAAGCAACAGAGGATATGAACTCTGCAGTATAATACAGGATCAGTAATGTAATGTATCTACACAGTGACTGCACCAGCAGAATAGTGAGTGCAGCTCTGGAGTATAATACAGGAGGTAACTCAGGATCAGTAATGTAATGTATGTACACAGTGACTGCACCAGCAGAATAGTGAGTGCAGCTCTGGAGTATAATACAGGAGGTAACTCAGGATCAGTAATGTAATGTATGTACACAGTGACTGCACCAGCAGAATAGTGAGTGCAGCTCTGGAGGATAATACAGGAGGTAACTCAGGATCAGTAATGTAATGTATGTACACAGTGACTGCACCAGCAGAATAGTGAGTGCAGCTCTGGAGTATAATACAGGAGGTAACTCAGGATCAGTAATGTAATGTATGTACACAGTGACTGCACCAGCAGATAGTGAGTGCAGCTCTGGAGGATAATACAGGAGGTAACTCAGGATCAGTAATGTAATGTATGTACACAGTGACTGCACCAGCAGAATAGTGAGTGCAGCTCTGGAGTATAATACAGGAGGTAACTCTGGATCAGTAATGTAATGTATGTACACAGTGACTGCACCAGCAGAATAGTTAGTGCAGCTCTGGAGTATAATACCAGGGGGTAACTCAGGATCAGTAATGTAATGTATGTACACAATGACTGCACCAGCAGAATAGTGAGTGCAGCTCTGGAGTATAATACAGGAGGTAACTCAGGATCAGTAATATAATGTATGTACACAGTGACTGCACCAGCAGAATAGTGAGTGCAGCTCTGGAGTATAATACAGAGGTAACTCAGGATCAGTAATGTAATGTATGTACACAGTGACTGCACCAGCAGAATAGTGAGTGCAGCTCTGGAGTATAATACAGGAGGTAACTCAGGATCAGTAATGTAATGTATGTACACAGTGACTGCACCAGCAGAATAGTGAGTGCAGCTCTGGAGTATAATACAGGAGATAACTCAGGATCAGTAATGTAATGTATGTACACAGTGACTGCACCAGCAGAATAGTGAGTGCAGCTCCGGAGTATAATACAGGAGGTAACTCAGGATCAGTAATGTAATGTATGTACACAGTGACTGCACCAGCAGAATAGTGAGTGCAGCTCTGGAGGATAATACAGGAGGTAACTCAGGATCAGTAATGTAATGTATGTACACAGTGACTCCACCAGCAGAATAGTGAGTGCAGCTCTGGAGTATAATACAGGAGGTAACTCGGGATCAGTAATGTAATGTATGTACACAGCGACTGCACCAGCAGAATAGTGAGTGCAGCTCTGGAGTAGTATAATACAGGAGGTAACTCAGGATCAGTAATGTAATGTATGTACACAGTGACTGCACCAGCAGAATAGTGAGTGCAGCTCTGGAGTATAATACAGGAGGTAACTCAGTGTCTGCACTACTGTTGTAGGTTATATGCAAACTCGCAATAATCATGAATTATTATTTCTTTATAATATGGAGCACATTATGCATCTAATAATGATGTCTATGACTATAGTAATATTGCCGGTCATCTGCCTGTGAGCGTCACGTTTTTCCTCATACCCGTCCTCTGACACGTCGCCGCAGGGCGAGATCCTCACGTGGACGGACGATCGTCAGTGATCTGATTATCACAATTGTTTCCTGGCAGTGATGTGATTAATGAAGGTAAAGTGTAATTATTATCGGCGGCTCCTTCTATTTCTTTTCTTTAAGGATCACTTTGCATTAGATCACTCTGATCAGATTGTCGCAGGGAACGCTGGATGATATTGTCTTATTATCATTCATATGTAGAAAAGATGAAATATTCTTAAAGGAAACCTCCAGTCAAAACTTCAGCAGAGTGTCCTAAGGGAACGAGTTACACTTCTGAGTGTTATTATTTCTGGAGGACGTTACAATGTTTCCATTTTATTGTTGTCTTTTGTTCTAAATCATCAATAAATAAAGAACTTTGCAGATTGTCTCGATCTCTGTGATGTTCCTTATACTCAATGATCTTGTCCTCGGGGTCATTACCGTCATCCTCCATGTATTGACAGATTACTATAATACAGCAGGGGCTGAGTCACTGTCGCTAATGACCCGGGTCACCGTTAATCAATGAGGATTGTAATGATAATTATTAGCAGTAATCCTAACGAAGGAGACTGCTAATGAGGAACCGCCATAAATCAAGTGTCCTCATAGATCGACTTCATCTCTCTTATGTCATTCATTAAACCCAAGTGTTCACCTTCATCTGATCCCATAACAAGTGATCAGAGAGAGAAGGTTACGGTAATTTAAAGGGACACTCCACACCCCAAGTGTGGCCAGGATCATTCTAAACACTCCAATGAGTATGTATGCAACAAAGCTGTATATACAGCGGGTGAAAAAAAAGTATCGAACAGGTCACCAATTTCCTACAGTTCTCACCAGATGTCGGTAACAACCCATCCAATCTGCACAGGTAAAGAAATCAAACCATAGATGTCCATAAATTATGTGTAATGAGAAATGACACAGAAAAAGTATGACAATATGAGATATATTAATCTTGGTCTTCTTTGTTGAGACGCTCAGACGCCTCTTTATGGAGACATCATCCGCATTGTCTGTAGGAGACATGTCCCTGCATTGTCAGGGGATTTGCCTTCTTCCGCACAACTTTACCTCCTGCGATCTGTGATCTTATGATTCGGACTTAGTCCTCCAGACATTTCTTTAGATCGCTTGTATCGCTCGCATCTAGCAGATTTTTCCTCTTGTGTTGGATCATTGTCTTGACATGTCCCTGTTCATCTTCATCCTGGTGGAGGAGCGACTTTTATCAGGAATGTCTCCATTTTCTCATCATCCTCTGCATGTCGTATGCTGAAACACCGCACCCACGATGTTCCCACCTCCACCACTGTTGTTGTGTTGGGTATTTCTTGCTCAAGGGTGTATTGCCTCAAGAGTTACATTGGTCTCATTGACAGCTATTCAGTATTTTCAGGCTTGAAATATGTTGTTGACTAACTTAATCGCCTGAGCTTAGATATGTTTGTGGCTACGTGAACAGGACGTCATAAGGAGGGATAGGAGTGCATAAGGGTCATACGTCATAAAGAGGTGCATTACTATGTTCTTGTACCTGCTGATTCCAGGTTTTTCTGTAGATCTCCACAGGTGTCCTTGGTTCTTGGACAACTTTTATAATTCCTTTCACTCTCTGTGTGAAATCTTGCGGGGAGCACCTTGTCATGAAAGGCTTATGGTGAAATAATGTTCTTTCTACTTCCGCATTATGACCCCAGCAGAGCTCACTGGACCTTCAGTAGTTTAGAAATTCTTCTATTACGAATGCCATCAGTATATTTTGCATCAAAGTTGTGAAGCTCTTGAGACAACTCGCTGGTTTTCCCATCATGAGATGTTTCTTGTGTGGCACCTTGGTAATGAGACTCCTTAATATCAGCTGGTTCAACTGATGACTGATAACATTTTTCACTAAGTAGCTGGATCGCTTTCCAATTACTGATATCCAGTGTGCCAGACTTCAGTTTTTGCACCTCTCTTTTTCATGTGTTCAATACTTTTTTTCCTGAGACATTTCTCATTATTACACCTAATTTATGGACAGCTGTGTTTTAATTTATTTGCCTGTGTGGATTGGATGGGTTGTTATCGACATCTGGTGAGAAATTCATGTCAACAGCACCTTAAGAATATATATTTACTTCGAAAATTGGTGATGTGTGCAATACTTATTTGACCGGGTGTTAAATAAGTGATTTGGTGCACGACACAATAAAGATATGTCGGAATGAGAGCCTCAGAGATGGATTCTAAGACTTATACAGGGTGGGCCATTTATATGGATGCCCCTAAATAAAATGGGAATGGTATGGTGTGGTATATGGGGTACAGAGATAGTGGGGCCATTCTTCATCAATGGAGACCTCAATGCCACTGATATGTGAATCATGTAGCAATTATTACTGTGATTATCGATTGTTTCCCTGCTGTTTCTTTGTGTGGGGTTTTCCACTCCTGCCCTGATCCCCTTGGTGGAGGAGATGGAGTATTAGACCAGAGCTGGCCAGGAGCAGGGCAAGGGTGGCAGCCCAGACCTCCTCACCATCAGAGGTAACTCTGGGATAAGGGACAGCTAGGGTCCCTCAAGCCTGGGTGTCAGTCTAGCAGATCCGGTCCTCCTGTTATTCCTTATTACCGCGTGACAATGAGAGTGGGGCTCAACTTGATTTGGACCGTGTTAGTTATTTCTATTAAAACCCTCCTCTCTTACAATGCCCAAGAAAAACAATATTTGAGTGCCACAATGATGCAATCTATAGCGCCCAAATAATACAAACAAAAAAATATAGCCGCCTCCGTGAGCACGAACATGTGCAAACATTGAATATTGGACTTAAATATTGAATCTCTGAATTTGAACTTCATTACTGCTGTATGAAATAATCTTATATAAAGCAGTGTAGTGTATGTATCATAGCTCTGCCCCCTCTAGGGAGCCACACCCCCTCCATGTAACTCTGCCCCTCAACATAGCTCGTCCCTCCACATAGCCACACCCCCTCTACATTGGCCCCCCCTGGACAATGTGAGCTATAAAGGGTGGGGCTACCTGAAGGGGCAGAGCTATGATACACATAACATAATACTTACATATATGATCATATTACCATATATGGTCATTACGACCATATATGAGCATTACAACCATATATGGGCATTACGCTCGGGCATTACCGGGCTCTACAGCTTAGTACACTTACAAAAATGAAGTATACTTAATTGCATAAATTAGTCTAATTCATGAGAGCCCAGAGGCCACAACAAGGCAACCTCCCTCTGTTGAGACCCTGAAACCAATAGTTATCAGATGTGTCATAAAACCTACAATTGTATAGGTAGAAATCAGTACTAATTAAAAACATACTTTGCTTCCATATGTTCCATCAGTCTGAGTATGAGTGAGACCCAACAAAGTAAGGCTTGCATTGTCATGGCTGATGGGCTCTCATGAATTGGCCTGATTTGAGTCCCTTCATTTCATGAGTATGTTCTGTGCAGCAATATCGCATCCCAACGTCTTATAGTCAATGTTTCTACACATCTACATCCTTACAGTAGCTTTTGCTCGTGTATTATGCAGTCATACCTGTTTACACCTGTTTACACTTGCTTTATTCTGTGTAAGATGCTGGTAAGTTTTTTTTTATTTTTGCACAAATAATACAAGTTGAAATAATAAAGTTAACAGCTGGATGTCTCCCGTGTTCTGTGGGTTTGGATTTTTATCGATTGTGCGGATAAAATATTAATATTTCCGCCAGTCGGAGATGATGAGGTCCAGCAGACACAATGAACAGGGAAGTAGTCATCACTTATTAATCATTAGCGCTAATTTACGTGCGGTGTAAATCCTCCTGTATTATTTGTGTGTTTGTTGGACGGCGCTGTGTGTCCGGTCACCAGCTGTCATTGTGCTATTAGTGACCGCAGGAAGCCGCTGGCTTCCCTCCCGCCGCCCGTCGTGTCCACTTTTCACATACAATAATGGTGCAAAGCTCGTCCCACTAATGGACAGCGGCTGAAAAACACCTTCTGTTACCAATTACCAGGTGCTGGGCCCAGACCGGCCATTAACCACTTCCCTCCCAATGACCGGAAGCTTCATGAGCGAGCTGATCGTGTATTGATCCGGATACCGCACACCTGCCCCGCGCCTCCGCCACCTCCGCTCACCACAGGTTCATACATTTATTCATTAACAAGGTTCTGCACGTCTGGGATCTGAGCCCATCAGACACAGCAACGTCTGTAACAATGATAGGAAAGAAAGGAGAAATCAAGACCTGGGCAATATGAAGGGGCAGAATATACTACACACTGATGGATGGGGGATTTATGGATGGATGGATGGACGCACAGGCGAACACAGGATTGGTGGAGTCTGTGCAGTGGATGGATGGATGGATAGAGAGAGGCATGGATGGATGCACAGGAGGACACAGGATGGATGGATGGATGGATGGATGGAGGGATGGGTGGACAGATGGATGGATAGATGCACAGGCGGACAAAGGACTGATGCAGCCCCTGCAATGGATGGAAGAATGGATGGATGGATGGAAGGAAGGATTGATGGAGAGATGGACGGAGGGGCAGATACAGCATTGATGAACCCTCTGCAGATGATAGATGGACAGATAGATAGATAGATAGATAATACAATTTGCCCCATTTTTTGTGGCATGGCTCCGTGTAGTTCGGCCGCTGCAGATATCAGCTGGTCAAAAAGAACTCCGGGGGTCAGACCAGTATCAGTCTCATATTCATGGCTGATTCTACAGAGATCATTATGTTACTCCCTGAGCAACACTTTAATTGGAAACTAGATCTATAAAGTCTATTTTGCACCCTCAGCCTCAGCGGAGAAAGTGAGCATAAACCAGAACATCGAGAGTAACATCCTGTATTATACTCCAGAGCTGCGCTCACTATCCTGCTGGTGCAGTCACTGTGTACATACATTACATTACTGATCCTGAGTTACCTCCTGTATTATACTCCAGATCTGCACTCACTATTCTGCTGGTGCAGTCACTGTGTACATACATTACATTACTGATCCTGAGTTACCTCCTGTATTATCCTCCAGAGCTGCACTCACTATTCTGCTGGTGCAGTCACTGTGTACATACATTACATTACTGATCCTGAGTTACCTCCTGTATTATACTCCAGAGCTGCACTCACTAGTCTGCTTGTACATAGGGGCAGTATTATAGTAGTTATATTCTTGTATATAGGGAGCAGTATTATAGTAGTTATATTCTTGTATATAGGAGCAGTATTATAGTAGGTATATTCTTGTATATAGGGGCAGTATTATAGCAGTTATATTCTTGTATATAGGGAGCAGTATTATAGTAGTTATATTCTTGTATATAGGAGCAGTATTATAGTAGTTATATTCTTGTACATAGGGGCAGTATTATAGCAGTTATATTCTTGTATATAGGAGCAGTATTATAGTAGTTATATTCTTGTACATAGGGGCAGTATTATAGCAGTTATATTCTTGTACATAGGAGCAGTATTATAGTAGTTATATTCTTGTACATAGGAGCAGTATTATAGTAGTTATATTCTTGTACATAGGGGCAGTATTATAGCAGTTATATTCTTGTATATAGGGGCAGTATTATAGTAGTTATATTCTTGTATATAGAGGGCAGTATTATAGTAGTTATATTCTTGTATATAGGGGCAGTATTATAGCAGTTATATTCTTGTATATAGGGAGCAGTATTATAGTAGTTATATTCTTGTATATAGGAGCAGTATTATAGTAGTTATATTCTTGTATATAGGGGCAGTATTATATTAGTTATATTCTTGTACATAGGGGCAGTATTATAGTAGTTATATTCTTGTATATAGGAGCTGTATTATAGTAGTTATATTCTTGTACATAGGAGCAGTATTATAGTAGTTATATTCTTGTATATAGGAGCAGTATTATAGTAGTTATATTCTTGTATATAGGAGCAGTATTATAGTAGTTATATTCTTGTATATAGGAGCAGTATTATAGTAGTTATATTCTTGTACATAGGAGCAGTATTATAGTAGTTATATTCTTGTATATAGGGGCAGTATTATAGTTATATTCTTGTATATAGGGGCAGTATTATAGTAGTTATATTCTTGTACATAGGGGCAGTATTATAGTAGTTATATTCTTGTACATAGGAGCAGTATTATAGTAGTTATATTCTTGTATATAGGGGCAGTATTATAGTAGTTATATTCTTGTATATAGGGGCAGTATTATAGTAGTTATATTCTTGTACATAGGGGCAGTATTATAGTAGTTATATTCTTGTATATAGGAGCAGTATTATAGTAGTGATATTCTTGTATATAGTGGCAGTATTATAGTAGTTATATTCTTGTACATAGGAGCAGTATTATAGTAGTTATATTCTTGTATATAGGAGCAGTATTATAGTAGTTATATTCTTGTATATAGGGGCAGTAATATAGTAGTTATATTCTTGTATATAGTGGCAGTATTATAGTAGTTATATTCTTGTATATAGGAGCAATATTATAGTAGTTATATTCTTGTATATAGGGGCATTATTATAGTAGTTATATTCTTGTATATAGGAGCAGTATTATAGTAGTTATATTCTTGTACATAGGAGCAGTATTATAGTAGTTATATTCCTGTATATAGGAGCAGTATTATAGTAGTTATATTCTTGTATATAGGGGCAGTATTATAGTAGTTATATTCTTGTATATAGGGGCAGTATTATAGTAGTTATATTCTTGTATATAGGGGCAGTATTATAGTAGTTATATTCTTGTATATAGGGGCAGTATTATAGTAGTTATATTCTTGTATATAGGAGCAGTATTATAGTAGTTATATTCTTGTACATAGGGCAGTATTATAGTAGTTATATTCTTGTATATAGGGGCAGTATTATAGTAGTTATATTCTTGTATATAGGGGCAGTATTATAGTAGTTATATTCTTGTATATAGGAGCAGTATTATAGTAGTTATATTCTTGTATATAGGAGCAGTATTATAGTAGTTATATTCTTGTATATAGGGACAGTATTATAGTAGTTATATAAGTCTTGTACATAGTTAATCCCCTTGTTTTCCACAATCTTATAATTCCGTATAACAGTTTCTGACCAGCGTGACATCCGCTTTCTGGAATGCTGGCGAGGTTCCTCATTTCTTAATGATTGTTCTTTTAATTCTTCATCAAGTTTAAGTTCTCAGGCCCATTTAATCCAAGGTTATGGAGATAAGAAATTTTTATCTCACGATGAGGCTCGTCCATTAATATAAAAGCATTTGTCTCTGGAGCTATGCTATGAATGTGCACATATAAGCTGGGGCACAAGAAACCTTGGATGACATTTCTGAATAATAATGCAAAATGCAAAAAAAAACAAGTGTTGCAAATCTTAATGAAAGGTCGGTGATTGTAAGACATAAAATAAAATCTAGGTTCATTCATCCATTCATATATCCATCCATCGGCTATCATGTGCAGGGAAAGATGTGGGGTCAGCTAATGAGCAAAGGCAGGGAAGTGACATATGATGGAAATATATTCGTCATATGTCGTGAAAGGGTTAATAAATGGACAGTTAAACAGGAATGTGAAGAAGCCCATAAGTTTGGTTGATCAGTCAAAGAAAACAGCGCCACCTATAGGACATTTGTAACGGGTGGCCCACACATCATCCATGACACACTGGCCGCAGCGCAGGCATTCCATATCACCTGCACCTGGTTCTCCTTCGTTAGACCCTTGGGCAACCCAAAGTCTGCTGCTGCTGCACTCCTTGCCATACAGGGAAAAAGAGAGAGTCGACAAGGGTGACTGAGACAGCGCACAATGGGGTAAAGAGAGCGCACAGAGGTAGAGAAAGCACACGGCAAAGAGTGCACAGGGGAAGAGAGCGCACAAGCAAAAGAGAGAGCGCATGGGAAGAGAGCAACGGAGAGAGACATCACAAAGGGAAAGACCTCACAAGGGGAGAGAGAGCACACAGGGAGAGAGACAGCACAAGGGGAAGGAGCACACAGAGGGGAGAGAGGCACAAGGGTGAGAGAGAGTGCACAGGGGAAGAGACAGCACAAGGAGAGAGAGTAGTCACTAACGGAAGAGAGAGAGCACATGGGGAAAGACAACACAAAGGGAGAGAGAATGCACAAGGTGAGAGAGAGCACATGGAGGAGAGAGAGCACACAGGGAAAGAGCACACAGAGGCTAGAGACAGCACAAGGGGAGAGAGAGTGCACAGGGAGAAGAGACAGCACAAGGGGAGGGAGAGAACGCACAGGGAAAGAAGAGCACACAGGGGAGAGAGCGCACAGGGGGAGAGAGTAGCACAAAGGGAGAGAAAGCACAAGGAGAAGAGCGCACAGGGGGAAGAGAGATTGCACGGGAGAGAGACAGCACAGAAGGGAGAGAGAGAGTCCATGGGGAGAGATAGCACAAGGAGAGAGTGCACAGGGGAAGGTAGACCGCCCAGGGGTGGGAGACAGTACAACGGGAAAGAGAAAGCACAGGGAAAGAGAGAGTGTACAGGGGTGAGAGACAGCACAAGCAGAGTGCACAGGGGGAAGAGAGAGAGCACAGGAGGGAGAGAGAGAGTGCAAGAGGAAAAGACAGCGCACAGGGGAAGAGAGAGTGCATGGGGAGAGAGAGCACACAGGGTTAAGAGACAGCACAAGGGGGAGAGAGAGGATGGTAAGCAGCACCGCCTCCCCCTACCCTCCAAGGTGCCGCTGCAATTATTAGCGGGAGTAGTTGGACTAATATATAATCACACGCGGTCTACAATCACCCGATGCCATAGAATCAGCCCCGTCTAGTAATTAATAACTAGGGGACACAGCACTTCTGTTCCTCTGTTTATAGCAAATGAGGTCACCTGGACACTCAGACCCCAAAACCTTTCCGCCCTTCAAATATGATCGTTCATTTCTTTATTTTCTTTTGGATGAACCTTGACCCCACTGACAAGGTGAAAGGTTACATTATATTATATGATGAGCAATATAGGGAGTTGTCCAAACATTTTTGAAGAACATCTTGGAATCTTCTGAAATTACAATTAAAATCAAGTCATGTTCATTACAGATCCATCTCTGAGGACCCCCCATAGCTGATCACATTCAATCTACCCTTGTGCTCACTGCAGATGATCACTGGCGATCACTGACGATCAAAGGATCTGCTGCAGAGAAGTCCAAAGACCTTGAGGAACCATGAAGAACCTTGAGGAACCATGACACTTGGCCAAGGAATGTCTCCATGTTATGGCCGGGAAGACTCCACCGCTCGGACACTTGAGATCCTTCTCTTCTCTCGATATTAATCACTTCGGTCTTTGGCTCCGGACATGGAGAAGTGGATTTACAGATCTCAAGTATCCACAGAAATGTGATCCTAGATCATCTCCCGTCAGAAGCTCAACGGCCTCATTTCCTCTTTATAATGGGAATCACTTAAGATCTGTCAATTTCAGGTCCTCTGTCCAATCCATTTCTCCCATCATTTAAAGCTCATTCATATTCCTTATGCTATGTGTTATACAGATGTAGCAGAGCTGAGTTGCTGAGTTTTCTACAATGTATCAGTCAGGTCTTCATGCTGGAATTTAGCAAAAAACGTTCCTCCTGTTTTAATTTAGGCCAAACTTGGAGGTAATTTATTAATTTGTCGGGTGTGCTTGCTCAAAGCAAGTTTGCAGAAAAACAGCAAAAGTCACAAACAACAAAAGTGGCAAACAATTTGAGCAACTATGAAATGCTTGAAGAATCGGCCCCAAATACTATTACAGAGTTTAAGAACTTACGTTATTCGTTTAAAATTTGGTTCCCCTCATAGCAGAAGCATGGCCGCACACAGGGTGTAATGATCGGGCTCATGCTGGAGGGGCCCCCCACCCCAGCACCTACAGTACTTCAGCTGGTTGTGCCTCTAAAGAAGCACATTCAGCAGTGTTTTTAATGCATTAGAAAACAGCAGCAGAACAGGGGTCAGACATACTAGGATGGGGGAACATAATAAACCAGGATGGGGGATCATGTATGCCAGGATGGGGGGGATATATACCAGAATGGGGGAGATAAATACCAGGAAGGGGGACATATATACCAGGATGGGGGATCATGTATGCCAGGATGGGGGACATATATACCAGGATGGGGGACATATATACCAGGATGGGGGATCATGTATGCCAGGATGGGGGACATATATACCAGAATGGGGGAGATAAATACCAGGAAGGGGGACATATATACCAGAATGGGGGATCATGTATGCCAGGATGGGGGACATATATACCAGGATGGGGGACATATATACCAGGATGGATGGCATATATAACAGGATAGTGAAGATAAATACCAGGAAGGGGCACAGGATGGCAGACATATATACCAGGATGGGGGACATATATACCAGGATGGGGGACATATATACCAGGATGGGTCCATATATACCAGAATGGGGGAAATATGTACGAGGACAGTGGACATCTATACTAGGATGGGGACATATATATCAGAATTGGGGACATATATACCAGGATGGGGACATATATACTAAGATGGGGACATTTGTACCAGGATGGGGAACAAATATACCAGGAAGGGGATATATACCAGGATGGGGACATATATATCAGGATTGGGGACATTTGCACCAGGATGGGGAACATATATACCAGAATATAGCCCAGAATGGGACTCATTACTACATGATGTATGAATCTAACTGACATGCGTTGGGTGGGGGGTGCAAGTCATAATTTTTGCATGGGGGCCCATTGGAATCTAATTAAGCTGCTGGCCACACCTTGAATATACTAAAGGACCACAGTAGATGGCAACTGAGGTAACGTAGACAGATACACTCACATCACATAGACAGGGGTCCTGAGTACAAAGAGCGGAACAGTCTAGAGGAAGAACATTTTCCATTGAGAGCTGTTATGAGTTCCTTCAATGACTCTCCGGAGACTCTATCATGTTCACACACATCCTTAGTGAGAAGCAAGAGTACAGCTGGGGCCAAGATCTCCAGGAACGTTCAGCAAGAAGGGCGTCCTGTCAGACACACATCTCTGTACACACTCGACAGGGTCAGATCCTGCTTCTCTTCACTGTGCAGCCCATAATTACACACCCAAACCTTCACTTGTTAAAGAGGATTTTTTTTTTTTACTTAAAGCATAACCGCCGTTTAAATTTTTATTTAATAATAATGAAGTGAAAGTGATTATAATAAACTTTCAAATACACTTTATCAGAGAGATCTGGTGGAAAACCATTCATAAACTTTCCACAAGGTGTCCCCACTAGACTCTGTGTGAAGCAGACATATGTTCATTATTAGTCAGATCCGTCTTCACACTGAATACGGGGAATGTATCCATATAAGGGAGAGGGTGTGGCCTACACTTCTGACTGCAGCTCATGAGGAAACAATGTTTCAGATTATCTCAGCCTACAGCATAGTTGCTAAGCAACGTCAGAATGTCAGGATCACTGCAAACTCTTCTTTCCTTGGCACAAGCTCCTGATCTGTCATCCGGCTCCACACAGCTCAGTCAGGATCTCTGTTAACCCCTTCTCTGCTGTCACACTGAACTGCTCCCTACCAGCTGTTGGCCACACCCCCACAGCCATAGAATACAGTTTTTAAAAGAGCACAGAAAAATGTGAGAAAATAAGTCGTACAGCACCAAAAAGCATTATCTTAGCTGCTATGTGACCCGTCATTAACAATCAGTGCAATATTGTTTGTTTTTTTCAATGAAATGACTTGTACATTTTAAAAGCATATATTAGGGGCTCCAAGAAAAAAGTGTCAATGTTTTTCATTAAAAAAAATCATATTCACCCTTTGATGTCTGGTGGAATACGGCAGCGCGGTGTTTAACCCTTCATCCTCCCTACTCTATATGCACACCGCTGGGGACTGCAGCAGCCGTGATCTGTTTTTATAGTGGTTGTGACTCTCACAACCACACAAGGTGAAGCCTCTGATACCTATTTAGGTCATATTTTATCTCTCAGACCCTTCCAGTGACCTTTGGGTTTTCATTAATCATCAACATTAACAGAAATAAGCACATGAAATATATCCCTCTGTGTGTAATGACTCTATATAATAGATGGGTGTCACTTTATGTATTGAATTACTGATATAAATGAAATTTTTGATGATATTCTAAGTCATTGAGATGCAGCTGTTGGTGTATATACACATGCAGAGGAGATGAAACAATGTCCTCACAATGATGGAGCCATTGCCTCCTCACCAAGATTTTTTTTGGCAATAGTTTTCCTCTTGCACCAGGGCAGAAGGATCGTTATTGCACTTAAGAAAATCAAATCATCTTAATGGTTGGGACAACGGGTTGGTAAACATTCCTTATATATGCTTAGTTTCTGCATGGACCTATTTGTCCGATATTAACGGAATTAGTCAAAGTGATTTTTTAATGAACCTTTCGGGGATATTCATGATTAAATGTGAAAACGCTTTAGGAGACAAAAATTGTTCCAAAACTCCTTCACGAAATGAAAAACCTCCAAAGATGTAGCGATTCCTGCAGTGTTTTCCAATTCAAAATTCTTTGTACTCAAAAACATACCCATGGGGCTCGATTACATCTTGCATTTTCAATGCATATTTTCTTGTGTTTCAAGAAGGTGGAATGTTAAATCTTAGTAGTGACAAGGTCATGTGGGGAAAAGGCCCAGAACAAGCCCTAAATTAGGGGGTACTCCTGATGGTGGAGAGGTCTGAGTTTCCACCCTTACCCTGCTCCTGTAAAACTGATTCTCACTTCCCTCCCCCTGAGCTGGGAAGTGAAGGAACCCACAGATAAAGACAGACAGGGGGATCCAAAACACAAGCTCACAGCACTCACACACAAGGGGAATACAATATGTGATTAGGGAGAACACAAGAACAAGCTGGAGTTACTATAACAAGAGAGTGTTCACCAAACACCAAACAAGCAGCAACTGATACCAGATTACTGGAACACCAAGATAAGGATCGGTGTTGCAGGAGCAAAGCAGAAGCTATAGTCAGCATCAGAGACCAGATCCCACCATCTTAAAAAGGTGGGGAGCACCTGTGATTGGTCTGCCAGAACACATGATCCTAGAGGTAATCTTTAACTCTTGCTAGCCCGATCATTACTGAGAACACATCTGGTTGATGTCTGAGCCGCCTGTGCAACTCAGAAGTATGAGAGACACCTCAGTGTGAAGTGTCAGAATCTGTAGTGTGAACAGCGCCAGATGCCGCCATGACACTCTATGAGTTTTGAGCAAATCGCGGTGTGATAGGTCAATGCAGCCGTCCATGGTGAGAAGTCCAATATTGGCTCGTTGTCCACCTACGTCATCTTAGTTTCCTCCTGCACTTGAGTGGTTTCCCTGTGAACAGGATCTTGTTTAATCCAAGGAAGGAAACAATATAAGCCTAGAAGAGGTTTCACAGTGATCACATTCACACGGTATCACTTTCATATCAAAAAGGAACTTGTGCTATGAGCATATATACATTATGTTCTTCTTACCGGGAACACTAAATCCACCACTCGTCCAGCCAACCTGTAGGAGCAGATGTTCCACCCGATCTTTGATCTAGTTCACTTTCTATCTCAAATGTAACAGTGCAAGCCATTCAAAGGGAATTGAAGTGTCCTGTTAGGAACATGGAAGGTTCCCATGAAGGCTTGGTATAGAAGGCATATGTCATGTCTCGAGATTCGATCTGTGTGATCAGGTTCCTTCCTTCCTTTGTTTTGCTCTTTTTTGGTTAGCAAGTGTTTTAATTTGTCATTTAGTCTGCCCTATCACATTGTGGGTGCAGCTATTTATACCTTACCCTTGCTGGTCTTCTCTGCACCTCCTCCCTCCCTGCACTCTTTGTAACCTCTTATTCCGGCTAATAGAATAAAGCTTGATGCACGTTTGAAGATGTCCTGGTGAGTGCCGTCTCTTTACTTCTACAAAAATGTCTATTGCCTCATAAGCTATGGGACTGTGCAATGCCAGAACTATCAAATCCACAGCTGGTGACCTGACCTTAAGGAAAGACCCATAGAATATTGCTAGTGCCCGGAATCCTCAACCACATTTAAGTGTTTTCATTTGTCATTTAGTCTGCCCTATCACATTGCGGGTGCAGCTCTTTATACCTTACATTTGCTGGTCTTCTCTGCTGGCTATATTTTTAAATTGCTCTTTTACCTGGACTTCCTGCCATACTACCAAAGATTTATGCCAGTCAGATAGTGACCAGCTAGGTTTATCATCTTTGCTGTCATATCTATCCTACTCCTTTCTCTTGCCAATAATTGGGTAATAGGAGACTTTCCTCTCTTTAGACCAGCTAGGTTTATTATCTTTGCTGTCAAATCTATCTATCCCACTACTTTCCCCAGCCAATAAAAGGAGGTGTCAGGAACATATAATCAAAATATGTTTTCTATTGTCTATGAGAGATGACACTCAGCCTCAGAGAAAGTGCCCCTCCCCTTATGTGTAAATGCTCACCTCTCATGGCATAATTTAGGAAAGCCAAAGTACCTCATATGGTCATGATGAAGCTTAAAGATTGCAGTTTACAACATGAAAATCAGAAAAGGCTTTTGGAGGGAAAAGGGATGCGTAGTTTCTGTGTTCTGTCAGCTAGAAAACATACACCATATGAGTATTAGAGTTGTGAAAATTATATTTTTAGAATCCATATGAAATGGCGAATGCAAAACACCATTTTGCATTGCTGGGCACTGGCCAGAATTGTAGCAAATAAATTTCCACTCGTTAGAGAATACCAGCTATGTCATGTTTCCTGTCTGTTAAAAGATAAATTCACAACCGACAAGATTACATCAATATGTTTTATGTGCAAGGCCCATAGGCAAAGATATCATGAAAACTAGATTTGTATAACTTTCTGCAGGTCTGAGCACATCCCTCGTACCGCCCATATATGAGGTCACCAGATGGGAGATCTGTAAGTTTATTGTGTGTTCACAAAAAGCAAATGCCTCAGTTTTGAGGCATTCAGACCATGGAGGAGCAGCCGGAACAAAGCTGTGGTGCTGAATTGTGTTTCTTCTAAGGAGAAACTTGGACATCATCTTTATGGCACAGTAACTTTCAACTTTTTTCTCTTTTATTTTTATGTAAATGTCTTTTCCTTGCTGGCAGTTCCTGATTAGTTTATCTCTGCTGCAGCCGCTTTGTGACCACTCCACCTCCCTTTAAATAGTCATATAATTCATCACCTGATATAATAGCAGCTTTTTGTCTATTCTGGCTGCAGGTGATTCAGCTGCCGAGTTCTGTTGTTGCAGCCCTGTCATCTGCAGGTCTGGTGTTTGGCTGTATCCTTTATTGTCTGCGTTCCCTTGTCTGTCTCCCTTCCCCTGTGTTGGACTACTATACAGGTGAGATCGATTGAACTCCCTGGCCTTTGCACTAGACAGCGTGAGTGAAGGAACTAGGCACGTGGCGGCAGTTGGGGGGAAGGACCCACTTAGGGACATTAGTGGAGCTCAGGGGCCAGATGCAGGTTAGTGTCCCATTCCCTGCTCCCTATCATCAGGGTCTTCCTCCCCTTTACATCCCATTGTATATCAGCGTTGCTCCATGCATGACAAGTAGTTGTATAGTGAACTTGTTGATCTTTTCCATTCTGAACATCTCTCATTAATTTTTCTCTAATTTCACTTCCTAGAGATTATGAAGTCACCATGGCGCCAGCAGCAGAAGAAAGATACGTGTACTTGGCGATATACATTATAACGATCATCACGGGATTCCCTGCCAACCTCCTCGCCCTTCACGCCTTCATTAGGAAGCTGCGCCTCAAAGCCACCCCCAACGCCATCCTGCTTTTCAACTTGACTATATCCGACCTATCGTTCTTGACTTTCCTCCCCTTCAAAGTGACGGAGGTCTTCCAAGGTCAGTGGTCAATGCCGTCCTTCCTCTGTCCCCTCAGTGGTCTCTTCTACTTCAGCACCATCTACTCCAGCACGCTGTTCCTCACTGCGGTCAGCGTTGAGCGGTACCTCGGAGTGGCCTTCCCGCTCAAGTACAAACTCTACCGTAAGCCGAGCTACGCCGTGGCCATTAGCGGCTTCCTGTGGGTCTGCTCGTTTGCCCATTGTAGCATTGTCTACGTTACCGAGTACCACCAAGCCTCGAATGTCAGCAGCGATAGGTTTGTTTGTTATGATAACTTCACCGAGAAGCAGATGGAAGTTCTTCTACCGTTTCGTCTGGAGCTGGGACTCCTCTTGTTCTGCCTCCCCTTCTTTATCACCTGCTTCTGCTATGGAAGCTTCATCAGGATCATCATATCTTCTCCGCACATCCATAAGGACAAGAAGCAGAGAGCCATCGGCCTGGTACTTACCACTCTTTGCGTTTTTGCAATATGTTTTGCCCCTACAACGTCTCTCACTTGGTTGGATTCGTAATGAAGAAGAACCTAAAGTGGAGGGAAAAGGCTTTACTCTTAAGTACGTTCAACGCGAGTCTGGACCCGGTCATCTTCTACTTCTCCTCCAACGCCGTCCAGCACTCTTGCAAAAGCTGCTTGATGAGGCTACACATTTGCCATCCTAGTCCAGCTCTGCATGATAATGGACAAGCAGAGCATAAAGCTGGGTCCTCCTCAGTTTCGGACAGCTATAAGGATGACCACGATGTCTTATTTATTTGCCTTACAAAGTATAATGTGATATTTACGTTGGGTTTGCTAAAGTGACCATAGAGGAAACATGTCCCATCCCAGATCGGAGACCTGGTCCATATTGCATCTAACCACTAGATCCACACTCCAAGGTGACCAACATAGAAGAGAAAGGGTGGTCAACTTGAGTGGTCTTCATCGTCAACCTTGAATGCCTCTATTAATGTTTGTATAATGTGACATTTATGTGGTTTTGCTAAGGGTGTCCATAGAGGAAACATGACCCCTCCTAGATCGGGAGGACCTGTCCATATTGCATCTATCCATTGATCCACACTCCGAGAAGGTGACCAAAAAAGAAGAGAGATGGTGTCAACTGAGGTGGTCTTATCGTAACTCTTGAGATGCCTCTATTATGTTTGTATAGAGTGATATTTTGTTGGCTTTTGCTAAAGGTGTCGATAGATTAGACATGTCTATCTAGATCGGGAGACCTGGTCCATATTTGTATCTATCACACTCCAGAAGGTGACCAAAAGAAGAGAGGGTGTCAACATTGAGGTGGTCTTCATCGTAACCTCTTAAAGATGCCTCTATTATGTTTGTATAATGTGACATTTATGTTGGGTTTGCTAAGTGTCCATAGAGAAACATGTACCAACCTAGATCGGAGACCTGGTCCATATTTGCATCTATCCATGATCCACACTCCGAGAAGTGACGAAATAGAAGAGAGATGGTGTCAACTTGAGGTGGTCTTCATTGAAACTCTTGAGATACCTCTATTATGTTTGTATATGTGTGATATTTATGTGGGTTTTGGTAAAGGTGTCGATAGATTAAAACATGTCCCATCCTAGATCGGAGGACCTGGTCTATTTGCATCTATCCTTTGACCCACACTCCAAGATGGTGACCAAAAAAGAAGAGAGATGGTGTCAACTTGAGGTGGTCTTCCCCGCAACCTCTTGAGATGCCTCTGTTATGTTGTTTTTTGCAATTTCCTACAACCTTAAGATTGGTCTACTGTGGCTTGTTGTCCGTCTACCTCTTTGTAACTGTTGAGTGTAAATGTTGTCATGTTGTGACCAACACGTTTGCCTCTTCACTAACAAAAGTTCTAAAGATCTCCTGTTTCCGAAATTAGCATATTTACTGATATAATGCAACAAGGCAGCATGCCATCTGCAATTCTAATTGCCTGGCACAGGACCATGTATGTCCGAGAACAGGGACCATGTTGTCGACCACAGGACCATGTATGTCCGACCACAGAGGACCATGTATGTCCGACCACAGAGGACCATGTATGTCTGGCCACAGGGGACCATGTATGTCCGACCACAGGGGACCATGTATGTCCGACCACAGGGGACCATGTATGTCCGACCACAGAGACCATGCATGTCCGACCACAGGGGACCATGTATGTCCAACCACAGGGGACCATGTATGTCCGCCACAGGGGACCATGTATGTCCGGCCACAGGGGACCATGATGTCCGACCACAGGGGACCATGTATGTCCGGCCACAGGGGACCATTTATGTCCGACCACGGGGACCATGTATGTCCAACCACAGATGAACCATGCATGTACGACCACAGGGGACCATGTATGTCCGACCACAGGGGACCATGTATGTCCGGCCACAGGGGACCATGTATGTCCGGCCACAGGGGACCATGTATGTCCGGCCACAGGGGACAATGTATGTCCGACCACACGGGGACCATGTATGTCCAACCACAGATGAACCAGCATGTCCGACCACAGGGACCATGTATGTCCGGCCACAGGGGACCATGTATGTCCAGCCACAGGGGACCATGTATGTCCAACCACAGATGAACCATGCATGTCCGACCACAGGGGACCATGTATGTCCGCCACAGGGACCATGTATGTCCGCACAGGGACCATGTATGTCCGGCCACAGGCGACAATGTAGCCCCAGCTTTTATCTACCTTACACCATAACACTGTCTTCTTTTATGTCATGAATGAGCTTTTTGAGGACTCAATAAATGTTTATTTGGAGAACTTTAAGACCAACACCATATGTATTCTACACATTCCCAAATCAGATCATGGTTATGGTAATTGTCTAGACCACGGTACCAGAACCCATGACCCATGATGTGACTTAGTCCGTTACCATATCTGGGAGATTTGTTCCACTATGAGATTATATTGTATGTAATAAAGCTGTAAAGCATTGAGCTTCTGTGATTGTCCCCTTCTCCTCCACCCCTTGCCTCCTCTCCGGCTCCTCAAGCATCTCATTTTTCATAAGATTACATAAAAAATTGGTCTCAAAGTGGTAGGGGTAAAATACTTGCACGAAGGGGGGTAAGAGTTTAAAGTGTGCTGTGAATGGGAGTCCAGTGTACTCATGTGGGGTCCAGAGTGTTATATTACAGGGGAGGCTTTTATATAACTGTTAGTGGTCTAATCTTGCCTATCTAGTCTCCAGCAGTAGAAGACACTGGAGTATTTGTATTCTGATTGACTCCTGCTTCTTAGTGGTGGTATCTTACCTATCTTGTTTCCAAGGGTACAGTAGAGTGGAGTGTTTGCATGCAGTCTTCCTTCTATGGACAGTTGTGTTATCTTGCCTATCTAGTTTCTAGCAGTTGCAATAGAGTAGACTATATACTCAGACTCCCTTTTACAATACTTTGTTGTGTTATCTTGCCTATCTAGTCTCCAGCAGTAGAAGAGACTGGAGTATTTATATTCTGATTATCTCCTGCTATTATTAGTAGTGGTATCTTGCCTATCTAGCCTCTAGAACAATAGAGTGGAGTATTTGCATGCAGTCTTCCTTCTATGGATAGTTGTGTTATCTTGCCTATCTAGTCTCCCGAAATACAAGGGACCGGAGTATTTGATATTAAGTCTACCTTTTGTAATTCTTAATGGTGTTATCTTGCCTATCTAGTCTGCAGCAGTACAAGATACTGAAGTATTTAGTATTGAGTCTCCCTTTGGCAATCTTTAATGGTGTTATATGCCTATCTAGTCTACAAGACAATAATAGAATGAGCTGTTTGCATGCAGTCTTCCTTCTATTAACAGTTGTGTTATCTTGCCTATCTAGTTTCTAGCAGTTACAATAGAGTACAATGTTTATACTCAGGCTCCCTTCTGCAATTCTTAGTTTTGTTATCTTGCCTATCTAGTCTACAGCAGTAAAGAGATGTGGTATTTTATATTAAGTCTCGCTCTTGCCCTTTTTAGTGGTGGTATCTTGCCTATCTAGTCTACAGCAGTGACTGGAGTATTTTTAGTATATCTACCTTCTGCTATTATTAGTGGTGGTATCTTGCCTATCTAGTCTCCAGCAATAAAACAGACTGGAGTATTTGGTATTGAGTCTCCCTTCTGAATTTCCTAGTAGAGTTGTCTTGCCTATCTAGTCTCTAGCAGTTCAAGAAAGTGGAGTATTTGGTATTGAGCCTTCCTTCTGCTATTAATGATGTTTTCTTGCCTATCTAGTCTCCAGCACTAGAAGAGACTGGAGTATTTCTGGCCTATTTTCACTGTGCTGTTATTAGGGGTGGTATCTTGCCTATCTAGTCTCTAGTACAGTAGACCTAGTAGATACAATCCCATCCTCTAGCAGTCTGTATATTGATGTCACAGTTAGACTGTGCATTGTGCGCCCTCTAGTGGTCATTGTGAACAGTAGTTTATAGTGAATTGGAGAAGTCATGTATAGCAGATAGGTAATATCCATTGCGGGTGTAATACATGATGGCGGTGGTTTCAGCGCTCCGGGCGGTTCTGCCGCTCCCGTGTACAGCACTAACTATCCGACATTTATCTTTTTGACCTTTTGTTCTCCGGCACAACAGGTGAAGCAGAAAGTTATTACATTACAGACCAAATCCAGACACATCGCTCCTTCTCCGGGATCTTATTGCCTTTTAATGTGACCTCAGCAAGTAATGGAAAAAATTCTGCAGAACGTCGACCGCCGGTAAACGAGCAACACCAATAACAGACGGGAAATTGGATTCCTCTGAGCAGTGGTGATGACTCACGGAACACGGAACGTTAGGGAACATTTCCCCCGACAACCCAAATGATCACTTGTTAATACATGACCTTGGGTCACCCGCGTATGTCAGGTTACTAGAAAGAGGGAAGAACACACAGAACATCAGAGCTATGATAGAAAGGAGTCAGGACACAATGAACATCACAGCTATGATAGAAAGGAGTCAGGACACAGAACATCACAGCTATGATAGAAAGGAGTCAGGACACACAGAACATCACAGCTATGATAGAAAGGAGTCAGGACACACAGAGCATCACAGCTATGATAGAAAGGAGTCAGGACACACAGAGCATCACAGCTATGATAGAAAGGAGTCAGGACACACAGAACATCACAGCTATGATAGAAAGGAGTCAGGACACACAGAACATCACAGCTATGATAGAAAGGAGTCAGGACACACAGAGCATCACAGCTATGATAGAAAGGAGTCAGGACACACAGAGCATCACAGCTATGATAGAAAGGAGTCAGGACACACAGAGCATCACAGCTATGATAGAAAGGAGTCAGGACACAGAACATCACAGCTATGATAGAAAGGAGTCAGGACACACAGACCAACACAGCTATGATAGAAAGGAGTCAGGACACACAGACCAACACAGCTATGATAGAAAGGAGTCAGGACACAGAACATCACAGCTATGATAGAAAGGAGTCAGGACACACAGACCAACACAGCTATGATAGAAAGGAGTCAGGACACAGAACATCACAGCTATGATAGAAAGGAGTCAGGACACACAGAGCATCACAGCTATGATAGAAAGGAGTCAGGACACACAGATCATCGCAGCTATGATAGAAAGGAGTCAGGACACACAGAGCATAGCAGCTATGATAGAAAGGAGTCAGGACACACAGAACATCACAGCTATGATAGAAAGGAGTCAGGACACACAGAACATCACAGCTATGATAGAAAGGAGTCAGGACACACAGAACATCACAGCTATGATAGAAAGGAGTCAGGACACACAGAGCATCGCAGCTATGATAGAAAGGAGTCAGGACACACAGAACATCGCAGCTATGATAGAAAGGAGTCAGGACACACAGAACATCACAGCTATGATAGAAAGGAGTCAGGACACACAGAGCATCACAGCTATGATAGAAAGGAGTCAGGACACACAGAGCATCACAGCTATGATAGAAAGGAGTCAGGACACAGAACATCACAGCTATGATAGAAAGGAGTCAGGACACACAGACCAACACAGCTATGATAGAAAGGAGTCAGGACACAGAACATCACAGCTATGATAGAAAGGAGTCAGGACACACAGACCAACACAGCTATGATAGAAAGGAGTCAGGACACACAGATCATTGCAGCTATGATAGAAAGGAGTCAGGACACACAGAGCATCGCAGCTATGATAGAAAGGAGTCAGGACACACAGAACATCACAGCTATGATAGAAAGGAGTCAGGACACACAGAACATCACAGCTATGATAGAAAGGAGTCAGGACACACAGAACATCACAGCTATGATAGAAAGGAGTCAGGACACACAGAGCATCACAGCTATGATAGAAAGGAGTCAGGACACACAGAACATCACAGCTATGATAGAAAGGAGTCAGGACACACAGAACATCACAGCTATGATAGAAAGGAGTCAGGACACACAGAGCATCACAGCTATGATAGAAAGGAGTCAGGACACACAGAGCATCACAGCTATGATAGAAAGGAGTCAGGACACACAGAGCATCACAGCTATGATAGAAAGGAGTCAGGACACACAGAACATCACAGGTATGATAGAAAGGAGTCAGGACACACAGAGCATCACAGCTATGATAGAAAGGAGTCAGGACACACAGAGCATCACAGGTATGATAGAAAGGAGTCAGGACACACAGATCATCACAGCTATGATAGAAAGGAGTCAGGACACACAGAACATCACAGCTATGATAGAAAGGAGTCAGGACACACAGAACATCACAGCTATGATAGAAAGGAGTCAGGACATGCAGAACATCACAGCTATGATAGATAGGAGTCAGGACACGCAGAACATCACAGCTATGATAGATAGGAGTCAGGACACGCAGAGCATCACAGCTATGATAGAAAGGAGTCAGGACACACAGAGCATCACAGCTATGATAGAAAGGAGTCAGGACACACAGAACATCACAGCTATGATAGAAAGGAGTCAGGGCACACAGAACATCACAGCTATGATAGAAAGGAGTCAGGACACACAGAACATCACAGCTATGATAGAAAGGAGTCAGGACACACAGAGCATCACAGCTATGATAGAAAGGAGTCAGGACACACAGAACATCACAGCTATGATAGAAAGGAGTCAGGACACACAGAACATCACAGCTATGATAGAAAGGAGTCAGGACACACAGAACATCACAGCTATGATAGAAAGGAGTCAGGACACACAGAACATCGCAGCTATGATAGAAAGGAGTCAGGACACACAGAACATCGCAGCTATGATAGAAAGGAGTCAGGACACACAGAACATCACAGCTATGATAGAAAGGAGTCAGGACACACAGACCAACACAGCTATGATAGAAAGGAGTCAGGACACACAGAACATCACAGCTATGATAGAAAGGAGTCAGGACACAGAACATCACAGCTATGATAGAAAGGAGTCAGGACACACAGACCAACACAGCTATGATAGAAAGGAGTCAGGACACACAGATCATCGCAGCTATGATAGAAAGGAGTCAGGACACACAGAGCATCGCAGCTATGATAGAAAGGAGTCAGGACACACAGAACATCACAACTATGATAGAAAGGAGTCAGGACACACAGAACATCACAGCTATGATAGAAAGGAGTCAGGACACACAGAACATCACAGCTATGATAGAAAGGAGTCAGGACACACAGAGCATCACAGCTATGATAGAAAGGAGTCAGGACACACAGAACATCACAGCTATGATAGAAAGGAGTCAGGACACACAGAACATCACAGCTATGATAGAAAGGAGTCAGGACACACAGAACATCACAGCTATGATAGAAAGGAGTCAGGACACACAGACCAACACAGCTATGATAGAAAGGAGTCAGGACACACAGATCATCGCAGCTATGATAGAAAGGAGTCAGGACACACAGAGCATCGCAGCTATGATAGAAAGGAGTCAGGACACACAGAACATCACAACTATGATAGAAAGGAGTCAGGACACACAGAACATCACAGCTATGATAGAAAGGAGTCAGGACACACAGAACATCACAGCTATGATAGAAAGGAGTCAGGACACACAGAGCATCACAGCTATGATAGAAAGGAGTCAGGACACACAGAACATCACAGCTATGATAGAAAGGAGTCAGGACACACAGAACATCACAGCTATGATAGAAAGGAGTCAGGACACACAGAGCATCACAGCTATGATAGAAAGGAGTCAGGACACACAGAGCATCACAGCTATGATAGAAAGGAGTCAGGACACACAGAACATCACAGTATGATAGAAAGGAGTCAGGACACACAGAGCATCACAGGTATGATAGAAAGGAGTCAGGACACACAGAGCATCACAGGTATGATAGAAAGGAGTCAGGACACACAGAGCATCACAGCTATGATAGAAAGGAGTCAGGACACACAGAACATCACAGGTATGATAGAAAGGAGTCAGGACACACAGATCATCACAGCTATGATAGAAAGGAGTCAGGACACACAGAACATCACAGCTATGATAGGAAGGAGTCAGAACACACAGAACATCACAGCTATGATAGAAAGGAGTCAGGACACGCAGAACATCACAGCTATGATAGATAGGAGTCAGGACACGCAGAACATCACAGCTATGATAGATAGGAGTCAGGACACGCAGAGCATCACAGCTATGATAGAAAGGAGTCAGGACACACAGAGCATCACAGCTATGATAGAAAGGAGTCAGGACACACAGAGCATCACAGCTATGATAGAAAGGAGTCAGGACACACAGCATCACAGCTATGATAGAAAGGAGTCAGGACACACAGATCATCACAGCTATGATAGAAAGGAGTCAGGACACACAGAGCATCACAGCTATGATAGAAAGGAGTCAGGACACACAGAGCATCACAGCTATGATAGAAAGGAGTCAGGACACACAGAGCATCACAGCTATGATAGAAAGGAGTCAGGACACACAGAGCATCACAGCTATGATAGAAAGGAGTCAGGACACACAGAGCATCACAGCTATGATAGAAAGGAGTCAGGACACACAGAGCATCACAGCTATGAGATAGAAAGGAGTTCAGGACAACACAGAGCATCACAGCTATGATAGAAAGGAGTCAGGACACACAGAACATCACAGCTATGATAGAGAGGAGTCAGGACACACAGATCATCACAGCTATGATAGAGAGGAGTCAGGACACATAGAGCATCACAGCTATGATAGAAAGGAGTCAGGACACACAGAACATCACAGCTATGATAGAAAGGAGTCAGGACACACAGAACATCACAGCTATGATAGAAAGGAGTCAGGACACACAGAACATCACAGCTATGATAGAAAGGAGTCAGGACACACAGAGCATCACAGCTATGATAGAAAGGAGTCAGGACACACAGAACATCACAGCTATGATAGAAAGGAGTCAGGACACACAGAGCATCACAGCTATGATAGAAAGGAGTCAGGACACACAGAGCATCACAGCTATGATAGAAAGGAGTCAGGACACACAGAGCATCACAGCTATGATAGAAAGGAGTCAGGACACACAGAACATCACAGCTATGATAGAAAGGAGTCAGGACACACAGAACATCACAGCTATGATAGAAAGGAGTCAGGACACACAGAGCATCGCGGCTACGAACCTTTTTAATGGCACATTCCACATATTAAGCAAAATAAGAAAGGCGTCTACAGTATTAAGCACAGAAAATACAGATTTGGACTCTGAGATGCGATCATTTCTGCAGCTTCGTCCACAGCTGCATTGATTATTATTGCCAGGAGCCGCGCCGTCCTGGTGCTGCCGGGAGAAGTGATGGATGATTTTATGGGGCTGAAAACTAAAGATACAGATAAAGAAGTAAATCAGATAACAAGAAAAATAAAATGCAACAAAATAATATCTACCGGCCTGATGCAAAGTGAAGAGCTTCTACATGAAGGGGTATTCCAATGGCATAAAGTGATGGCATATTGCAGGGTTTTATATCACTTTATGATCTGTGGGGACCAACATGGATTCTGACGTTAACCCTTTGTTATATTTTCACACCCAGAGATGGATTCACAGCTACACTGCTCAGCACTTCTGAATGAAGTCCTCAGTGTGGCTGCTTTCTAGTAAGTGTTTTATTGCACCCGGAGATTAATTCACAGCTACACTGTTCAGTACATCTGAATATTGTCCTTTATGCTGTATTCCAGTAAGTGTTTTTTGCAAAAAAATATTAACTCTACTAGCCTGATGCAACAGGTGAACAGCTTCAATTTAAAGGGGTTGTCCAATTTTATAAAGTGATGACATATTGTAGGGATTGTTATCGCTTTATGATCAGTGAGGACCTTCATGGATTCTGAACGTTAACCCTTTGTTAGTTTTTCCTGCCACTTGTGCAGTTTAGATGTATTTGAGTGATTGGGGACATCTGCAGTTCCCTGCACGGCCAGGTGGTGTCACTCTACAGGGAGGCCAGTGAGGAGGCCACAGAACCAATATCCCTTTATCTAGGGCTCAGCAGGGGTCACTGGGGTCAGGCCTCCACCAATCGTAAAACAATAGTGTATCCTATCAATGTATAACATTCCTTTATTCAATGGGAATATCCCTTTAAATGACACTTCTATTATAAAATACACCTTCTCCATTATTGTATCTCATGTTTTGTTCCCACTTTACTCACATCAGTAACGAACGTCTCGGATTTCACTTTTCTCGTTTGATTTTGCATCTCCTAAATACTAGAATTAAAAAAACAAAGAGAAAATAATAACACATCAACAGCAATTAAAACCTTAACTCTTCATATCAGAGTAACTTGCTTTTTTCTCCACTCATGAGCCACTTTTTCTCCTGCAGCCTATCCATCCTAGACTGTGAGTTGCTGAGTTCTACTTAAAGTTTAGAGCAGGATTCACAGCTACACTGTTCAGTACGTCTAATGTCCTCCATGCTGCTGCTTTCTAGCAAATATTTTGTTGCACCCAGTGCTGGATTCACAGCTACACGGCTCAGTACTTCAGAATAATGTCCTCCATGCTGCTGCTTTCTAATAAGTGTTTTATCCCACCCAGAGCTGGACTTGCGGCTACACTACTCAGTAATTTTGAATAATGTCCTCCATGACGCTGCTTTCTAGTAAGTGTTTTAGTGTATCCAGTGCTGGATTTACAGCTACACTGCTCAGTACTTCTGAATAATGTCCTCTATGCTGTTGTGTTGTATGACACCCAGAGCTGGATTCACAGCTACACTACTCAGTACGTCTAATTAATGACCTCTATGCTGCTGCTTTCTTGTAAGTGTTTTATCGCACCCAGAGCTGGATTCACAGCTACACTGCTAAGCACTTCTGAATAGAGTCCTCCATGCTGCTGCTTTCAAGTAAGTGTTTTACTCCAGAGCTGGATTCACAGCTACACTGCTCATGACATCTGAATAATGTCATCCATGTTGCTGCTTTCTAGTGTTTTATTGCATCAAGAAGTGGATTTACAGATACACTCCTAAGCACTTCTGAATAAAGTACTCAATGTTGCTGCTTTCTAGTAAGTGTTTTATTGCACCTAGAGCTGGATTCACAGCTACACTGCTCAGGACTTCTAAATAATGTCATCCATGTTGCTGCTTTCTGGATTTACGGCTACACTGCTAAGCACTTCTGAATAAAGTTCTCCATGCTGCTGCTTTCAAGTAAGTGTTTTACTTCAGAGCTGGATTCATAGCTACACTGCTCAGGACGTCTGAATAATGTCATCCATGTTGCTGCTTTCTGCATTTACAGCTACACTGCTAAGCACTTCTGAATAAAGTTCTCCATGCTGCTGCTTTCAAGTAAGTGTTTTACTTCAGAGCTGAATTCACAGCTACACTGCTCAGGATGTCTGAATAATGTCATCCATTGTTGCTGCTTTCTAGTGTTTTATCGCATCAAGAGCTGGATTTACAGCTACACTGCTAAGCACTTCGGAATAAAGTCCTCCACGCTGCTGCTTTCAAGTAAGTGTTTTATTGCAACTAGAGCTGGATTCATAGCTACACTGCTCAGTGCTTCTCTAATGTCCTGCATGCTGCTGATTCTGAACATGTGTTCCATAGGCGCAGGAGAGCAGAAATCCCCATTGTCTGTGTATGCCGTGTATAGGAGACATCATAGCACAATCTCAATGCCCACTAGCTCAGAGACAACTGGAAATTAGAGCTGGAGGGGAAAACTGGTGAAAAACGCACAATGAACACCACAGTTTATTCTGGAAAGTTACGAGAAAAGACGAATACACTTCGAGAAATCCCTAAACACATCTTACCTGCGAGAAGAATAGTGACAGTGAGACCAAGGATCAGAGCGATCTTCAGAATATTCAGATATTCAACAAGCTGATACTCAGTTACTCTGATATCCGAAAAACCTGGAAAAATAACGCATAAAAAATAGAATGAAAAAATAAATAAAATAAAAAAATAAGCACTAAAATAAAGAAATAAAAAAAACTCCATAGGTTAAAAAGAAAAGAAAAATTTGGAAAATTGAAGGAAAACAGCCAATAAAAAAAATTAAAGAAAATGAAAAAAAAAAATTAATAAAACAAATAAATAAAAACTACAATATGAAAAATGATAGAATATAGCCAACAAAAAAAGCTACAAATAAAAATTGGATGCATGAAACAGAAAATAACAAAAGTCAATAAGACAAGAAGAAAAGCCATAAAAAATAAAGAGACTAAAATAAAAGAAAAACAATAACTTGATACATGGAAAAAGGGAAAGAAGTCAAGATTCCAAGTATAAAAAATAAAGAAAAATAAATAAATTAAAAACTAGATAGAAGAGGAAGCATTTACTGCCATCTACAGCCAAAACCCTGGTATTACACCCAGCAGTCATTGCCCTGGACTCACTGTGGGAGTAGCTGGCGTATAATGGTGCGGTGAGCGATATATGGTGGACGATGCAGGAAACCGTCAGCAAGTTGGTTGTGAAGCAGGAAGGTAAGACAAGGTGACGAGCAGCGCGATGGTCGCCGTGTTCTGACTTCCATATGTGTAAGGGTCCAGGATCAGGAAGGTCGATGTCATTGCTGTGCCAGGCTACAGTGATGCCCGGGGGGTAGTAGCCGGATGTCTGGCACATTAGGGCAATGTCTTCCTGGGGGTTGGTGGCCAGTTTTAGGTAAATCTCTGGGTGTGAAGGATGAGCTGAGAGGGAAAAATACAACAGATAAGATGATGATAATAAGATGATAATGATAAGATGATGATAAGATGATGATTATAAGATGATAATGATAATAACATGATAATGATAATAACGATAATGATAAATGATGATGATAATAAATGATGATAAGATGATGGTGATATGATAATGATAATATAATGATTATAAGATAATAAGATTATAAGATGATGATTATAAGATGATGAGAAGATGATAATAAGATGATGATTATAAGATGATGATAAGATGATGATGATGATAAGATGATGATTATAAAATGATAATGATATGATGATGATGATACAATAATGATAAGATGATAATATGATGATGATAAGACGATAACTATAAGATGATTATACGATGATAATGATAAAATGATAATATGATGATGACGATGATAAGATAATAATGATAAGAGGATAATGACACAATGATGATAAGATGATGATTATAAGATGATAATGATAAAATTATAATGATAATATGATGCTGATAAAATTATGGTGATAAGATAATAATAAGATGATAATAATAAGGGTACCGTCACACCTGGCGATGTTGGTGGGGCGTGGCCTATCGCCGCCGACATCGCCAATACGTCGCCTAATGTGACTAGGTGAGGGCGACCACTCTGGGAGATGTGTACACATTGCCAGATGTAACACGCCGACGGCAATCTCACAGGCGGCGCTGCTGGGATGTCTGAAAACCCAGCGGCGATGCCTGTGAGATTGCCGATGCGTCGCCGGAGGTGTCACCGCATGTAAACATGCGACGGCAACGCTGGCGTGGCGCTGAAAACGTGCAGGCTCCCGCCCGTTGCCGCCAACACTCCGGCGACATCACCTGGTGTGACGTGGCCCTTAATGATGATGATAAGATGATGATGATGATAAGATGATAATGATGAGATGAGGCGGTGGTGACAGTGAAGGGTTAATGACTCACCGTACACCGTGAGGCTGGTGCCCGGGCCCCGCTCCTCCGCCTTCTCCCACATGTGCACTTTGCAGTAGTAGATGCCGGCATCTTCCCCGGTGACGTTACTGATGACCAGCGAGGCGTCGCCATCGCTCAGGAAAGTCCTGGGATGGGCGAGAGAGAAGCGGAGCCTCAGCGGGACGACCTGACTGCGGCTCATGTTCCCCTCCGGTTCGGCTTTGTGCCAGGACACGGCGCCTTTACTGTTAGATTGGAAAGAGAAGAAGCAGCCGAGCCGGGCGTGCTGCCCCCGGGTGACCACCAGAGATGGCGGAGACTGACGCACTCTCAGATCAGACGACTCTGGGGGGAGAAATGAGGAGTTATTAAGTATCACTGAAAACATAGTGAAGAACATAAAAAGTGAAGAAAATAGCAGGTGTCTCTGCCCGTCTGCCCAGTGGGTCATAATGACCACACAGCCTGGCACAGGCAGCACCTGTGCCCTCACAATGGACGGCTTCACCTCTAGGACCAACTAACAAACCCAGCTCTGCAATAAAGTGCTAAATCACTGTCTCTATTGTACCATTGTGCCATCTCTTATATATCAGACTGTGCTGCATACTTAGCTCTGCTTCATCACTGTGCATGTTCTGCTATATTGGACTCAGCTACATATTTTGGTCTGCTATATCACTGAGTCAGCTCTGCTATATTGCTCTCTGCTACATCACTGTGCCATCTCTGCTACATCGCCGAGTCAGCTCTGCATTATTGCTCTGCTACATCACTGAGTCAACTCTGCTACATCGCTAAGTCATCTCTACCATAGAGCCAGATTAGCCTTCTTTTAGACCTTCCTTGCACCTCAGCCTTCTACTCCACCTCTGCTACATCGGTCCTCATCGCGGAGTCTACCCTGATCACTGCTGCTCCTCCAGTACAACTAACGTTTTTCCACCTCAACCCCTGTGCTTTACAAATGTCGCCCTCTGTGCTGAATAGTGACGGCTTATCAGGATCAGGGACTTCGAGGATGTGTGAAGAGATGGAGTGGTGTAAAGCTGCCACCACCTGAGACTGAGGAGACGTGTTCTGTGCAGAAACGGAGCATACTGCTCTGTGTCTGGTGGAGGAGTTTGGTGAATAGAGGACTTTACCCCCCTGACTGCATTGTGCCCCCTGTACAGATTGTGGAGGGGGATAATGCTCGGGGATCTGATCAGGGGTCGGCATTGGGCCCTTTAGTCCCAGTGATGCAACATTTTAATCTTCAACACAAGACATATTAGAACACTTTTAGCTTCAGCTTTGGGAAAGACCCTTCTCTGTCCCCCATGACTGTGCCCAATGCACAAGATCCAGACAGATGGTGGAGGAGATAATGCTCTGGGCTGTTATCAGGGGTCGGCATTGGGCCCTTTAGTCAAAGTGATGCAACATTTAATCTTCAACACAAAATATTTAGGACAATTTTAGCTTCAGCTTTGGGAAAGGCCCTTCTCTGTCCCCCATGACTGTGCCCAATGCACAAGATCCAGACAGATGGTGGAGAAGGATAATGCTCTGGGCTGTTATCAGGGGTCGGCATTGGGCCCTTTAGTCAAAGTGATGCAACATTTTAATCTTCAACACAAAATATTTAGGACAATTTTAGCTTCAGCTTTGGAAAGACCCTTCTCTGTCCCCCCATGACTGTGCCCAATGCACAAGATCCAACAGATTGGGGTTAATGCTTGGATGGAATCAGGGTCATATTGAGCCCTTTAGTCCCATGATACAAATGTAAATTAACACAGACATTTAGGCCAATTTTATCTCAGCTTTGGAAGACCTTTCTCTGTCCCATGACTGTGCCCAATGTACAAGATCCATGCAGATGGTGAGGAGGATAATGCTCTGGCTGTTATCAGGGTCGGCATTGGCCCTTTAGTCCCAGTGATGCAACATTTTAATCTTCAACACAAGACATTAGGACAATTTTAGCTTTGCTAACACCATTCTCTGTCCCCCATGACTGGTCCAGAGCTTCATACAAACATGGAGGGGGAGTCTGGTGGAAAAACATAACCTCAGCCCCATCCAAACCCATAATGGAGATTGTGAGCCCACCTGTCTCCAACATCAGGGTCTGACCTCACAATTGGTCAAACATTCCCTGTATACTGTAGAAATCCTTCCCAGGAGAGTGGGGGTCCTTCTATCTGCAGAGGGGCTATTGATATCTATCAGAATGCAGAATGAAATCTACTTGAGTTAAACTAATACTTGGTTGGCTTTTAGTTCTTTTTTCTTGAAATTGTTTTTCACCAGGTCACTGAGCCTCATACCTAGGAGCTAAGCACGGTATACAAGACGTTCTCCTTATGTGATCTTCATCTCTATACCTCTAGTGTTTCCATTTTTAGGGGGTCAAGTTGCAGGTGACTTGTAAAATCGCAAGAATTTAAATCGCATTAGAATTCATGCCATAGTTGGCTATTTTAACCCCTTTACGACCAATGATGTATCTTTCCCCTCAGATGTCGGCTGATTAGCCCCATATCTGGAAAAATGAGAACGCTACAGGTCAAGGAAAATGGTGCTAAAAATTGCCAATTTTTTTTTTTTACAGATTTCTAAAATTTTTTCACACACTTAAATAATAATAAAAAAAAAAAACTATATATGTTTGGTATCTACAAACTCATTCTGACCAGGGGCATCATACTGTCAGGTCAGTTTTACTGTAGAAACTGTTGCACTCAACAAAGAAGGATGAGAAAACTAGAAAAAAGACTGATGAATGTGAACAGTGAACACAGAAGTATGCAAAACTGCTAAAGAAAACATGATACATATTTAAAAAAATAAAAATAAATTGGGGGAAAAAAATTAGAGATACTCAGCAAATAAAGATGGCCAAAATTGGAGATACTCAGCAAATAAAGATGGCCAAAACTGGAGATACTCAGCAAATAAAAATGGCCAAAATTAGAGATACTCAGCAATAAAAATCGACAAAATTAGAGATACTCAGCAATACAAATCGACAAAATTAGAGATACTCAGCATACAAATCGCCAAATTAGAGATACTCAGCAATAAAAATGACCAGAATTGGAGATACTCAGCAAATAAAAATGGCCAGAATTGGAGATACTCAGCAAATAAAAATGGCCAAAATTAGAGATACTCAGCAATACAAATCGCCAAAATTAGAGATACTCAGCAATACAAATCGACAAAATTAGAGATACTCAGCAATACAAATCGCCAAAATTAGAGATACTCAGCAAATAAAGATGGCCAAAATTGGAGATACTCAGCAAATAAAGATGGCCAAAATTGGAAATACTCAGCAAATAAAAATGGCCAAAATTAGAGATACTCAGCAATACAAATCGACAAAATTAGAGATACTCAGCAATACAAATCGCCAAAATTAGAGATACTCAGCAATAAAAATGACCAGAATTGGAGATACTCAGCAAATAAAAATGACCAAATTGGAGATACTCAGCAAATAAAAATGACCAAATTGGAGATACTCAGCTAATAAAATGGATAAAATTGGAGATACTTAGCAGTAAAAATGGCAAAAATTGGAGATACTCAGCAAATAAAAATGGCCAAAATTGGAGATACTCAGCAAAAAAAATGGCAAAAATTAGAGATACTCAGCAAATAAAAATGGCAAAAATTGGAGTTACTCAGCAAATAAAAATGGCAAAAATGTGGCCATTTTAAGCTGAGTATTTTGATTTTTTTTTTTTTTTTTTTTTAACTTTTTCCAAAAATGGTTTTTCATATTTTCTTTAGCAGTTTTGCATATTCCTGTGTTCACTGTTTACATGCAGTTTTTTGATATACATACACTATGTTCAGTATGGCACCAGTTCAGCTTTTCAATTTAGCTAATGCCGCAGTCTGTTTCTATAACATGGAGTTTTTCCGTATAGTGAACATGGTAAAAAAAGAAAAAATACTAAATCTCGTGTAATTGCACTTTTTTTTTTGCTATTTCACCGCATTTGGAATTTTTCTCGTGTACTGTATGATAAAAATGAATGAAGTCATTCAAAAGTACAACTCATTCCACAACAAACAAGCCCCAATATTTCCATAGACTCACAGGGAATAGGAATGAGCTCACCCCTCCTTCACAGAAGATCCAGTCAGGTGCTTCAGCTGACGGCCGGCCACCGCCCGACGGGGCATGTTCAGCCACCGAGATGCTTTTATTTTAATGTTGTGAATTACATCATAAAGTAAAACTTTACATCGATGAAGGTGCCAGCATATCCTCACTATATTCCAATATTTTCCATATTGACGGAAAAATAAAAAAGTTATGGCTCTTGGAAGAAGAGGAGGGAAAAACATAACATCGCCCGGGGTGAAGGGGTCAGTCATGATACAGGCTGAAATGCGTCAGTTCTCTGCCTTCACTTTTGCATTGTCTGTTTACAATCATTTTAACATTTATAAATGTGAAGTTTTAATGATCACCTTTCCTTCCTTCCTTATTTTCATTGATATTTATGTTACTTTTCCATTGTTTACTTTTAACATTGTCCCATTATTTACTTGATCCATTGTTTTCTTCTTACATTGTTACATTACTTGTTACATCGTTTACTTGTCCCATTTACTTGTTCCATTGTTTATTTGTCCCATTGTTTTTCTTATTACATTTTCCAATGTTTACTTGTTCCATTGTTGACTTGTCCATTGTTTATTTGTCCCATTGTTTTCTTATTATATTGTTCCATTGTTCCATTGTTTACTTGCTCCATTATTCCATTGTTGACTTGTCCCATTGTTTATTGTTCCCATTGTTTTATTACATTGTTCCATTGTTACATTGTTTACTTGCTCCATTATTGTATTGTTGACTTGCTCCATTGTTGACTTGCTCCATTGTTGGCTTGCTCCATTGTTGGCTTGCTCCATTGTTGACTTGCTCCATTGTTGACTTGCTCCATTGTTGGCTTGCTCCATTGTTGGCTTGCTCCATTGTTCCATTGTTAATTGTTCCAGTCTTACCCTTTTGATACTTTTTTGTAACTACAGAAAGGTTGCTGTGGGTTTCTATACTCCGGGCTCTGTCATTGGGGGCTCTGGAGATTTTGGAAAGTCCCAACATTACTGCAGAGGGGTCAGGGGTCACTAGTTAAAACTTATTCATTACTATTAATAAGATTGAAAACATCTCAATCTGCAAAGTTTCGATTTTAAAGTGAACATGTTGGCACCAATCCCTGCAGCCTCCCGGTCTGGAGGATGTTACCCCCCTTGCAGGGTGGTCGCCCCCCAGACCTCCGCCTGTACCTACGCCCCCTGCTGGATAACACTGCACATAACTCACCTGCCAGAAGCCAATGTACTAGGATCAGGATCCGGACGGTGATCGGCGTCTGATCCATGATGTGAACTATTCTGTAAATCATCCATCAGCAAAAAAAAAATAAATGTTGTAGCCCCGGGTTGGGGGAGGGGTAACTGGTAATGGGTGGGCTACCGTCTCTAAAAACGTCTACTGTGGTTTGCAATGCGAACATCAGTTCTGCTGACGCCGCCATTATCAGACCGAGACCCAATTTCCAAGACACCACAGGAGATGAAGAACTGTGTCACGTTCTTACACAACCAAATCCTTGACGGTAAATGCAGACATTAAATGGTTAACAACCTATTTGCCATTGTGACTTTGTGCACAGCAGCTCATGGGAACAAGAAACGCTGTAGTGTAAAGTATGGGGGACTGGAATCTATATGGAGACAGAGGGAGGTTTTCAGGCTGCCAACAAAGCAGGGGTCAGATATGGAGGGTAAAGCATGGCGGACGGATATGGCAGCAGGTGATTTCTTATAAAGACAAAATTAGGATTTGGATCATTATGGGAGTGCACCTGCAGTGTAAAGCATGGTGGAAGAAGAAAACTACATAAGATCCCAGTAGACAGTACACCAAAGCTGGTGTCATTCATGCAGTGTAAAGCATGGTGGACGGATATGAAAATAGCTGGTTTCTGGTAAAGACAAGATTTGGATCATTATGGGAGCGCACCTGTAGTGTAAAGCATGGTGGAGGAAGTCACCTACATAGGATCCCAATAGACAAGGTAATGAAGCTAGAGTTATTCATGCAGTGTAAAGCATGGTGGACGGATAAGGCAGCAGCTGGTTTCTGATGAAAACAAGATTTGGATCATTCTGGGAGCACACCTGTAGTGTAAAGCATGGTGGAGGAAGACTATTACATAGGATACCAATACATAATGCAACCAAGCTGAAGTCAATGATCATAGTCAATGAATATTGTTTCAAGTTACATTATCCAGCTCGCCCTTAGGTCTACCAGGAACCCCTTAAGTTGTTGTCACGGCAGCTGGAGCCCTATTGGTTGCCGAGTTTTGTTAATAGTCAGGTTGTGAACACATGAATATTAATGAGGTGGGCTGTCCTATCGAGTAAGCTCCACCCATGAGGGGGTCACATGTCCCATTTCTCAGCTTATCTGTTCAAAATATCTCGTTACCAAAGAACCTGCAGGGAGGAGCTTGTTTTTCATGAATATTAATGAGAGGGGATGTCCTATGGAGTAAGCTCCACCCATGAGGGGGGTCACATGACCCATTTCTCAGCTTCTATTCAAAGTATCTCCCGTTACCAAGGAAACTGCAGGGAGGAGCCCAACATACAGGACCCCCGATCTCTGCTCACAGGACTCCTGTAATTATAGGGAAGGGGCGGGCCAGGATTTTAGGGGTGAAGTTACACATAACTGCCACGATCGCTGCTGTTTAACCCTTTAAATGCTGCTGTCAATCATTTCCCCACGTCTGGTTGAGCCAATCCAGGCCTCTTGTGCTGAGACGTTACCGTGGCAGCCATCGCTGGCCGCCATCTTGGTACACCCACGAAGCCCGATCCTCATAGGCCGCTGTGGCTTTGTCCTGTATGTGACATAAGTGACCGACTTCAGGTTCAAGACAATAAAATAAAGTAAAACAGAGGGATAAAAACAAATAAAAAGCTCAGGACGATACCCGGCTGCACTAGGACCCAGGAGGCAGCGGCAGTGCGTGCGCGCCGTCACGTGGTGCAGCCATGTCACATGACGTGGAGCTGACAGCTGCTGGCCCCGCCCCTCCCCACAGCTGCGTCATTATCTGGGCGGGGCCTGTGCGTCCTTTGTTCAAAAAACCCCACGCGCGCCCCCGGCGTGTTTGGCGCCTCTCGTGGACGCGCCCGCGCGTGTTTTTCCGCCCCTCGTGGACGCGCCTCGCACTGCTCCTACTGGTCCTCGTCTCTCACCATGTTGATCTCCATTCTCTCACATACAGTAATATTTTTTTTTCACCAGCCGACCACTTCGCTTTGTCTCGAGTGTTCACGCTGAAAACATAAAATTTACACACGTCAGTGACATACGGAAATATGACTGCACAGAGTAAATCCTACAAATCGGATATGAGCCCGACCGCTACTAAATGTAAATAAAACCGATAAGTGAATCGTAAGATTTTCGGTAATCGCGCCCGCCCGCTTGCCATACACCGTGCTGAATGTCCTCGAACTTCGCCGTGGCTGTGTGTGTGTGTCGCGCCCGCCCGCACTGATTTCCCTGCCCAGAGCTTTGTGTGTGTCGGGCCCGCCCGCTCGTGTTGGCGCAGTTGTTGTGTGTGGGGCCCGCCCGCTCGTGTTTGCGCTCCGCCCGCTGCTCTCTCTCCCCGGTGTCTGGCCGCTGCCGTGTGTCCGGTGTGAGGGGCCGCAGCCTGCTCTCCCCGCCTCCATTCTCCTCACGTGTCCCGGCGGCGGTGCAGGAGAGGCAGGGAAGGGAGCTCCTCACATGACCCGTGTGTTTGTCCCCGTGATCAGATCCGCCGGGCCGCCCGCCTCCTCCTCCTCCTCCCCGGGCCGCCCCGGGCCCCGGCCCCGCACAGCCTGACCCCGGGGGGCCCCGACACATGGACATGCTGGATCAGGGCCTCGACTCCTCCGCCGCTGCAGCCGCCAGGTGAGAAATCCAGTCCCAGGCTGCGGCCTACACCCGAGATGTGGGGAGGGGCTAACAGATCCCAGATCACTGACAGATCCCTGATCACTGACCACCAACCGACCACCGACAGATCGGACCGACAAGCGACATCTGCCGACCGAGAGTGGGGGAGGGGCGGCTGACAGATCCCAGATCTCTGATCACTGACAGATCCCAGATCTCTGATCACTGACAGATCCCAGATCTCTGATCACTGACAGATCCCAGATCTCTGATCACTGACAGATCCCAGATCTCTGATCACTGACAGATCTCTGATCACTGACAGATCTCTGATCACTGCCAGATCCCAGATCTCTGATGATAACTGCCAGATTTCTGATATCTTCCAGATCCCAGATCTCTGATAACTGACAGATCTCTGATAACTGCCAGATCTCTGATCACTGCCAGACCCCAGATCTCTTGATAACTGCCAGATCTCTTGATAACTGCCAGATCTCTGATCACTGACAGATCTCTGATCACTGACAGATCCCGGATGTCTGATCACTGACGACCGACTCCTCCGACCACTGACTCCAACTGACATCTGCCGACACTGACCACCAACATCTCCGATCACTGACATCTCTGAGCACTCACAGTACTGACACCAACAACTGACCGACATCTCCGACCACTGACATCTCCGGCCACTGACATCTCCGGCCACCGACATCTCCGGCCACTGACAGATCCGATCACTGACACCTCTGAGCACTCACTGTACTGACACCGAAAACTGACCGATGACTGACATCTCCGGCCACCGAGACCACCTGCCATCTGCTGACACTGACCACCGACATCACCGATCACTGACATCTCTGAGCACTCACAGTACTGACACCAACAACTGACCGACATCTCCGACCACTGACATCTCCGGCCACTGACATCTCCGACCACCGACATCTCCGACCACCGACATCTCCGGCCACCGACATCTCCGGCCACCGACATCTCCGGCCACCGACATCTCCGGCCACCGACATCTCCGGCCACCGACATCTCCGGCCACCGACATCTCCGGCCACCGACATCTCCGGCCACCGACATCTCCGGCCACCGACATCTCCGGCCACCGACATCTCCGACCACCGACATCTCCAACCACCGACATCTCCGGCCACCGACATCTCCAACCACCGACATCTCCGGCCACTGACAGATCCGATCACTGACACCTCTGAGCACTCACTGTACTGACACCGAAAACTGACCGATGACTGACATCTCCGGCCACCGAGACCACCTGCCATCTGCTGACACTGACCACCGACATCACCGATCACTGACATCTCTGAGCACTCACAGTACTGACACCAACAACTGACCGACATCTCCGGCCACTGACATCTCCGGCCAATGACATCTCCGGCCACTGACATCTCCGGCCACCGACATCTCCGGCCACCGACATCTCCGGCCACTGACAGATCCGATCACTGACACCTCTGAGCACTCACTGTACTGACACCGAAAACTGACCGATGACTGACATCTCCGGCCACCGACATCTCCGGCCACCGACATCTCCGGCCACTGACAGATCCGATCACTGACACCTCTGAGCACTCACTGTACTGACACCGAAAACTGACCGATGACTGACATCTCCGGCCACCGAGACCACCTGCCATCTGCTGACACTGACCACCGACATCACCGATCACTGACATCTCTGAGCACTCACAGTACTGACACCAACAACTGACCGACATCTCCGACCACTGATATCTCCGACCACTGATATCTCCGACCACTGACATCTCTGAGCACTCACAGTACTGACACCAACAACTGACTGACATCTCCGACCACTGATATCTCCGACCACTGATATCTCCGACCACTGATATCTCCGACCACTGATATCTCCGACCACTGACATCTCTGAGCACTCACAGTACTGACACCAACAACTGACTGACATCTCCGACCACTGATATCTCCGACCACCGACATCTCCGACCACCGACATCTCCGACCACCGACATCTCCGGCCACCGACATCTCCGGCCACCGACATCTCCGGCCACCGACATCTCCGGCCACCGACATCTCCGGCCACCGACATCTCCGGCCACCGACATCTCCGGCCACCGACATCTCCGGCCACCGACATCTCCGGCCACTGACAGATCCGATCACTGACACCTCTGAGCACTCACTGTACTGACACCGAAAACTGACCGATGACTGACATCTCCGGCCACCGACATCTCCGGCCACCGACATCTCCGGCCACTGACAGATCCGATCACTGACACCTCTGAGCACTCACTGTACTGACACCGAAAACTGACCGATGACTGACATCTCCGGCCACCGAGACCACCTGCCATCTGCTGACACTGACCACCGACATCACCGATCACTGACATCTCTGAGCACTCACAGTACTGACACCAACAACTGACCGACATCTCCGACCACTGATATCTCCGACCACTGATATCTCCGACCACTGACATCTCTGAGCACTCACAGTACTGACACCAACAACTGACTGACATCTCCGACCACTGATATCTCCGACCACTGATATCTCCGACCACTGATATCTCCGACCACTGATATCTCCGACCACTGACATCTCTGAGCACTCACAGTACTGACACCAACAACTGACTGACATCTCCGACCACTGATATCTCCGACCACCGACATCTCCGACCACCGACATCTCCGACCACCGACATCTCCGGCCACCGACATCTCCGGCCACCGACATCTCCGGCCACCGACATCTCCGGCCACCGACATCTCCGGCCACCGACATCTCCGGCCACCGACATCTCCGGCCACCGACATCTCCGGCCACTGACAGATCCGATCACTGACACCTCTGAGCACTCACTGTACTGACACCGAAAACTGACCGATGACTGACATCTCCGGCCACCGACATCTCCGGCCACTGACAGATCCGATCACTGACACCTCTGAGCACTCACTGTACTGACACCGAAAACTGACCGATGACTGACATCTCCGGCCACCGAGACCACCTGCCATCTGCTGACACTGACCACCGACATCACCGATCACTGACATCTCTGAGCACTCACAGTACTGACACCAACAACTGACCGACATCTCCGGCCACTGACATCTCCGGCCACTGACATCTCCGGCCACTGACATCTCCGGCCACTGACATCTCCGGCCACTGACATCTCCGGCCACCGACATCTCCGGCCACCGACATCTCCGGCCACCGACATCTCCGGCCACTGACAGATCCGATCACTGACACCTCTGAGCACTC
Organism: Allobates femoralis; assembly: GCA_033576535.1. Classification (NCBI taxonomy): domain Eukaryota; kingdom Metazoa; phylum Chordata; class Amphibia; order Anura; family Aromobatidae; genus Allobates; species Allobates femoralis. Next base: position 61,160,381 of record JARQOC010000009.1, read on the forward strand.
ACTGTACTGACACCGAAAACTGACCGATGACTGACATCTCCGGCCACCGACATCTCCGGCCACCGACATCTCCGGCCACTGACAGATCCGATCACTGACACCTCTGAGCACTCACTGTACTGACACCGAAAACTGACCGATGACTGACATCTCCGGCCACCGAGACCACCTGCCATCTGCTGACACTGACCACCGACATCACCGATCACTGACATACTCTGAGCACCACAGAACTGACAACCAACAACTGACCGACACATCCGACCACTGACATCTCACCATGACATCTCTGGCACCGACATCCAGCCACCGACATCTCCGGCCACGACACTCCGACCACCGACATATCCGCCACTACAGATCCATCACTGACACCTCTGAGCACTCACTGTACTGACACGACAAACTGACGTGACTGACATCTCCGGCCACCGATGACCACCTCCAACTCACTGACACTGACCACCGACATCACCAATCACTGACACATGAGCACCTGTGACGACAACCAACCACTGACCTCTCTCAGATCACCTTACAGCACTGACACTGACAACCGACCATACTGACCTCTCCAACCACTGACATCCTGGATACACTGACACTGCCGACCAGTGACCTCTCCAACCACTGACGCTGCCGACCAGTGACATCTCCAACCACTGACACTGCAGACCAGTCACCTCTCCAACCACTGACATCTCCAGTCACCTACATCTCGACCACCATCTCATGAGCACTTACAACACTGACACCGACAACCGAACCGATCGCTGACATCTCCAACCACCGACATCTTTGACCACTGACACTGACCCGACCAGTGACATCTCCAAACCCGACATCTCCGTAGGACGACACAACCGACCACCGACATCTCCGTAGGACGACAACCAACCGACCACCGACATCTCCAACAACTGACTTCTCCGGCCGATGACAACCGACCGGCCACTGACATCTCAAACCAGTGACATTTCCAGTAGATGACAACCAACAGACCACCAACCTCTCCGATTACTGACACTGCCGACCAGTGACATCTCCGACCACTGACACCGCCGACAACCAACCGATATCACCAACCACCGACATCTCTGGCTGACCAACATCTCCGACCACTGACACTGCTGACCACTGAAAACCGACATCTTCAGCCTACAACAGACATCTCCGACCAGTGACATATTTGACCACTGACCCCACCGACAACCGACATCTCCGACCACTGACACCACCAAGAATTGACCTCTCCAACCGATGACACCGCCGACCAGTGAGGCCTTCGACCACTGACATCGCTGACAACCAACCGCCCACTGACACTGCTTACCAGTGACATCTCCGACAACCAACATCTCTGACTGTCGACATCCATGACTGCTGACATCTCCAACCACTGACTTCACCGACATCTCTGACCACCAACCACCGACATCTCTGTCTGCTGACATCTCTGATCTCCAACTAGTGACACCGCCGACATCCCTGACATCTCCGACTAGTGATACCGACCACCGACATGTCTAACCACTGATGGCTCCGACCGCCGACCTCTACGACCACTGACTCCACCGACAACCAACATCTTCGACCACTGACAGCGCCGATATCTCTGACTGCCAACATCTCCAACCGCCGACCACCAACATCCGCCGATTCCTCCGACTACCGACAGCTGTGGCCACCGACATCACTGACAGCTGCCATTGCTGTGTTATTACATATACCTGCTGCTTACTAGTTATATAATATTGTATCATAGGACATAATATGTTCAGTACATAATCGCCTGTCCCTGGCGTATAATAATACTGTACTCTATGACCGCTCGTCACATTATAGCGGTCACTGGGGACATATACCGTTGAGTCCAGACGTGTCCATACACTATATATAAAGACACATCTGCATGTGTTTCTCACTATCTGACATGAAATCAGAATAAACCTTTCCCGTTTTAGGTCAATTAGATTAATATAATTATTAATATTTGTCAAATTCCAGAATAATGAGAGACAGAATGTTGTTAGAGATTTTTATTAGTTTCTGTAAAGTCACAAGTTTACATTCACTAAGGTTGCTATGCCTTTAAACAGTTTGGGACAGCCCATATCATGATGTCAGGTGTTTGGAAGCTTCTGATAGGTTTATTGGCAACATCTGAATTAATTAGACACACACCTGTGGATGTATTTTTATGCACACCTGAAACACACTGCTTCTTTGTGTTGCATCATGGGAAATCAGCCAAGATATCAGGAAGAGAATTATGGATTTGCACAAGTCTGCTTCATCCTTGGGTGCAATTTCCAAGCACCTGAAGATGCCTCATTCATCTGTACCAACAATTATACACAAGTACAAACAAGATAGGAATGTCCAGCCATCATACTGCTCAGGAAGGAGATGGGTTCTGTGTCCCAGAGATGAATGTGCTTTGGTCTGACATGTGCAGATCAACCCAAAAGCAAAAGACCTTGTGAAGATGATGGGGGAAGCTGGTAAGATTGTGTCATTATATACAGGGAAATGAGCACTGTATCAACATGGGCTGAATGGCCACTCTGCCAGGAAGAAGCCATTACTCCAAAAGAAACAGAAAAAAGCCACACAAGTACAAAGATGTACATTTTTCTAATGAAACTAAAACTGAACTATTTGACCATAATGACCATCGTTATGTTTGGCGGAAAAGGAGAGAAGTTTGGAAGCCTAAGAACACCATCCCAACCGTGAAACACGGAGGAGGCAACATCATGTTATGGGGTTGTTTTGCTGCAGGAGGGACTAGTGCACTTCAACAATTTATGAGGAAAGAAGATTCTGTGAAATACTGAAGCAACATCTCAAGACATCAGCCAGGGAGGTAAAGCTTGGGTGGAAATGGGTTTTCTCAATGCCCTGAAGCTATTGCCAAACTGGTTACAAAGTGGCTTAAGGATAACAAAGTCAATGTATTGGAGCCGCCATCACAACTGATCTTAGTCCTATTAACATCTATGGACAAAGCTGAAAAGGCTACGAGCAACGAGACCTACAGACATGGCTGTTATACCAGTTGTCTCAGGAGGAATGGACCCAAATCCCCACCAACTATTGTGAGAAGCTTGTGGAAGGATCTAAAACATTTCACCCAAGTTATACAGTGTAAGGGCATGGTACCAAATACTAATAATAATAATGCCTTGAACATTTCCTCTTGTTATTCTGGCATTTGGCAAATATTAATAATTATGGTTCATCCTAACTGACCTTAAACAAGAAAGGTTTATTGTGATTTCATGTCAGATAGTGAGAACACCCTGCAGATGTGTCTTTATATATTGTGTATGGACAGGTCTGGCTTCAGCTATATATTGTGCGCTGTACATTATAACCTCTCCCTGGAGTGTAATAATGATCTGCAGACCCCAGGGGGCTGTGTATTCTCACACACCAGTGTATATAGTATATACTGCACACCAGATTATTATTTAGTATTATATACCATTTATTCTATGGCGGTATACATAATAAGTACAATAATCATGAACAGTACAAGGGACAGACAAGTACAAGCGGAGAGAGGACCCTGTCCACGAGGGCCCACAGTCTACAAGGGATGGGTGAGGATACAGTAGGTGAGGAGAGAGGACCCTGCCCATGAGGGCTCACAGTCTACAAGGGATGGGTGAAGATACAGTAGGTGAAGAGAGAGGACCCTGCCCACGAGGGCTCAGTCTACAAGGGATGGGTGAGGATACAGTAGGTGAGGAGAGAGGACCCTGCCCATGAGGGCTCACAGTCTACAAGGAATGGGTGAGGATACAGTAGGTGAGGAGAGAGGACCCTGCCCATGAGGGCTCACAGTCTACAAGGAATGGGTGAGGATACAGTAGGTGAGGAGAGAGGACCCTGCCCATGAGGGCTCACAGTCTACAAGGGATGGGTGACGATACAGTAGGTGAGGAGAGAGGACCCTGCCCATGAGGGCTCACAGTCTACAAGGAATGGGTGAGGATACAGTAGGTGAGGAGAGAGGACCCTGCCCATGAGGGCTCACAGTCTACAAGGGATGGGTGAGGATACAGTAGGTGAGGAGAGAGGACCCTGCCCACGAGGGCTCACAGTCTACAGGGGATGGGTGAGGATACAGCAAGTGAGGAGAGAGGATCCTGCCCACGAGAGCTCACAGTCTACAAGGGATGGGTGAGGATACAGCAGGTGAGGAGAGAGGACCCTGCCCATGAGGACTCACAGTCTACAAGGGATGGGTGAAGATGCAGCAAGAGAGAGGACCCTGTCCACGAGGGTTCACAGTCTACAAGAGATGGGTGAGGAGAGAGGACCCTGCCCAAGAGGGCTCACAGTCTACAAGAGATGGGTGAGGAGAGAGGACCCTGCCCGCGAGGGCTCACAGTCTACAAGGGATGGGTGAGGATAGAGTAGGTGAGGAGAGAGGACCCTGCCCACGAGGGCTCACAGTCTACAAGGGATGGGTGAGGATACAGTAGGTGAGGAGAGAGGACCCTGCCCACGAGAGCTCACAGTCTACAAGGGATGGGTGAGGATGCAGCAGGTGAGGAGAGAGGACCCTGCCCCCAAGGGCTCACAGTCTACAAGGGATGGATGAGGAGAGAGGACCCTGCCTATGAGGACTCGTAGTCTACAAGGGATGGGTGAGGATACAGTAGGTGAGGAGAGAGGACCCTGCCCGCGAGCACTCACAGTCTACAAGGGATGGGTGAGGAAAGAGGACCCTGCCCATGAGGGCTCACAGTCTGTCTGCAAGGGATGGGTGAGGGTACAGTAGGTGAGGAGAGAGGACCCTGCCCGCAAGGGCTCACAGTCTACAAGGGATGGGTGAGGATACAGTAGGTGAGGAGAGAGGACCCTGCCCACGAGAGCTCACAGTCTACAAGGGATGGGTGAGGATGCAGCAGGTGAGGAGAGAGGACCCTGCCCCAAGGGCTCACAGTCTACAAGGGATGGGTGAGGAGAGAGGACCCTGCCTATGAGGACTCGTAGTCTACAAGGGATGGGTGAGGATACAGTAGGTGAGGAGAGAGGACCCTGCCCGCGAGCACTCACAGTCTACAAGGGATGGGTGAGGAAAGAGGACCCTGCCCATGAGGGCTCACAGTCTACAAGGGAAGAGTGGGGATACAGTAGGTGAGGAGAGAGGACCCTGCCCATGAGGGCTCACAGTCTACAAGGGATGTGTGAGGATACAGTAGGTGAGGAGAGAGGACCCTGCCCATGAGGGCTCACAGTCTACAAGGGATGGGTGAGGATACAGTAGGTGAGGAGAGAGGACCCTGCCCACGAGGGCTCACAGTCTACAAGGGATGGGTGACGATACAGTAGGTGAGGAGAGAGGACCCTGCCCATGAGGGCTCACAGTCTACAAGGAATGGGTGAGGATACAGTAGGTGAGGAGAGAGGACCCTGCCCATGAGGGCTCACAGTCTACAAGGGATGAGTGAGTATCCCCATAAACCCCAGGACAGGAAATAAGTGATTGCTGGGGGTCCTGATGTTCACAAGGACAGGGGTGAGGTGGTATGTGTTACTGATGGACAGTGTGGCAGAATGATGCCTGGGGGCGCACAGTTGTAGGGAGTAAAGGAGACCCCTGCCCTCACAGAGCATTGTCTACAATGGATACAAGTGTATCAAACCCTCAGCTGTGAATAGTGTTGAGTTCTGTGCAGGTTTTCTGATCCCATTTACTGACAGTAAGCAGAGCTTGTTCCTCCATCACAGTGCTGGCGCCCCCTCCTGGACTGTGGATGGTATAACCTGTTAGCGGAGAGGGTTTGTTACAATGTAGCGCTCAGTTGCCACACTGCCGGGATCACTCCTGGGGATCGTAGCTTTGACCGGTGGTGGGGGGAAGTTTCTGTTCTCTGAGGGGTCGGTTCATGTTTAGGCGGAGCGTGTGGCCATGTGATTGCCTGCAGCGGTGGCCGCAGCACACATTGTCTGTCCGTTTGTCCTAAGGCTGCGCACTGATGATGGGGATCCATCACAAGTCACGTAATCTGTTCAAGCACAGACAGGTTTGTAGCTCAGCGTCCCCCAGTGTCTGTGGCTCCTTGAGATCCTCGGGTATCCGTTCATTCTTCCTTTCTGTGGTCAGTTCCCATGTTTCTCTGCTGGTCTCGTTACCTCGGCTCTGGTTGCTGACTGTCTCCCTTCATTCTTCCTTTCTGTGGTCAGTTCCCATGTTTCTCTGCTGGTCTCGTTACCTCGGCTCTGGTTGCTGACTGTCTCCCTTCATTCTTCCTTTCTGTGGTCAGTTGCCATGTTTCTCTGCTGGTCTCGTTACCTCGGCCCTGATTGCTGACTGTCTCCCTTCATTCTTCCTTTCTGTGGTCAGTTCCCATGTTTCTCTGCTGGTCTCGTTACCTCGGCCCTGATTGCTGACTGTCTCCCTTCATTCTTCCTTTCTGTGGTCAGTTCCCATGTTTCTCTGCTGGTCTCGTTACCTCGGCCCTGATTGCTGACTGTCTCCCTTCATTCTTTCTGTGGACAGTTCCCATGTTTCTCTGCTGGTCTCATTACCTCGGCTCTGGTTGCTGACTGTCTCCTTTCATTCTTCCTTTCTGTGGACAGTTCCCATGTTTCTCTGCTGGTCTCGTTACCTCGGCCCTGATTGCTGACTGTCTCCCTTCATTCTTCCTTTCTGTGGTCAGTTCCCATGTTTCTCTGCTGGTCTCGTTACCTCGGCCCTGATTGCTGACTGTCTCTCTTCATTCTTCCTTTCTGTGGTCAGTTCCCATGTTTCTCTGCTGGTCTCGTTACCTCGGCCCTGATTGCTGACTGTCTCCCTTCATTCTTTCTGTGGTCAGTTCCCATGTTTCTCTGCTGGTCTCGTTACCTCGGCTCTGGTTGCTGACTGTTTCCCTTCATTCTTCCTTTCTCTGGTCAGTTCCCATGTTTCTCTGCTGGTCTCGTTACCTCGGCCCTGATTGATGACTGTCTCCCTTCATTCTTTCTGTGGACAGTTCCCATGTTTCTCTGCTGGTCTCATTATCTCGGCCCTGATTGCTGACTGTCTCCCTTCATTCCTCCTTTCTGTGGACAGTCCACATGTTTCTCTGCTGGTCTCGTTACCTTGGCTCTGGTTGCTGACTGTTTCTCATCATTCCTCCTTTCTGTGGTCAGTTCCCATGTTTCTCTGCTGGTCTCATTACCTCGGCCCTGGTTGCTGACTGTCTCCTTTCATTCTTCCTTTCTGTGGACAGTTCCCATGTTTCTCTGCTGGTCTCGTTACCTCGGCCCTGATTGCTGACTGTCTCCCTTCATTCTTTCTGTGGACAGTTCCCATGTTTCTCTGCTGGTCTCGTTATCTCGGCCCTGATTGCTGACTGTCTCCCTTCATTCCTCCTTTCTGTGGTCAGTTCACATGTTTCTCTGCTGGTCTTGTTACCTCGGCCCTGATTGATGACTGTCTCCCTTCATTCTTTCTTTTTGTGGTCAGTTCCCATGTTTCTCTGCTGGTCTCGTTACCTCGGCTCTGGTTGCTCACTGTTTCTCATCATTCTTCCTTTCTGTGGTCAGTTCCCATGTTTCTCTGCTGGTCTCGTTACCTCGGCCCTGATTGCTGACTGTCTCCCTTCATTCTTTCTGTGGACAGTTCCCATGTTTCTCTGCTGGTCTCATTACCTCGGCTCTGGTTGCTGACTGTCTCCTTTCATTCTTCCTTTCTGTGGACAGTTCCCATGTTTCTCTGCTGGTCTCGTTACCTCGCCCTGATTGCTGACTGTCTCCCTTCATTCTTCCTTTCTGTGGTCAGTTCCCATGTTTCTCTGCTGGTCTCGTTACCTCGGCCCTGATTGCTGACTGTCTCTCTTCATTCTTCCTTTCTGTGGTCAGTTCCCATGTTTCTCTGCTGGTCTCGTTACCTCGGCCCTGATTGCTGACTGTCTCCCTTCATTCTTTCTGTGGTCAGTTCCCATGTTTCTCTGCTGGTCTCGTTACCTCGGCTCTGGTTGCTGACTGTTTCCCTTCATTCTTCCTTTCTCTGGTCAGTTCCCATGTTTCTCTGCTGGTCTCGTTACCTCGGCCCTGATTGATGACTGTCTCCCTTCATTCTTTCTGTGGACAGTTCCCATGTTTCTCTGCTGGTCTCATTATCTCGGCCCTGATTGCTGACTGTCTCCCTTCATTCCTCCTTTCTGTGGACAGTCCACATGTTTCTCTGCTGGTCTCGTTACCTTGGCTCTGGTTGCTGACTGTTTCTCATCATTCCTCCTTTCTGTGGTCAGTTCCCATGTTTCTCTGCTGGTCTCATTACCTCGGCCCTGGTTGCTGACTGTCTCCTTTCATTCTTCCTTTCTGTGGACAGTTCCCATGTTTCTCTGCTGGTCTCGTTACCTCGGCCCTGATTGCTGACTGTCTCCCTTCATTCTTTCTGTGGACAGTTCCCATGTTTCTCTGCTGGTCTCGTTATCTCGGCCCTGATTGCTGACTGTCTCCCTTCATTCCTCCTTTCTGTGGTCAGTTCACATGTTTCTCTGCTGGTCTTGTTACCTCGGCCCTGATTGATGACTGTCTCCCTTCATTCTTTCTTTTTGTGGTCAGTTCCCATGTTTCTCTGCTGGTCTCGTTACCTCGGCTCTGGTTGCTGACTGTTTCTCATCATTCTTTCTTTCTGTGGTCAGTTCCCATGTTTCTCTGCTGGTCTTGTTACCTCAGCCCTGGTTGCTGACTGTCTCCCTTCATTCCTCCTTTCTGTGGACAGTCCACATGTTTCTCTGCTGGTCTCGTTACCTCGGCTCTGGTTGCTCACTGTTTCTCATCATTCTTTCTCTGGTCAGTTCCCATGTTTCTCTGCTGGTCTTGTTACCTCGCTCTGGTTGCTGACTGTCTCCTTCATTCTTTCTCTGGTCAGTTCCCATGTTTCTCTGCTGGTCTCGTTACCTTGGCTTTGGTTGCTCACTGTTTCTCATCATTCTTCCTTTCTCTGGTCAGTTCCCATGTTTCTCTGCTGGTCTCTTCCTCGGCCCTGGTTGCTGACTGTCTCCCTTCATTCTTTCTGTGGACAGTTCCCATGTTTCTCTGCTGTCTCGTTACCTTGGCTCTGGTTGCTGACTGTCTCCCTTCATTCTTCCTTTCTGTGGTCACAGTGTCCTGGGTCTCTTACCTCGGCCCTGGTTGCTGACTGTCTCCTTCATTCTTCTTTCTGTGGACAGTATGTTTGGGTCTCTTCCTCGGCCCTGGTTGCTGACTCGTCTCCCTTCATTCTTTCTGTGGACAGTTTCCCATGTTTTCTCTGCTGTCTCGTTACCTTGGCTCTGGTCTGCTGACTGTCTCCCTTCATTCTTCCTTTCTGTGGACAGTGTTTGGGTCTCTTGCCTCGGCCCTGATTGCTGACTGTCTTCCTTCATTCTTCTCTGTGAATCGCTTTCTCCCATGTTTCCCTGTCTCCGGTTTCTTGTTACCTTGGCTCTGGTTGCTGACTGTCTCCCTTCATGCTTCCTTTCTGTGGACAGTGCCTGGGTCTCTTGCCTCGGCCCTGATTGCTGACTGTCTCCCTTCATTCTTCCTGTCCATCCACAGTTCCCAGGTTCCTTGGTCAGCCTCATTATCTCGGTCTTCTCAGGACCCTTTCCCCTTTAGGACCACCTGGACTGCCACAGTTGCATAGAAAATTAACTCTCCGCTATTTGGGAGGAGTAAGGCCGTCTGCTCTGGCGACATCGGGGTCTCGTCCCCCCATTACCTGCTCTTGTATAGACGGAGCTGAGTGTTCCCGTCACTGTGGGGTTTTGCAGCCTGTGGCTCTCAAGCAGTTGTGAAACTACAACTCCCAGCATGCCCCGACCACTTAAATCGGGAGTTGTAGTTTCACGGATTGCCGTAGTGGTGTAGCAGAGCTGAGTGCGGCGGGGCGAGGGCGGACGGTCGCACCACAGACCCCCTTGAGGATCGGCCCTTTTGTTTCATGTTCCGGGCTCTGTCCACTTGTCCGTCTGTCGTCGGTCTGCACAGCCGGATCCTGCAGAATCTCAGCAGACTGTGTTTACGTCTTATTGGAGGGTTCCGTCTGTCCGGCGGCTCTGGCCGTGCTCAGCGCTAAAGGACGGCTCGACAGAGCAGATTGCGGCCGCCTGCTACAATGCGTTTCCCATAGACTTCAATGCTAAAGAGAATGGATCCGGTTGTCTCCGTTGTGTTTACGGCTGGACTGAAAGCATTCACGTGACCGGATCACTGTATTTCTGATTCCGTGATCCCGATGGTCGTGTAGATCAGGCCGGTCACTGCGCCCTAATTCTCTCCACTCGTGAAAGTGTTAATCCGCTCCGAGAAGAAGATTAAAATGCAACAAGGAGGTCGGGAAGTGAGGAGACTTCAAAGGCTCCTCCAGAAAGCGGTGACAGCCGCCACCTGCGCTGCCCGCGACATCCGCCAACCACTGTGCCGAGTGTGGGGTCCGCGGATGATGGGGGTATTGGGCGGACTGTACGGGCGCTGTAGAGTAAGGGGCGATCCCCTGTCTGTCCACCAAGAGCAGCATGCACAGCCTTGTATGCTGCACTCTGGTGGTGGGGGGTACTGCTGGTAAAAGGGGGTACAGCTGTGAAAAGTGGGGGTACTGCTGTAAAAGTGAGGGGTACTGCTGGGAAAAAAGGGTGCAGCTTGGAAAAGTGGGGGGTACTGCTGGTAAAAAGGGGGTGCAGCTTGGAAAAGTGGGGGGTACTGCTGGGAAAAGGGGTGCAGCTTGGAAAAGTGGGGGTGCAGTTTGGAAAAGGGTACAGCTGAGAAAAGTGGGAGCATAGCTGGGAAAAGGTGTGGGGTGCAGCTGGAAAAGGGGTGTTGCAGTCGGGAAGAGCAGGGGGTGCAGCTTGGAAAAGGGGTGTTGCAGTCGGGAAGAGCAGGGGTGCAGCTTGGATAGGTGGGAGTGCGCAGTGGGATGGCGGTTGTCTTCTCGGGGTGTGCAGAGCACTGAGGAGCCGCGGTGACTCGTTGCACAGCTTCTCCCCGGAGCTGAATCATGGGATGTTTCACAACAAGACGGAGCGGCCAAAACATATATTTTTTTGGCAACCAACGCCCTCCGTCCTGTAATATTCATAGAGCGGAGATCTACCGTAATCAGGCATCATTGTGCTCCCTTAAAGGGACGGTCGCCCTTATATGTCACATCGTGTCCAGATTTGGGGCCACCTCTTACAGGAACGCGCCTTCAATCATGGGGGCCGTCAGCGCCAACTAATGCGCCTCATTAGGCGCCGTCTTGTGCTGCGCGTTTCACATTAACCATTTATCTGCTGGATCCTTATACAACATTATCTTGCTTTTTTGCAGTCACGACAAAGGACAGGACGCGGACGAAGTGGTCGAGTTACACGACGGTAAGTGCCCGCGCCCCCGGAGCCGGCACCGGGCAGGAGAGTATCCGGTGTCTCTATATCTGGGCCGGATCTGCCAGGTTTCCCACCATGAACCCAATATAATATGTATATACCTGTCTTTAGACCTGATGAGGCGGGTGTGCTTACTATGAAAATCCCATTTCATCTATTTTAACTGATCTATTGAGTCCAAATGAAAGGATGAAATTCATATTTCCAGGATAGGATTGTCCGGCCCTTCAGCCAGGGAAGTAAGTACACCCGCCTCCTCAGGTCTAAGAAACCACATATAAAGGTGGGGTTTTTTTTGTGAAAACTGACACATTGTAACAAACGCACGATCCCATCAGTAATGGTCTGATGTTTCCACCCCAGGAGATGACACGAGTGCGGACGAGCACACGGCGGTGGCCATCGCGGCGGTGCAGCAGGCCGCCTTCTCAGAGCACAATATCCAATATCAGTTCCGCACAGAGAACAATGGAGGACAGGTACAGGGTCACGACCTCTGATCCCTCCCCCCCACCCAGGAAGGGGCGCATGCCTCCATGATGAAGCATCACGTGTGTTCTGTGTGTCCGCAGGTGACGTACAGAGTGGTCCAGGTGACGGACGGTCAGCTGGACGGACAGGGGGACACGACTGGTGCCGTGAGCGTTGTGTCCACCGCGGCCTTTGCTGGCACCCAACAAGCTGTGGCCCAGGTGAGTGACTGAACCAGCAGAATAGTGAGTGCAGCTCTGGGGTATAATACAGGAGGTAACTCAGGATCAGTAATGTAATGTATGTACACAGTGACTGCACCAGAAGAATAGTGAGTGCAGCTCTGGAGTATAATACAGGAGGTAACTCAGGATCAGTAATGTAATGTATGTACACAGTGACTGCACCAGCAGAATAGTGAGTGCAGCTCTGGAGTATAATACAGGAGGTAACTCAAGATCAGTAATGTAATGTATGTACACAGTGACTGCACCAGCAGAATAGTGAGGGCAGCTCTGGAGTATAATACAGGAGGTAACTCAGGATCAGTAATGTAATGTATGTACACAGTGACTGCACCAGCAGAATAGTGAGTGCAGCTCTGGAGTATAATACAGGAGGTAACTCAGGATCAGTAATGTAATGTATGTACACAGTGACTGCACCAGCAGAATAGTGAGTGCAGCTCTGGAGTATAATACAGGAGGTAACTCAAGATCAGTAATGTAATGTATGTACACAGTGACTGCACCAGCAGAATAGTGAGTGCAGCTCTGGAGTATAATACAGGAGGTAACTCAAGATCAGTAATGTAATGTATGTACACAGTGACTGCACCAGCAGAATAGTGAGGGCAGCTCTGGAGTATAATACAGGAGGTAACTCAGGATCAGTAATGTAATGTATGTACACAGTGACTGCACCAGCAGAATAGTGAGTGCAGCTCTGGAGTATAATACAGGAGGTAACTCAGGATCAGTAATGTAATGTATGTACACATTGACTTCACCAGCAGAATAGTGAGTGCAGCTCTGGAGTATAATACAGGAGGTAACTCTGGATCAGTAATGTAATGTATGAACACAGTGACTGCACCAGCAGAATAGTGAGTGCAGCTCTGGAGTATAATACAGAAGGTAACTCAGGATCAGTAATGTAATGTATGTACACATTGACTTCACCAGCAGAATAGTGAGTGCAGCTCTGGAGTATAATACAGGAGGTAACTCTGGATCAGTAATGTAATGTATGTACACAGTGACTGCACCAGCAGAATAGTGAGTGCAGCTCTGGGGTATAATACAGGAGGTAACTCAGGATCAGTAATGTAATGTATGTACACAGTGACTGCACCAGCAGAATAGTGAGTGCAGCTCTGGAGTATAATACAGGAGGTAACTCAGGATCAGTAATGTAATGTATGTACATAGTGACTGCACCAGCAGAATAGTGAGTACAGCTCTGCGGTATAATACAGGAGGTAACTCAGGATCAGTAATGTAATGTATGTACACAGTGACTGCACCAGCAGGATAGTGAGTGCAGCTCTGGAGTATAATACAGGAGGTAACTCAGGATCAGTAATGTAATGTATGTACACAGTGACTGCACCAGCAGAATAGTGAGTGCAGCTCTGGAGTATAATACAGGAGGTAACTCCAGGATCAGTGATGTAATGTATGTACATAGTGACTGCACCAGCAGAATAGTGAGTACAGCTCTGCGGTATAATACAGGAGGTAACTCAGGATGAGTAATGTAATGTATGTACACAGTGACTGCACCAGCAGAATAGTGAGTGCAGCTCTGGAGTATAATACAGGAGGTAACTCAGGATCAGTAATGTAATGTATGTACACAGTGACTGCACCAGCAGAATAGTGAGTGTAGCTCTGGAGTATAATACAGGAGGTAACTCAGGATCAGTAATGTAATGTATGTACACAGTGACTGCACCAGCAGAATAGTGAGTGCAGCTCTGGAGTATAATACAGGAGGTAACTCAGGGTCAGTAATGTAATGTATGTACACAGTGACTGCACCAGCAGAATAGTGAGTGCAGCTCTGGAGTATAATACAGGAGGTAACTCAGGGTCAGTAATGTATGTACACAGTGACTGCACCAGCAGAATAGTGAGTGCAGCTCTGGAGTATAATACAGGAGGTAACCCAGGATCAGTAATGTAATGTATGTACACAGTGACTGCACCAGCAGAATAGTGAGTGCAGCTCTGGAGTATAATATAGGAGGTAACTCAGGATCAGTAATGTAATGTATGTACACATTGACTGCACCAGCAGAATAGTGAGTGCAGCTCTGGAGTATAATACAGGAGGTAACTCAGGATCAGTAATGTAATGTATGTACACAGTGACTGCACCAGCAGAATAGTGAGTGCAGCTCTGGAGTATAATACAGGAGGTAACTCAGGGTCAGTAATGTATGTACACAGTGACTGCACCGGCAGAATAGTGAGTGCAGCTCTGGGGTATAATACAGGAGGTGACTCAGGATCAGTAATGAAATGTATGTACACAGTGACTGCACCAGCAGAATAGTGAGTGCAGCTCTGGAGTATAATACAGGAGGTGACTCAGGATCAGTAATGTAATGTATGTACACAGTGACTGCACCAGCAGAATAGTGAGTGCAGCTCTGGAGTATAATACAGGAGGTAACTCAGGATCAGTAATGTAATGTATGTACACAGTGACTGCACCAGCAGAATAGTGAGTGCAGCTCTGGAATATAATACAGGAGGTAACTCAGGATCAGTAATGTAATGTATGTACACAGTGACTGCACCAGCAGAATAGCGAGTGCAGCTCTGGAGTATAATACAGGAGGTAACTCAGGATTAGTAATGTAATGTATGTACACAGTGACTGCACCAGCAGAATAGTGAGTGCAGCTCTGGAGTATAATACTGGAGGTAACTCAGGATCAGTAATGTAATGTATGTACACAGTGACTGCACCAGCAGAATAGTGAGTGCAGCTCTGGAGTATAATACAGGAGGTAACTGAGGAACAGTGATGTAATGTATGTACACAGTGACTGCACCAGCAGAATAGTGAGTGCAGCTCTGGAGTATAATACAGGAGGTAACTCATGATCAGTAATGTATGTACACAATGACTGCACCAACAGAATAGTGAGTGCAGCTCTGGAGTATAATACAGGAGGTAACTCAGGATCAGTAATGTAATGTATGTACACAGTGACTGCACCAGCAGAATAGTGAGTGCAGCTCTGGAGGATAATACAGGAGGTAACTCAGGATCAGTAATGTAATGTATGTACACAGTGACTGCACCAGCAGAATAGTGAGTGCAGCTCTGGAGTATAATACAGAAGGTAACTCAGGATCAGTAATGTGATGTATGTACACAGTGACTGCACCAGCAGAATAGTGAGTGCAGCTCTGGAGTATAATACAGGAGGTAACTCAGGATCAGTAATGTAATGTATGTACACAGTGACTGCACCAGCAGAATAGTGAGTGCAGCTCTGGAGTGTAATACAGCACATTCCTATTAGTGTATGCTGTACATGTGTTGGTTTTATACTTTGCTCCATACATCACATGCAGCATCAACTTGTATTGTAACTTTGTGACGTTGCAGGCGGTCATCCAGAACCCCTTCAGTAATGGCGGCAGTCCTTCTACAGATGCGGTCAGCGGTGAGGCTCGCTTTGCATACTTCCCCGCTTCCACTGTGGGAGACACGACGGCCGTGTCTGTTCAGACCGCTGACCCAACGCTGACTCAGGCTGGAGGTAAGTGCCTGCCACTTTCTTTTCCTTCTTATATAGTCAGTCGGAGTTAGAGATGTGAGAATCAGCATGGACAGGTCAGTGATATGTGAGCGCCGGGTGGGAGGCTGTGGATCTCCTCACCTGATGCGACCTGGACATAGCACAGCTAATCATAAGGAATGGTGGGAGGTGAGGAGATCTGGGGAGGGCGAGAGGCGAGGCGATCCGGGGAGGGCGGGAGGCGAGGCGATCCGGGGAGGGCGGGAGGCGAGGCGATCCGGGGAGGGCGGGAGGCGAGGCGATCCGGGGAGGGCGGGAGGCGAGGTGATCCGGGGAAGGCGGGAGGCGAGGCGATCCGGGGAGGCAAGGCGATCCGGGGAGGGCGGGAGGCCGGGCGATCCGGGGAGGGCGGGAGGCCGGGTGATCCGGGGAGGTGAGGATCCAGGGAGGGCGGGAGGCCGGGTGATCCGGGGAGGTGAGGCGATCCGGGGAGGGCGGGAGGCCGGGTGATCCGGGGAGGTGAGGCGATCCGGGGAGGGCGGGAGGCCGGGTGATCCGGGGAGGTGAGGCAATCCGGGGAGGGTGGGAGGCGAGGTGATCCGGGGAGGGCGGGAGGCGAGGCGATCCGGGGAGGGCGGGAGGCGAGGCGATCCGGGGAGGGCGGGAGGCGAGGCGATCCGGGGAGGGCGGCAGGCCAGGCGATCCGGGGAGGGCGGGAGGTGAGGAGATCTGGGAGGGCGGGAGGTGAGGAGATTCGGGGCGGGAGGCGAGGCATCCGGGGTGGGCGGGAGGCGAGGTGATCTGGGAAGGGCGGGAGGCGAGGCAATCCGGGGAGGCGAGGCGATCCGGGGAGGGCGGGAGGCGAGGCGATCCGGGGAGGGCGGGAGGCGAGGCGATCCGGGGAGGGCGGGAGGTGAGGAGATCTGGGGACGGCAGGAGGTGAGGAGATCTGGGGACCGCAGGAGGTGAGGAGATTCGGGGCGGGAGGTGAGGAGATCTGGGGAGGGCGAGAGGTGAGGAGATCCGGGGAGGGCAGGAGGTGAGGAGATCCAGGGAGGGCGAGAGGTGAGGAGATCCAGGGAAGGCGAAGGTGAGGAGATCTGGGGAGGGCGAGAGGTGAGGCGATCCGCAGGGCCTGTCCAGCAGTCACAGTTACTGACCGGAGTCCATTCCCACATCTCTAGTTGGTCCAGTGTCAGGGCTTTCCCGCTTTTCCTGAGACTTCAGAGGGCTTAGACCTTTGCACAGCAGTCACCCGTCAGTGAGGAGAACTGCAGCCGGTCCTGTTCACTTGGATGGGTCTATCATGCAGTTTCCTGCACATCCAGATAGTCAGGGGGGCGCTGTGTAGGGTGAAATCCTGCATCGCCTTCTTTTCAGAATCAATGGTCCCAGAATTCGAAGTCACATTGAAGCCTTTTAAATACAGGATACATAGCAAAACGTGCTACAACCTGAGCCCTCCTGTAATACGTTATATCTGACCGCCAGTGTAATAATCTGCACCTTTACCCCTTCAGGGCAGTTCTACGTCATGATGACCCCTCAAGATGTGATTCCTGCCGGGACGCAGAGGACGATCGCTCCGCGCACGCACCCCTACTCTCCGTACGTATCCGGCACTCAGTCAAGCAGAGGGGGGGGCATCACCTGATATATGGCGGTGCCAGTGCGCGTCCCATATATTAATACATATATATATGCATATATCACCCTCAGTCATCAATGGAGCTTCTGCTTTCTTATTTCTCTAGAAAAATGGATGGCAACCGAACTCCTCGGGACGAGCGGCGCCGAGCACAACACAATGAAGGTAACCGGCCGCCCGCTCTGACCCGCTACCGGCGATTATTCTCTTCTCACTTCTGATATTTTCTTCTCTTTTTTTTCTTGAATCTCCGCAGTGGAGAGAAGAAGAAGAGACAAGATTAACAACTGGATCGTCCAGTTATCCAAAATCATTCCAGACTGCAACACGGAGAGCAGCAAAACCGGAGCAGTAAGAGACGCACAATCCCCTTCCTTTGTTCCCCTCTTATATAGTGACGGCCCCCATCAGATAAAGTTTTACTTTTATAATCGGTATGTGGGGGGGGTCTGACATACAGGACCCCCTAAGCCAAAGAATAAAGAGGCACGGTGTTGTCTGAGAGCTGCAGCCCCCATTGGTTGGACCCGCGCCCCTCAGTAAGTTATCACCGAGCCTGAGGATATTTAATCCTCGTACTTCATTCATTCATTCATTCTCTCAGGAGAAAGCTGAGTGTAACACTTGGAAACTCCATAGGGAATGAATGAGTCAAGGGACGCGGGTCCCAGCGGTCGGACAGCCTCCAGCCGGCGCGCCGTGGTCTCCTCTTCTTTATAAGAGTATGGCTGCCGTCTCCTCTCGCACCCCAGGGTCCGTCCGGTTTTCAATGTAGATGTTGCACTCCAGGCAGAAGCGATCCTCTGCCGAGTGCAGAGCTGGGGAGGGGATGAACAATGACATACATATGTACGGTGCTGATTGTACTCACTTTACCATGACAACCCTCATTATATTCAGGTTTCCCATTTTGCCTCTAGGGTGTAATAGATCCCTTGTTTTCCGGTTCACAGCAGAGCAAAGGCGGGATCCTGTCCAAAGCCTGCGACTATATCCGCGAGCTGCGCCAGACCAACCAGCGCATGCAGGAGACCTTCAAGGAGGCCGAGAGGCTGCAGATGGACAACGAAATGCTGCGCCAGCAGGTGGGTGACGGGCGCGGACTCCCGCTTCTAGAGGATATGGGGTGCAGTTTAGCCAAAGGGTGGGGACTTGGTGCACAAAGATGAAATCCTTGGGGGCCTCTGCTTCTTTACAAACCTATCAGCAATGGTAGGATGACAAAGGAAGCTCCATCCCTGCCAGGTGCTGCGGTTACTACTGACTCCAGCATCTAAGGGGTGATTGAGAAGGATGAGAGTGATGCCAGCAGGAGGATGGGTGGCCAATCCACGACCCGCTCATTCACTGATCTGGCATGAGGCACCTCCACAACCTGCTCAGTCTCTGATCTGGCACGAGTGCCCCTCCATGACCCGCTCAGTCTCTGATCTGGCACGAGTGCCCCTCCATGACCCGCTCAGTCTCTGATCTAGCACGGGTCCCCTCCATGACCCGCGGAGTCACTGATCTGGCACGGTGGCCCCTCCATGACCCTCTCAGTCACTGATCTGGCACGGTGGCCCCTCCATGAGCCTCTCAATCTCTGATCTGGTACGGGGTCTCTCTATGACCCGCTCAGTCACTTATCTGGCACAAGGCACCTCCACAACCCGCTTAATCACTGATCTGGCAAGGGTGCCTCTCCATGATCTGCTGAGTCGCTGATCTGGCAAGGGTGCCCCTCCATGACCCTCTCAGTCTCTAATCTGACACGGGGGCCCCTCCATGACCCGCTCAGTCTCTGATCTGGCACGGTGGCCCCTCTATGACCCTCTCAGTCACTGATCTGGCACGGTGGCCCCTCCATGACCTGCTCAGTCTCTGATCTGGCACGGTGGCCCCACTATGACCCTCTCAGTCACTGATCTGGCACAGGGTCTCTCCATGACCCGCTTAATCACTGATCTGGCAAGGGTGCCTCTCCATGACCTGCTGAGTCGCTGATCTGGCACGGTGGCCCCTCCATGACCCTCTCAGTCTCTAATCTGACACGGGGGCCCCTCCATGACCCGCTCAGTCTCTGATCTGGCACGGGTCCCCTCCATGACCCGTGGAGTCACTGATCTGGCACGGGGGCCTCTCCATGACCTGCACAGTCTCTGATCTGGCACGGGGCACCTCCATGACTCTCTGTCTCTGATCTGGTACGGGGTCTCTCCATGACCCGCTCAGTCACTGATCTGGTACGGGGTCTCTCCATGACCCGCTCAGTCACTGATCTGGTACGGGGTCTCTCCATGACCCGCTCAGTCACTGATCTGGTACGGGGTCTCTCCATGACCCGCTCAGTCACTGATCTGGTACAAGGTCTCTCCATGACCCGCTCAGTCACTGATCTGGCACGGGGGCCCCCCCATGACCCGCTGAGTCACTGATCTGGCACGGGGGCCACTTTATGACCCGCTCAGTCACTGATCTGGCACGGTGGCCCCTCCATGACCCTCTCAGTCTCTGATCTGGTACGGGGTCTCTCCATGACCCGCTCAGTCACTGATCTGGCATGGGGCCCCCCATGACACGCTGAGTCACTGATCTGGCACGGGGGCCCCTCCATGACCCGCTCAGTCACTGATCTGGCACGGGGTCTCTCCATGACCCGCTCAGTCACTGATCTGGCATGGGGCCCCCCATGACACGCTGAGTCACTGATCTGGCATGGGGTCTCTCCATGACCCGCTCAGTCACTGATCTGGCACGGGGGCCCCTCCACGACCCGCTCAGTCACTGATCTGGCACGGGGGCCCCTCCATGACCCTCTCAGTCACTGATCTGGCATCGGAAATGTAAATATCTTTGTCTTCTTTTCTCCTTTCCCAGATAGAGGAGCAGAAGAATGAGAACACGCTCCTGAGGGCGCAGCTGCAGCAGCACGGCATCGAGGTGGTGGACGAGGCGCCGAGGCAGTAGATCCGGAGGGCGACCGCAAATGCAGCGAGTCAAAAAAAAAGATGCCACGAAAAAAAAAAACTTGTATATCGGCTTCCCCTCCTTTTTGTTTTCCCCTTTCTACCTTTGTGCCCCGAACACCCGCATCCCCCCGACCCCCTTACAGTAACCGTGTCAAAGACCTTGCTCCACCCTGGCATGCTGTGTGGCACAGCAGCCGGCGGGCGAGGGATCGCCACGAGTCGTCCTCGCAGACAGAACCCTTCACCCTGATCAACCTGGACCCTGCTCACCTGGGAAAAGACGAGAAACCTCTTCACTGCCAGGGACTTGCATGGGGCTGACGGAGGCTCTGCCGCGTTGGGTCTGCCCGCATGGTGTACGCCTGTGTGTGGTCTGCCCGCGGCAGGGGGTCCGCTATGGTTGCATTGCTCTCATGTTTTTTTTTTTATGATGAATCTATAAATATGAACTTACCGTAGACTTTTAGCAATGACAATAGACGGAGTCCACGTTTCTTTTTTTTATAAACTCCCTGTGACAATTCTCTCGACTCATCAGATGACACCGAACCCGGTGACCTCTGCGTCCGTGGCTCCAGTCCAGCCACACAGGATTTGCTTCGTTCTGCACTCGCTGTTTTTATTTCTTTACGCCCCTCCTAACCTGACGAGTCTGGGACGGCCACTAGATGGCGGCAGAGAGTTGTGCACCAAGCACCATTGAGTCTCGCTTTACTGTACTGCTGTAAAATGTCTATTCACCTGTAATCTGCATTTAAAAAGCCCGGCGTGACACAGGTAAGGGCTGCCAAATTATCTAAAGGGGCACTCCTATTTTTATTTTTTTTCCTAAAACCCTGTCAGTCCTGAAAATAAACATTTTACATCTATTTTCTCGGCTGTGCAGAGAACCACAGCCAGCGCCATTTATTAGCACAAACCCTGCGCGAAGGGCGGCCGGCGCCAAATCTGGACCCAAAGTGATGGTGTAACCCATGCTACATCTCCTACAATGGAGCAGAATCAGCAGGGGAGGGTGGAAGGGGATGATTCTGGACCTAAAGTGATGGCGTACCCTATACTACATCTCCCACAATGCAGTGTGTTCAGCAGGGGAGGGTGGGAAGGGGACGATTCTGTACCTAAAGTGATGGCGTACCCTATACTACATCTCGCACAATGCAGTGTGTTCAGCAGGGGAGGGTGGGAAGGGGACGATTCTGGACCTAAAGTGATGGCGTACCCTATGTACATCTCCCACAATGCAGCGTGTTCAGCAGGGGAGGGAGGGAAGGGGACGATTCTGTACCTAAAGTGATGGCGTACCCTATACTACGTCTCCCACAATGCAGTGTGTTCAACAGGGGAGGGTGGGAAGGGACTATTCTGTACCTAAAGTGATGGCGTACCCTATACTACATCTCGCACAATGCAGTGTGTTCAGCAGGGGAGGGTGGGAAGGGGACGATTCTGGACCTAAAGTGATGGCGTACCCTATGTACATCTCCCACAATGCAGCGTGTTCAGCAGGGAGGGAGGGAAGGGGACGATTCTGGACCTAAAGTGATGGCGTACCCTATACTACATCTCCCACAATGCAGCGTGTTTAGCAGGGGAGGGTGGGAAGGAGACTATTGTGGACCTAAAGTGATGGCGTACCCTATACTACGTCTCCCACAATGCAGCGTGTTCAGCAGGGGAGGGTGGGAAGGGGACTATTCTGTACCTAAAGTGATGGCGTACCCTATACTACATCTCGCACAATGCAGTGTGTTCAGCAGGGGAGGAAAGGGGATGATTCTGGACCTAAAGTGATGGCGTACCCTATACTACGTCTCCCACAATGCAGCGTGTTCAGCAGGGGAGGGTGGGAAGGGGGACAATTCTGTACCTAAAGTGATGGCGTACCCTATGTACATCTCCCACAATGCAGTGTGTTCAGCAGGGGAGGGAAGGGGACGATTCTGTACCTAAAGTAATGGCGTACCCTATAATACGTCTCCCACAATGCAGCGTGTTCAGCAAGGGAGGGTGGGAAGGGGACGATTCTGTACCTAAAGTGATGGCGTACCCTATACTACGTCTCCCACAGTGCAGCGTGTTCAGCAGGGGAGGGTGGAAGGGGACGATTATGTACCTAAAGTGATGGCGTACCCTATACTACATCTCTCACAATGCAGCGTGTTCAGCAGGGGAGTGTGGGAAGGGGACGATTCTGTACCTAAAGTGATGGCGTACCTTATACTACGTCTCCCACAATGCAGCGTGTTCAGCAGGGGAGGGTGGGAAGGGGACGATTCTGTACCTAAAGTGATGGCGTACCCTATACTACGTCTCTCACAATGCAGTGTGTTCAGCAGGGGAGGGTGGGAAGGGGACGATTCTATACCTAAAGTGATGGCGTACCCTATACTACGTGTCCCACAATGCAGCGTGTTCAGCAGGGGAGGGTGGGAAGAAGACAATTCTGTACCTAAAGTGATGGCGTACCCTATACTACATCTCGCACAATGCAGTGTGTTCAGCAGGGGAGGGTGGGAAGGGGACGATTCTGTACCTAAAGTGATGGCGTACCCTATACTACGTCTCCCACAATGCAGCGTGTTCAGCAGGGAAGGGGATGATTCTGGCTCGTCAGCGGCAGCGCTTCCTTCCATTCGCGGAGATCTGGGTCGCTGCATTTTATGTTACGGACAGTTGGGTTGCGGGATGGTCGTGGAGGCAAAAAAGCCGCCTTTTGTTATTTTTCTTTTTTATCTGTGTTTGGTGACTTTACCGCTACCGTAGTGAAATTAAAATTCTCACGTCGCCCTTCTCCCCCCCCGGGTATTCCATCAGCTGACCTGAGAAAGCTGGGTCATGGATGATTTAGACGGCGGTACCACCTCATGTGGATGCCTAGTATCGGGTCATCCTGTATGGGCCGGGTAAGCTGGGTGATGGCTCCTGTGGGTGGCTGTACCACCTTATGTAGATCCATATTAGCGGGTCATCCTCTCCGAGCCTAGAAAAGTGGGTGATGGCTAATGTAGACGGCGGTATCGCTTTATGTGGATGCCTTGTATCGGGTCATCCTGTCCGAGTTGGGAAAGCTGGGTAATGGCTAATGTAGACGGCGGTATCGATTTATGCGGATGCCTAGTATCGGGTCATCCTGTCCGAGTTGGGAAAGCTGGGTGATGGCTAATGCAGATGGCGTTACTGCGTATATTAGGTAAGCCGGGTGCTTCATTGATGGGAGTGTGCCGCTTTCTGAGGATCCTGAAAGGTAACATCCGCTTTGTACAAGAGCTAAAAGTAGGGACCACCCCGGTGAGAGGTAATCGGCGGTACTCAGCTTTTCCAGGATCAGATACAACTAAGGGCGACTCAAGGATTCAGATGCCGGCTGTACCCGACTTGCAGTATCTACCTTCTCGGCTCAGATACGATGATGCGACATTACAGGCTGCACCACTGGGACATCACACGTCCAATCTGCTGCATCACACGGCGTCCACCAGAGGGCGCAGCAGAGCCTATATTAAGACACTTTATGGCCTCAATGGAGATGAAACGACGCTCCAGACCGGAGCAATGATTTTACAAGAACTCTGCTTGCTGTCACCGGAAACCTTTTTAAAGACTGATTTCACCTCCGGCCCGCGCATGTTCATCTTCAGTCTCTGAATGCAAAAGTTCCCATTCACCGACAACAAGCGGAGATCTTGAAAGTGGATACAGACACGTTTATAAGGCCAGCGGAATGTAAAGGGAAAGTCCCATAATCTGGCATTCAATAATCCAGAACCATAAATTGGAGCAAATCAATCCGGTATGGACCTGGAATCGTTTTATAGAACTCTGTTTTTTCACCCTAAGATTATCTGATAATCCGGCGCCAGATTACAGGAATCTGGTGTTTACAGGAGGACGGTGCACGCAGCGGTGAAAAGGTTAACAGTCTGCTGTCGCCCAGCCGGTCCCCGGCGCCGCTATGGTGTTTGCAATGTGTGAACTTTCCCTCCGCGGCCCCCGGTCAGTGTCACAAGACAGGGCGACTACAGGGGGCTCGGCCCACGCTGAGACTACGACCCCCAACGTTTCCTGGTAGTAGGCAGAATGACCCTGTGTATTGGGATTGAGGGGGGCCGGGACCCCCAGGTTTGGTCTTGCTGGGGATGATGAGACCTAATCTGGAGGGGCCCAGTTGACCCCACTGTGTCCTTAGGCCGCCGTACACATTGGGGGTCCGTGTCAGGTAGTGAGCGCTCCAGTCTCCACCTCGTAGCAGCTTGTGGCCCAGTGGTCCCCGGGCTCGTAGCCCCCCTCTGTGGGCTACCTCCTTTATTGGGGTCCAACTGGAAATGGAAGGACGAAGATGGCACCGTCCTCTGATGAAGGAAGACGGGTAGTGTGAGGACGGATGGGGGTCTGAGGATGGCCGGGTCTGAGGACGGGGGGTGTGAGGGCCTGGTGGTCTAAGGACGGATGGGGTCTGAGGAGGCCGGGGGTCTGAGGACGGACGGATGCTCGTAAGATGGACAGGGGGTCTGAGGACGGATCCTGGATGGGGTTTTCTTGAGGATGGTGGACGGGGTCTGAAGATGGACGGGGGGTCTGGAGGCGTACTGGGTGCTCTGAGATGACGGTGCTCGAGGACGGAGGGGGTCTGAGGAGGCCGGGGAGTCTGAGGGCGTACGGGTCTCTGAGGATGGACGGGGGGTCTGAGGACGGACGGGGTCCTGAGGAAGGACGGGGGTCTGAGGGCGTACGGGTCCTCTGAGGAGGACGGGGGTCTGAGGACGGACGGGTCCTCTGAGGATGGACGGGGGGTCTGAGGGCGTACGGGTCCTCTGAGGATGGACGGGGGGGTCTGAGGACGGAGACGGGTGCTCTGAGGAGCGGGTCGGGGCTCCTCTGAGGAACGGCGGGGGGTCTGAGGGCGTACGGGTGCTCTGAGGATGGACGGGGGGTCTGAGGGAGGTGCTGAGGAGGACGGGGTCTGAGGACGGACGGGTGCAGGTCTCTGAGGACGGACGGGTGCTCTGAGGGACGGTACGGGTGCTCTGAGGATGGACGGGTGCTCTGAGGAGGACGGGGGTCTGATGGACGTACGGGTGCTCTGAGGAAGGACGGGGAGTCTGAGGGCGTACGGGTGCTCTGAGGATGGACGGGGCTCTGAGGACGGACTCTGAGGATGGTACGGGGAGTCGGAGCGGGTCTGAGGGCGTACGGGGTCTGAGATGGACGGGTGCTCTGAGAGAGTGACGGTGCTCTGAGGATGGACGGGGGGTCTGAGGGCGTACGGGGGGGTCTGAGGATGGCCGGGGGGTCTGAGGATGGACGGGTGCTCTGAGGATGGACGGGTGCTCTGAGGATGGACGGGTGCTCTGAGGATGGTTGGGGGTCTGAGGATGGACGGGGGGGTCTGAGGATGGACGGGGGGGTCTGAGGATGGACGGGGGGGTCTGAGGATGGACGGGTGGTCACAGTTCTGGAAAGAGCGGGGACATTGATCACAACAGGAGCCCGACCTCAGTAACGGGGCCGCGCTCTGGTTCAGGGGTTCACATACTTTTCTCTGGGACCCTTTCCCTTTCCCCTGTAATAACCGCCTCTAATGTTAGAGCCGCGTCTTGTGGTCCAGAACGCTGACCGTTTCCACCGACAGACAGCAGAATTGTGATTACAGCTCTGGAGTATAATGTAATCATCCAGGCCTCACATGGCCACCATTAAGGCTGACAATGCTTTATGTGATGCGGGTTGCATCTAATACTCTCTGTTATCAGCCATTCTGGGCTTTTTACATAGGATGAATGCCGGGAAGTGTGAGACCGTTACCGTCATATGTGACTGATATCACCCCCCCCTCGTATGACGCTCTCCGATAAGCTGCGGACGTTACCGGCCCTTTAAGAAGAGATGTCTGGAGCCCCTGTATTATGTCATCTGGACATGTTTTTGTGTATTTGTCCCCAGGTCCAGTGTTGGCCCCTGCAGGTGTCTGGGGCCCCCGTGTGCCTGGCGCCCCCCGGCCCTGACATTGTGTCACTGGCGGCCGAGGTCAGCGCCGCTCCTGGCGCCCCGGGGTCTGGGTGCAGCCGCCTCACCGGAGCCGGGTCCAGGTGGACTTCAGCCCAGGACAGGGGGGCGCCGAAACCTGGTGTATCCACACAGCGAGTATCCGAGCACGACATAGGGAAAGATGGGGGCTGCAGTGCAGAGCCATCCTCTGAAATGAGAGGGGCTTAGATGCACAGCTCAGCAGACAGTATCACACAGGATAGGATTAGATACACAGCTCAGCAGACAGTATCACACAGGAGAGGATTAGATACACAGCTCAGCAGACAGTATCACACAGGATAGGATTAGATACACAGCTCAGCAGACAGTATCACACAGGATAGGATTAGATACACAGCTCAGCAGACAGTATCACACAGGGGAGGATTAGATACACAGCTCAGCAGACAGTATCACACAGGACAGGATTAGATATACAGCTCAGCAGACAGTATCACACAGGACAGGATTAGATACACAGCTCAGCAGACAGTATCACACAGGATAGGATTAGATACACAGCTCAGCAGACAGTATCACACAGGATAGGATTAGATACACAGCTCAGCAGACAGTATCACACAGGGGAGGATTAGATACACAGCTCAGCAGACAGTATCACACAGGACAGGATTAGATACACAGCTCAGCAGACAGTATCACACAGGATAGGATTAGATACACAGCTCAGCAGACAGTATTCACACAGGATAGGATTAGATACACAGCTCAGCAGACAGTATCACACAGGAGAGGATTAGATACACAGCTCAGCAGACAGTATCACACAGGAAGGATTAGATACACAGCTCAGCAGACAGTATCACACAGGATAGGATTAGATACACAGCTCAGCAGACAGTATCACACAGGATAGGATTAGATACACAGCTCAGCAGACAGTATCACACAGGATAGGATTAGATACACAGCTCAGCAGACAGTATCACACAGGAAGGATTAGATACACAGCTCAGCAGACAGTATCACACAGGACAGGATTAGATACACAGCTCAGCAGACAGTATCACACAGGATAGGATTAGATACACAGCTCAGCAGACAGTATCACACAGGATAGGATTAGATACACAGCTCAGCAGACAGTATCACACAGGAGAGGATTAGATACACAGCTCAGCAGACAGTATCACACAGGATAGGATTAGATACACAGCTCAGCAGACAGTATCACACAGGATAGATTAGATACACAGCTCAGCAGACAGTATCACACAGGAGAGGATTAGATACACAGCTCAAGACAGTATCACACAGGAGAGGATTAGATACACAGCTCAGCAGACAGTATCACACAGGAGAGATTAGATACACAGCTCAGCAGACAGTATCACACAGGATAGGATTAGATACACAGCTCAGCAGACACAGTATCAACAGGATAGATTAGATACACAGCTCAGCAGACAGTATCACACAGAGAGGATTAGATATACATACTCACAGACTAGTATCACACAGGACAGGATTAGATACACAGCTCAGCAGACAGTATCACACAGGATAGGATTAGATACACAGCTCAGCAGACAGTATCACACAGGATAGGATTAGATACACAGCTCAGCAGACAGTATCAACAGGAGGATTAATACACAGCTCAGCAGACAGTATCACACAGGAAGGATTAGATACACAGCTCAGCAGACAGTATCACACAGGAAGGATTAGATACACAGCTCAGCAGACAGTATACACAGGATGGATTAGATACACAGCTCAGCAGACAGTATCACACAGGAGAGGATTAGATACACAGCTCAGCAGACAGTATCACACAGGATAGGATTAGATACACAGCTCAGCATACAGTATCACACAGGAGAGGATTAGATACACAGCTCAGCAGACAGTATCACACAGAGAGGATTAGATACACAGCTCAGCAGACAGTATCACACAGGATAGATTAGATACCACAGCTCAGCAGACAGTATCACACAGGATAGGATTAGATACACAGCTCAGCAGACAGTATCACACAGGACAGGATTAGATACACAGCTCAGCAGACAGTATCACACGGGATAGGTTAGATACACAGCTCAGCAGACAGTATCACACAGGATAGGATTAGATAACAGCTCAGCAGACAGTATCACACAGAAGGATTAGATATACAGCTCAGCAGACAGTATTACACAGGATAGGATTAGATACACAGCTCAGCAGACAGTATCACACAGGATAGGATTAGATACACAGCTCAGCAGACAGTATCACACAGGAGAGGATTAGATACACAGCTCAGCAGACAGTATCACACAGGAGAGGATTAGATACAAGCTCAGCAGACAGTATCACACAGGATAGGATTAGATACAGCTCAGCAGACAGTATCACACAGGATAGCATTAGATACACAACTCAGCAGACAGTATCACACAGGATAGGATTAGATACACAGCTCAGCAGACAGTATCACACAGGAGAGGATTAGATACACAGCTCAGCAGACAGTATCACACAGGATAGGGTTAGATACACAGCTCAGCACACAGTATCACACAGGATAGGATTAGATACACAGCTCAGCAGACAGTATCACACAGAAGAGGATTAGATATACAGCTCAGCAGACAGTATCACACAGGATAGGATTAGATACACAGCTCAGCAGACAGTATCACACAGGAAGGATTAGATACACAGCTCAGCAGACAGTATCACACAGGACAGGATTAAATACACAGCTCAGCAGACAGTATCACACAGGAAGGATTAGATACACAGCTCAGCAGACAGTATCACACAGGATAGGATTAGATACACAGCTCAGCAGACAGTATTACACATGATAGGATTAGATACACAGCTCAGCAGACAGTATCACACAGGATAGGATTAGATACACAGCTCAGCAGACAGTATCACACAGGAGAGGATTAGATACACAGCTCAGCAGACAGTATCAACACAGGATAGGATTAGATACACAGCTCAGCAGACAGTATCACACAGGATAGGATTAGATACACAGCTCAGCAGACAGTATCACACAGAGAGGATTAGATACACAGCTCAGCAGACAGTATCACACAGGATAGGATTAGATACACAGCTCAGCAACAGTATCACACAGGAGAGGATTAGATACACAGCTCAGCAGACAGTATCACACAGGAGAGGATTAGATACACAGCTCAGCAGACAGTATCAAGGAGGATTAGATACACAGCTCAGCAGATGTTACTCATTTAATGACCATAGAACAGTGATAAATAATAGATAATAACATCAGCAACAATTTCCTGATAGGATAACACAGCTCACAGTTATAGACAGTATAGATACATAGCATCAGCAACTGTATAGACAATAGGTTTAGATACATTTCCAAACAGTAAAAGTGTATATCAAAAAGAGTAGCATTAGATACACAGGTCAGCAAACAGTATCACACCAGGCAGGATTAGATACACAGCTCAGCACAGTATCACACACGGCAGGATTAGATACTAAGCTCAGCAGTACTCACACACATGGCAGGACTTAGATACACAGTCACAGCAGTCATCACACATGGCAGGATTAGATACACAGCTCAGCAGCAACCGCAGATGTTAGATACACAGCTCAGCAGTCACCATACATGGCAGGCTATAGGTACACACTCAGCAGTCAACACACCTCAGCTTAGATGCCACTTGCATACACCACACTTAAGGCTTAGATACACAGTCAGCAGTCACAACTGGAGGCATTTAGGTACACACTCAGCAACAACATATGTGAGGTTAGATACACAGTCAGCAGTCACACATGGCAGGCTTAGATACACAGCTCAGCAGCTACACACACAGGCAGGCTTAGATACACAGCTCATGCAATCACACACCTGGAAGGCTTAGATACCAAGCTCAGCAGTCACACACCTGGCAGACTTAGATACACAGCTCAGCAGTCACACACCTGGCAGGCTTAGATACACAGCTCAGCAGTCAGACACCTGGCAGGCTTAGATACACAGCTCAGCAGTCACACGCCTGGCAGGATTAGATACACAGCTCAGCAGTCACACATGGCAGGCTTAGATGCACAGCTCTGCAGTCACACACCTGGCAGGCTTAGATACACAGCTCAGCATCACACACCTGGCAGGCTTAGATACACAGCTCAGCAGTCACACACTTGGCAGGCTTAGATACACAGCTCAGCAGTCACACACACTTGGCAGGCTTAGATACACAGCTCAGCAGTCACACACCTGGCAGGCTTAGATACACAGCTCTGCATATCACACACCTGGAAGGCTTAGATACACAGCTCAGCAGTCACACACCTGGCAGGCTTAGATACACAGCTCAGCAGTCACACACCCTGGCAGGCTTAGATACACAGCCCAGCAGTCACTACACCTGGCAGGCTTAGATACACTGTTTAACAGTCACACACCTGGCAGGCTTAGATACAAGCTCAGCAATCACACACCTGGCAGGCTTAGATACATAGCTCAGCAGTCACACACCTGGCAGGCTTAGATACACAGCTCAGCAGTCACACACCTGGCAGGCTTAGTACACAGCTCAGCAATCACACACCTGGCAGGCTTAGATACTAATCAGCAGTCTCACACCTGGCAGGCTTAGATACACAGCTCAGCAGTCACAACGCTGGCAGGCTTAGATACATAGCCAGCAGTCATACACCTGGCAGGCTTAGATACACAGCTCAGCAGTCACACACCTGGCAGGCTTAGATACACAGCTCAGCAGTCACACACCTGGCAGGCTTAGATACACAGCTCAGCATCACACACCTGGCAGGCTTAGATACAAGTCACAGTCACACACCTGGCAGGCTTAGATACACAGCCAGCAGTCACACACGCTGGCAGGCTTAGATACAAGCCAGCAGTCACACACCTGGCAGGCTTAGATACACAGCTCAGCAGTCACACACCTGGCAGGCTTAGATACACAACTCAGCAGTCACACACCTGGCAGGCTTAGATACACAGCTCAGCAGTCACACACCTGGCAGGCTTAGATACACAGCTCACAGTCACACACCTGTCAGGCTTAGATACACAGCTCAGCAGTCACACACCTGGCAGGCGTAGATACACAGCTCAGCAGTCACACACCTGGCAGGCTTAGATACACAACTCTGCAGTCACACACCTGGCAGGCTTAGATACACAGCTCAGCAGTCACACACCTGGCAGGCTTAGATACACAGCTCAGCACACACCTTCTAGTAGATTATTTTGAAGTTGGCATCTATCCAATATGGAGATTTAGTGATCCTGTATATAAGGGGCACAATGTGCCAATCAGAGGCTGAGCGTCACGTGACCTCCGCCCGACAGGCCCCCGACACCTAACATCATCCATCCTCCATTCTACACATTAATGTTTATCCACCAAAACAACCAATTTCTTTTTAAAAATTTTTCATTTTCTTACAAATTATTTTTTTCTAATTTATTTATTAATTTTATTGCATTTAATTTTCCAGCTTCACAATTCTCCAATGTCATTTTTTAACAATTTTTTTTTACATTTTTTTATAATTTTTTATTTTACACTTTCACAATTTTCCATTACGGTATGTGATTTTTTATTCTTTTGTAACGTTCTTATCGTTTGGCCCCAAAATTCTTCATTTACTGTCAAAATGATAAAAAAAAATGACAACACAGAAGAGATAAGGACGGAGAGACTCCTGACGCCAGGGATTACTGTCCGGGTGACCTTGTGTGCGACCTGCGGGTGGACGCTGCCCATAAATACGGCTCTGACCGCACAGGTGGAGAAGCATCAGAGACCGAGCTCACCTGTAGAGGACACAGAGACCGAGCTCACCTGTAGAGGACACAGAGACCGAGCTCACCTGTAGAGGACACAGAGACCGAGCTCACCTGTGAGGAGGACCACATGAGAGGGACCGAGCTCACCTGTAGAGACACAGAGACCGAGCTCACCTGTAGAGGACACAGAGACCGAGCTCACCTTAGAGGACACAGAGACCGAGCTCACCTGTAGAGGACACAGAGACCGAGCTCACCTCTAGAGGACAGAGACCGAGCTCACCTGTAGAGGACACAGAGACCGAGCTCACCTGCAGAGGACACAGAGACCGAGCTCACCTGTAGAGGACACAGAGACCGAGCTCACCTGCTAGAGGACACAGAGACCGAGCTCACCTGCAGAGGACACAGAGACCGAGCTCACCTGCAGAGGACACAGAGACCGAGCTCACCTGCAGAGGACACAGAGACCGAGCTCACCTGCAGAGGACACAGAGACCGAGCTCACCTGTAGAGGACACAGAGACCGAGCTCACCTGTAGAGGACACAGAGACCGAGCTCACCTGTAGAGGACACAGAGATCGAGCTCACCTGTAGAGGACACAGAGACCGAGCTCACCTGCAGAGGACACAGAGACCGAGCTCACCTGTAGAGGACACAGAGACCGAGCTCACCTGTAGAGGACACAGAGACCTCATCTCCAGACAGAGAACATGAAGACCTTCACCCTCTGCCTCATCCTCATCCTCTCCGTCCTCGTCCACCAGGGGCTCAGCGCCTCCATCCATGCGGTGAGTCCGTCAGAAATCATTCTAATCACTGTTATATAACATATTCCGCAGCACTTTACAATCCAGAGTTACTTCATGTATCGGTATTTTCTCAAGATCTCTGCTTGCTGTCAGCGTTGTCGTTTACCTGCGCCCGTGCCGATTAGGTCAGGCTGACAGGTGCACGGCGCGTCACAGACAGTGTAAGAGCTTTGTGGCCGCAGGATTAGGACTCCGCAGATTGTCAGCCTCCGGATGTAAACAACAATGGGTCAGACTAATCCTGACTAATATAGAGAGTCTAAAAATGCTCCAAAAGTATCTCAGCGGCTCAGACCGGATAATAATTGGGTACATCCTTTACCCCCTTATCGTTGGGCTTGGGGTTTGCTGCCCGAAGGCTCATTTTAAGCCGGACCCTTTTCCGCCAGGCTGCACCCCCATGTAGATAATGTCGTAAAAAGTGTCCAAAAATTATCAGTTTAGAATTCTGGCAAACTTTAAATAGTAAATCTACCCCAATGTTCTCATTCACTGACAGCAAGCGCGGCTCAAACCAGATGATAATTGGGAACATCCTTTACCCCTTTATCATTTAGTTTAGGGTTTGGGCCTCCCAGTTGCTCATTTTAAGCTGGAAACCTTTTCCATCAGGCTGCACCCCCATGTAGATAATGTCATAAAAAGTGTCCAAAAATTATCAATTTAGAATTCTGGCAAATTCCCCCGCCCCAATAGTTTTCTTTGGGGTGCGTTCACATAGAATAGTTTGTCTCCAAAAATCTGCACCAAAAAAGGGCTTGTTAATGTGTGTAATTGTGATTAAAATCTATTGCAGCATGGGGGGACTTTTCTGCTTCTTCTACGCAACTTGCGTAGGGGCGCGAGCTACACCTATTCTGAAAGCTCTGTATGCTCTGAACTGTAGATATCTACTCCGCTTTTGACAGTTTAGTGCGTAGAGAAGTTTCAGAATAGGCGTAGCTCGTGCCCCTACGCAAGTTGCGTAAAAGAAGCAGGGAAGTCCCAAAAGCCGACGGGACGTCAAACAATGTTTATGATAAAGTCGTAGTTTTAACATAATCATGAAGCCCCTCACCAGGTCCCCACATACAATATACATACTCACAATACATTTTTATTACATTTACACACATTAACATATACACATCGTGCCAACGTGCCCTCGATTTGTGCCACGCGGAGGCTCGTTCTAAGCCAGACCCCTTCTCCATCAAGTGTCCAAAACGTATCAATTTAGAATTCTGGCAAAGTGTAAACAGTAAATCTGCCCCAATGATTTCATTCACTGACAGCAACCGGATGATAATTGGGTTTATCCTTTGCACACCCCCTATTGTTTGGCTTAGGGTTTGCTGCCCGGTGGCTCATTTTAAGGCGGACCCCTTTTCCATCGGGCTGCACACTGTCTAGATAACCTCGTAAAAAACTGTCCAAAAATTATCAATTTAGAATTCTGGCAAAGTAAATCTGCCCCAATGTTTTCATTCACTGACAGCAAGCGCAGCTCAGACCGGATAATAACTGGGTACATCCTTTGCCCCCCCCTCCTATCGTTTGGCTTAGGGCAGAGGTCCCCAACTCCAGTGCAGGTTTTCAGGATTTCCTTAGCATTGCACAGGGGTTGGAATCATTACCTGTGCAGATGATTACATTACCACCTGTGCAATACTAAGGAAATCCTGAAAACCTGCACTGTTGGCGGCCCTTGGTTGGGGACCTCTGGCTTAGGGTTTGCTGCCCAGTGGCTTATTTTAAGCCGAGTCCCTTTTCTATCAGCCTGCACAATGTGTAGATAACGTCGTAAAAGCTGTCCAAAAATTATCACTTTAGCGAGGTAAATCTGCCCCAATGTTTTCATTCACTGACAGCAAGCGCAGCTCAGACCGGATGATAATTTGGTACGTCCTTTGACCGCCCCCCCCCTATCGTTTGGCTTAGTGCTGACCGCATGGTGGCTCATATTAAGTGAAAGCTCCAAGGGGGCCCCCCAATTATTGCCTTTTTCTATAGACCAAAGGGACTTTTGGGCCCCCCCTAGGCTCCAGGGCTCAGATGTGATTGCAACCCCTACATCTGTAAGAGGTTATAGTCTCTACCTCTTACAGATTATATAGGTAATGTCACCCAGCTTTCCAAAACTCCTGAATGGCAGCTCTGAATGGCGGGGGCCGGGGGGAGGGAGCATGTGCCGCCCCCTCCAGGCAGAATCCAGTGTATCAGCTTATTGTGCGCTGTCCCTTTAAGAAGCTCCCATTTGAATGTATCTAAGATGTTAAACAAAGGGAACAATGTATCAGGTTGAGAGTTATTTGTTACTTTGTCTGTTAATTAAAGTGACAGTCTCCATTAATACCCCGGAGCCTGCGCTCGGCTTCTCTCCGCTTGTAAACAATATTTCATATTTGTGTTTTCCGGAGAATCTATTTCCCGCTGACTCCGTGTCGGATTCCTCAGAGAAGCGGAGTAATTACCCAGCAACACACTGGAAATGTTGTCATTAGCGGCTGATAATGTGACAAGTGAAGAAGGGAACCATCACTCCCAGCATCCACCCTCTGCCCCAATAGTAACACCTCTTAAAGGGATTATCAAGGGGTTTAAAGGGGTTATACAGGTACAGTAAAGGGTTACAGCTATCCTCTTAAATGGGTATTCTATGACTTTTGCAATTTACTGCTTATTAACACCGCCAGCCGTTCTTAAAGGGACACTGTCAACAGGTTTTTGCCATCTCATCTGACAGCAGCATGATGCAGAGACAGAGACCCTGATTCCAGCGATGGGTCACTGACTGGGCTGCTCAGTGTAGTTTTCATAAAATCACTGGAAATTAACATTGTAGGACTAATCAAATAGCCCAGCACATTCATTTACTGCTACATATGAAGCAGGGAAAATAGTAATTATCTAAAAATTACAGCCAGCAGCTCAGTAAGTGACACATCGCTGGAATCAGGGTCTCTATCTCTACATTATGCTGCTGTCAGATGGATTGACAAAAACCTGGTGACAGTGTCCCTTTAAGACATTAACCATTTTCTTTTGTTGACAGCTTGTTGCCTTGGAGACCGTCCACCGCTGCGATTAAATAAGAACTGTGCATGTTCCGGTCTCCAAGGCAACCAGCTGAGGACGATAATAATAATAATATTAATTCATTTATATAGCGATGAAAAGAGCCCATTTCTCAAAACTGGGTGAACATTTTTAATAAACAGTAAAGAGCAAAACTGCTTGTTTTTACATGAGATTAACCCTGTAATGTCAGATCCTTTACTGATCAACTGATTGAAAGAGACACTATACGGCCGGGGCTGGAAGTGCGCCATACATTGCATAGTGGCTGTAAGTGGTACTGCAAGCTCTCGCCTATACAAGTTGGCAATATATTAATATCTTTAATAATATTATAATAATATTTATGCATTTATATAGCGCTATTGATTCCACATTAATAAATAAAAGAATAATAATTATTATTATTATACAAGTGAATAAAAGAGCGCTTGCAGTACCCTTTATGGCCACTACACACTGTGCATGGCTGGTGATTGTTGGGGTCTCATAACCCGAACTCTAGGTATGATATTAATGACTTAGAGTATCAATCTTAAAATCCCAGACAACCCTTTAATTGATAATAAATTAACTATTTATTGCAAAGCTACATTTATTTCTGTAATAAAAAGTTTCAAGCAAAGTTGGGCCACTTTTGAGTCTATGGGGTCACCCGGTTATTCACTGCTTCTCTTTCCCTACTTTCTACCTATCTGTCACTGCCCTGTATATAAATACATTGAGGTAGAGAAATCCACATGACAGCCCACTATGAGACCAACCAAACATCCTCCTGTGTTTCCAGCTGTTATTTATTTATTTCCTATTATATCCTTTATCCTTATAGGGGACAGGGTGTTTTTTTTTTACCTGATACACAGCTCCAAACCCCCTACATAAACATATAGTCATGAAAAATATTCTAATATTCTCTGCCTGCTGCTGCCACTAGGGGAGCTCCAAGTCAATGGAAAAATCTATATGTAGTAAGCTCCCTCTAGTGGTGGCCGCAGGTAGTAGAATTCTATCAAATGTCTACTGCGGCGGAATCAGAGCTTGGATGAGTCAGAAGAGCCTGTGACTCTCAGCTTTAGCTTCTGTAGGTTGTCAGTTCAAGTCCAGGGCGGAAAAAAATATATTATAATATGAATAAAGCGCAAAATTTGGTATCTAGCTATCTAAAGATAAAGGATATTATATATGGATAATTATAAAACGATCTGTACATGATCATCTGCATTGTCTATATATTACAGCACAATGAAGCCGCAGGTTCTGCAGAGCATCTCACCAGCCTGAACATGGAGGAGTCACATCTAGAGGTGAGGGTGTACTTACATTTCTATCAGTTTATATTGGAAGACAAGCAGGGCCTGGCTGGCAAATTTCGACCCGGATGGGGGGGGGGGGGCAATCACACAGCAGTGGCCCATGAGCATAGAGCTTCAGGGGCAAAGCGGCCTCCCACACCAACATGACCCCAGAACTGCTGCTTGGCCACTAGCCTGGGGGACATCTACCCCCCTGCCCCCTGGCCAGCCAGGGGAAGAATATAGATGCTACCTATGTGCAGCCTGCGGAGCTGGTCTATAACCCAGAGGAGTCATTCATTGGTCTCTTCTCCTTACAGGAGGCTCGTCAGCGGACGAAGCGTTATTCTCACCTCTCCTTCTGCCGTTACTGCTGCGGCTGCTGCAAGAAGGGTGAATGTGGACTCTGCTGCCTGACCTAAGACCCCAGAAGACGGGATATTAGGGACAAAGTCTCCTGGACCCCAGAATGGAAGAACCGCCCGACCTCATCTTCACTTTAATCCTATAATTCCTATGACTTTTGTTGAGAAAATATGTTAAAAAAAACATCACTTTTTATTTTTTACCATCACAGAAACCTCTAAAGCTCTATGGACCATTTAAAGGGGTTCTTACAAGTGTTGTCTAGATGAAACATGGCCGTACATTTCTTCTTGCTGATTCTAACAATCTGATTATTGTGTATGAACAATATTTACTTACAGAGTTATGACATTTTTAAGATAAATATTTGTTTAATGTGTATTAGATGCTGCCTCCGGTGGAGAAAAAGGGAACTGCAAGTGTTAATTTTTTTTTTTTTTTTTTTTTTTTTTTTAAGGCTGTACTATGTTAGGAGAATGCAAAGTTTGTAATACTGTCTCTTTATGAAACAAAAACGCAATAATTTTGGGCACTGGTAAGAGAATGACCGTAATCACAATATAAATATGGGAATATCATCTCTTATGAATCACTCTACAGTTACCAATTGCTGGTTGGAATCTGCTAATATTGTCTATGCTGCAAATGTTAAGATTTTTAGTTAATTTTTTCTTTCTTCAAATATTAAAATGTCAGTTTGGAAATAATATATTCTAAATATAAATATATATGTAGAAATATATATATATATATTTCCATTCTTTCTAAAAAAAAAAAAGGTAAAAATATGTATAAATAAAATAAAAATAATAATATAATAGAAATAGAAACAATACCGTATATTATATATACATATATATATATATATATACATATATATATATATATATATACATATATATATATATATATATATATATAATATATATAATATATATATATAATGTATAATATATTATTTCTATATTTCTATTATATATTATTATCTTTATTTTATTTATATATATATTTATACTTTTTTTATTTTTAAAAAAAATTTAAATATACACATATATAATATGTATGTTGTGTATGTATATATATATATATATATATATTAAAATATATATATATATAATATATATATAATAATATATATATATTTTACACATATATATATATTATATATATTAATTTTTTTGTTTAATTAAAAAAAGTATAAATATAATACGGTAAATTAAATAAAGATAATAATATATAATAGAAATAATAATATAAATAATAAATAATAAAATAATATATAGATATAATAATCTATAATTTTTTCTTTATATAAATATTAAAATGTCAGTTTTGAAATTATATATTATATTTATTTACATTTAAAAAAAAATAGTTAAAATATATAGAAATAAAATAAAAATAATAATATATAATAGAAATAAAAATAATATATAGATATAATACTCTATAATTTTTTTCTTTATATATATTAAAATGTCAGTTTTGAAATAATATATATATTAATAAATAATATATATATTTTATTATATATTATATTTTTTTTCAAAAATTAAAAAACAAATATTAAAAATCTATAAAAAATAAAATAAAATAATAATATATATGATATAGTTATTTTTATCTAAATTCCAAAACTAAAATTTTAGCTCTTCCTATTTAAAATAAAAAAAGAACAAACATTACATGCATATATATATTTTTCACTGTTTTTTAACTCGAAATATTAACATTTCAATTCTGAAACTAAAAAAATTATATATAAATATATATACTTTTATTCTCTATTTTTTTGTTACATTTTTTATATTAAAAAATGTCACTTATAACATTTTGAAAAGTAAAAAAGATATGTACGGTATATTATTTTTATTATTATTAATATTATTATTATTTTATTTTTCAAAAATTTAAAAGTGACATTTTAATAAAAAAAACATATTTTAATTAATAAGAAGAGAAAACAATTTATATACTTTTTTTCTCTTTTTTTACTTGAAGTTTTCACATTTCAGCTTTTTGACATTTTGAAAAAAAAAAAAATAATAATCATAATTAAATATATTTTTATATTATGAATATTTCTATATTAATATCTATAAAAACATTTTTTTTTCTTTCAAAACTGAAATTTTAACTTTTAAAGTTAAAAAAAGAACCAGGACCAGAGTGATTTTTGGGGTCCTTAGCCCTTCCTGCTGCTTCTCCGTCCGCCTCCCTCCTGCCCTGTATTTATAAGTCTTGTAATATAAGCTATTTTTGATGTTTATATTTTTGTACATATTTTTGTCATTTTGATCTAATGTTTTTATTAGACCGTAACATTTGTTAACTTTCACTTACCGCATTTATTTACCGATTTTTCATTTTTCTGCAGTAAAAGGAATTCTTTCATGGATGCTTTTTTCTAGAAACAAACAGCGCCTCTCTTGACTATAGGTTGTGTCTGGTATTGCAACTTAGCTCTATTTACTTCAATGGGACTGAGCTGCAATACCACATATAACCTGAAAGTGATGCTGTTCCTAGAAGCAAACAAGTTTTTCTAATCTTTGGCGCCACCTTGTGGCACCTGAAGGAACTGCTGTTTTACAAATGATGAGTTTGCATTGTCTGTAGCAATCACCGTGCAGAAATCCTCTGTAGAATCACCTCCTCTTGGTCTGTTTATGCTTTTTAGGCAGAATACTCCTTTATGTAGCACAATATGGACGCACTATTCTCTTATTTCTTTGTCAGTATCACATTGTATTCCAGCAGTAAGGGCCTGATCTGATCTCATTCCAGATTTGCTCATATGAACTGTATTTACCTTGTCAATATATTCAGATAAATATTTGTACATTTGTATATGTTTCTGCTGAATAAAGTTGGGTCTTACAGGATAACCCAGTTCTCCATTTTTTAATCATATGATATAATTAAATATAATGTTCCTTTATTGGTTTGCAAAGGATAGACTTCTATACATGATGCAGAGTTAAAGAGATTTTCCAGGATTTTATTATTCTTTATACTATAGGTGAACACTATCTGATTAGTGGACGTCCATTCTCTCCTATACAGTGCAGTACCATTCGTGGCCACTACACCATTCACAGCGCTGTGCCACTTCTGCTGCACCTTCAATCAGTTGATTGGTAGAGGTGCAAATTTGGCACCAGCTGATCGGTGAAGGTGCAAGGTCGGCACCAGCTGATCGGTGAAGGTACAAAGTCGACACACACTGATCGGTGAAGGTGCAAACTCGGCACCAGCTGATCGGTGAAGGTGCAAGGTCGGCACCAGCTGATCGGTGAAGGTGCAAAATCAGCACACACTGATCAGTGAAGGTGCAAGGTCGGCACCAGCTGATCGGTGAAGGTGCAAGGTCGGCACCAGCTGATCGGTGAAGGTGCAAAGTCGGCACCAGCTGATCGGTGAAGGTGCAAGGTCGGCACCAGCTGATCAATGAAGGTGCAAACTCAGCACTAGCTGATCGGTGAAGGTACAAAGTCAGCACCAACTGATTGGTGAAGGTGCAAAGTTGGCAAACACTGATAAAAAGTAATGGACTATCAGTTTGTAATTTGAATAACTCATGTTGACACCACAATGTATCCTTTTACATAGGACTGCAGGATAGCATTATAATATTATTTCATACTACAATTATTGTAGACAGAGCTCTTCTTGAAAAGTGAATTTTTTATTCTTCACCGGGACAGAAAACTGCAGTCATTTTTAGAAGTGACAAAGCTATTATCTGCTGACGTAATGACGCTGTTCTATCTGTCATCAACGTCCGTCTGGATGTCCTCCTATCACGCACATGAGAGAGTGCGCATGCACAGGTCTAGCGTCAGGGACAGGCAGCACAGCAGCAGATGAGTGCAAGCGACCAGTCCACGACTAATTTGCATGCGATGTGCTTCAACGTTAGCACCTCGCATAAAGGGGCCCTGTCTGACCCCCCAACACTCCTGTCAGGGAGCCCCAGTGTGCTCTGTCTGTCTCTCCCCCTGACAGGGAGCCCCTGTGTGCTCTGTTTGATCCTTGACACCCTAGCCAGGGAGACCCAGTGTGCTTTGTCTGTCCCTCCCACCCCCAACAGGGTGCCCCTGTGTGTTCTGTCTGTACATCCCCCCACCCCTGTCAAGGGGCCCTACTACCTCACGGCTGTACGATGTGCCCAGCATCAGACTGCTGGCGGCTTAGTATTAAGCCGAGAGTCGTATCACTGTACCCAACGGTGAAGGAGATCAATGGATAGTGATACAGATCTGCTGCCTGCTAATCATAAGCTGCCAGCAATCTGATGCTGTGCACATCGCACACTGGCGCCCCCTGACAGGGGTGGGGAGTAAACAGACAGAGCGCACAGGGGCCCCCTCTCAGGGAAGGGGACACTAGGGCCCCCTGCTGGAGAAGGGGGACAGACAGAGCACACGGGGGTGGGAGATAGACAAAGCACACTAGCACCCCTTGTCAGGGTGGGGGACAGACAGGGCACACAGAGGCCCCCCGTACACAAGGGGGGAGACAGGTACAGGGAGAGAGCACAGAGGGAAAAAGAAAGCACATGGGGCAGAGGGAGAGCAGACATGGGGGAGAGTGCACAGGGGGGAGAGACAGCTGCCACCACCAGCGCCACAAAGGCTGCCCCCATCGTGATGTCACCTCGCTCCCGATGTGATAGCATCAGGCTCACATTTGGCGTAGTGATAAAGTCACTCAGGCGTTAGAGAAATGCATAGCCCCTGCTACTGAGGGCCAAACACTGCGGGAGCACAAATTATTGGACTGTTTTCATACACTTTTTCAATCCTTATCAAACGTTATGGTTA
Source organism: Allobates femoralis (assembly GCA_033576535.1). Lineage (NCBI taxonomy): Eukaryota > Metazoa > Chordata > Amphibia > Anura > Aromobatidae > Allobates > Allobates femoralis. The sequence continues at coordinate 61,202,729 of JARQOC010000009.1, forward strand.
GAGATAGGGTTACGCATATAGTTAAAGACAGGCTGCAGTCCGACTTGTGAGAGACTTGCGGAGTCTTGCATCGGCATCATCCAGCATGGCCGCCCGCTCCCCGGGCATCCGATCCCTGGCCACCCACTCCCCGGACACCCACTCCCTGAACACCCACTCCACGGACACCCACTCCCTTCCCTGGACGCCCACTCCCTGGACGCCCACTCCCTGGACGCCCACTCCTTGGACACCCACTCCTTGGACACCCACTCCTTGGACACCCACTCCTTGGACACCCACTCCCCAGGCACCCACTCCCCGGACACCCGCTCCCCGGACACCCGCTCCCCGGACACCCGCTCCCCAGACATCCGCTCCCCGGACATCCGCTCCCCGGACACCCACGTGCAATGTGTAGCTGCATGTATTTCTATGGAGCTGCACACTCCTGTCCGGGGAGCAGGCGGCCGTGCCAGGTAATGCCGATGCAAGATTCAGCGAGTCTTTCATTAGTGGGACTGCGGCCGTAAGCTAGGATCACATTGTATTTGTGCTGTCTGTTTAACATCAGCACAAACACAATGTAATGGACTGCTTAACGCATCCATAGGCTTCCATTCAAAGAACGCATACTAGATAGATAGATAGATAGATAGATAGATAGAGGGATAGATAGATAGATAGATAGATAGATAGATAGATAGATAGATAGATAGATAGATAGTTGAAAAAATGCTGCAGCACTCCGTCATGAGATGTATCTTTATGCCTTTATTTCGGCCACAGGTACCATAGGGCAACGTATCGGGCACATGCGCCCTTCATCCAGCCTGGCCCGATACTTTGCCCTATGGTACCTGTGGCCGAAATAAAGGCATAAAGATACATATCATGACGGAGTGCTGCGGCATTTTTTCAGGTATATACAAGTGCTGGGAAGACAGCTGAGCTGATTAGCGGTGCTGCTCTATTTTTTTCTAGATAGATAGATAGATAGATAGATAGGATAGCTGGATCGATCTTACCAGCCTCATGCTGCTGCTTCTGTGGCACCCCAGTGGTCTGGTTGCCACAGTGGCATTGCCTCCCTCACAGGGGGTGATGTCATGCCTGGAAGCAAGTAGGGGTCCCCTTGTCAGGTAACACCAACATCTAACACTTGGGAGCTCTGAACCCAGTTTTATGGGCGCTTGCTTATAAATTCTGGCCCTGGGGAGGGGTTAGAAGGAACATCTTAGGAGGGAGTCGCGGACAGATGTCCTGGGGACTGGAGCTGGTGGAGCGCATCCCAGGACAGTGGAAAGCTAGTGAGAGTGAAGAAGAGAGGAGTCGAGGAGACTCTGGGGAGTGGAGCCGTGAACGAGCTCGCCCAGGAGGAAAGCGCTAGAAACTGAACGCTGGAGTCCGTGGTTGTTCAGGTACTGAAGTCCCGTCAGCTAAATCCAGAGGGCAGAGGATTGCAAGTCCCCTTGCATCACTAAACACCCGATGGCAAAGCAGAACACCACAGCCCAGAGCCGCCACCGTGGAGCGACACCTGTAATAGGCTCGAGCTGCCTGTCATATGGGCAGAAACTAGACACAGAGAAAGAGGGCCACAGCAGAGCTTCAGGAAGCGAGGACCACAATGCATGGGAGCTACAGCATCTCTGCTGTGTCACCATCTACCCCAGTGGACCTGCACCGCAGCGTCGGCCATCTAATTGACGAATACCACGGGTGGCGTCACAAATTAAATCCTTTATAAATATATTCCAATTTATGGCACAGCCAGGGCTACAGAGCCGGATCACAGCCCCATGACCTTCCCTGAGAACTGCCCAAGCCGGTTCCGAGTACCCCACAGACCTGGTGGGCTTGTCACTTCCAGGGCCGCTCATTGAGCTTCATGCATTTTCACTGCACTGACCAGCAACAGCCAATCACAAACACTCATTCTCTAGGAGAACTAGGGTTAGGAGTATGGTTAAAGCTAGGGTTAGGTGTATACGTAGAGCTAAAGGTAGGTTTAGAGCTAGGGTTAGGTGTATGGTTAAAGCTAATGGTAGGTTTAGAGCAAGTTTTGGGTGTATGCTTAGAGCCAATGGTAGATTTAGAGCTAGGGTTAGGTATATGGTTAAAGCTAGGGTTAGGTGTATGGTAGAATTAGGGTTAGAGCAAGAGGTAGGGTTAGCGCTAGGGTTGGGAGAATGGTTACAGATAGGAATAAGGTGAGAGCGAGGGGTAGGGTTATATCTAGAGGTAGGGATGGAGATAGGGGTAGGGTTATATCTAGAGGTAGGGATGGAGATAGGGGAAAGGTTAGAGCTAAAGGTAGGGATAGGGTTAGAGGTAGGGATAAATTTAGATCTAGCGTTAGACAAATAGTAATAGAGATACGGTTAGAGCAATGATTAAGGGTAGGGCAAAGCTTAAAGCGTGACCGTCATTTTAATTTTTCTTTTATAAATCAATAGTACACATGAAAATAAACAACTTTGTAATATATCTTATCAGAAAAATTTACTTTTTTCTCCTCCTGGACTGATCCTTCATTCTCAAAATCCTCAACATCTGGGTGAAATCTGTCTTCAGTGAGAACAGATTTTCATGGTACTGAGATTAAGAGATAGAAGGTGGGTTTTGTAAGATTCTCTGCCTAAGGAGGGAGACGAGGAAGGAGATCTGCCTCCTGCTTGTCTCTGCCTCCTGCTTGTCTCTGCCTCCTGCTTCACTCTGCCTCCTGCTTTTCGCTGCCTCCTGCTTCTCTCTTCCTCCTGCTTCTCTCTGCCTCCTGCTTCACTCTGTCTCGTGCTTCTCTCTGCCTGCTGCTTCTCTCTGCCTGCTGCTTCTCTCTGCCTGCTGCTTCTCTTTGCCTCCTGCTTCTCTCCGCCTCCCGCTTCTCTCCGGCTCCCGCTTCTCGCTGCCTCCTGCTTCTCTCTGCCTCCTGCTTCACTCTGCCTCCTGCTTCTCTCTGCCTGCTGCTTCACTCTGTCTCGTGCTTCTCTCTTCCTCCTGCTTCTCTCTTCCTCCTGCTTCTCTCTGCCTCCTGCTTCACTCTGTCTCGTGCTTCTCTCTTCCTCCTGCTTCTCTCTTCCTCCTGCTTCTCTCTGCCTCCTGCTTCACTCTGCCTCCTGCTTCACTCTGCCTCCTGCTTCTCTCTGCCTGCTGTTTCTCTCTGCCTGCTGCTTCTCTCTGCCTGCTGCTTCTCTTTGCCTCCTGCTTCTCTCCGCCTCCCGCTTCTCTCCGGCTCCCGCTTCTCGCTGCCTCCTGCTTCTCTCTGCCTCCTGCTTCACTCTGCCTCCTGCTTCTCTCTGCCTGCTGCTTCTCTCTGCCTGCTGCTTCTCTCTGCCTGCTGCTTCTCTTTGCCTCCTGCTTCTCTCCGCCTCCCGCTTCTCTCCGGCTCCCGCTTCTCGCTGCCTCCCACTTCTCTCTGCCTCCCGCTTCTCTGCTTTCCTGCTTCTCTCTGCCTCCTGCTTCTCTCTGCCTCCTGCTTCTATGCCTCCTGCTTCTCTCTGCCTTCTGCTTCTCTCTGCCTCCTGCTTCTCTCTGCCTCCTGCTTCTCACTGCCTCCTGCTGCTCTCTGCCTCCTGCTGCTCTCTGCCTCCTGCTTCTCTCTGCCTCCTGCTGCTCTCTGCCTCCTGCTTCACTCTGCCTCCTGCTTCACTCTGCCTCCTGCTTCTCTCTGCCTCCTGCTGCTCTCTGCCTCCTGCTGCTCTCTGCCTCCTGCTTCTCTATGCTTCCTGCTTCTCTCTGCCTCCTGCTGCTCTCTGCCTCCTGCTGCTCTCTGCCTCCTGCTTCTCTCTGCCTCCTGCTTCACTCTGCCTCCTGCTTCTCTCTGCCTGCTGCTTCTCTCTGCCTGCTGCTTCTCTCTGCCTCCTGCTTCTCTTTGCCTCCTGCTTCTCTCCGCCTCCCGCTTCTCTCCGGCTCCCGCTTCTCGCTGCCTCCCACTTCTCTCTGCCTCCCGCTTCTCTGCTTTCCTGCTTCTCTCTGCCTCCTGCTTCTCTCTGCCTCCTGCTTCTATGCCTCCTGCTTCTCTCTGCCTTCTGCTTCTCTCTGCCTCCTGCTTCTCTCTGCCTCCTGCTTTTCACTGCCTCCTGCTGCTCTCTGCCTCCTGCTGCTCTCTGCCTCCTGCTTCTCTCTGCCTCCTGCTGCTCTCTGCCTCCTGCTCCTCTCTGCCTCCTGCTTCACTCTGCCTCCTGCTTCACTCTGCCTCCTGCTTCTCTCTGCCTCCTGCTTCTCTCTGCCTCCTGCTTCTCTCTGCCTCCTGCTCTCTCTGCCTCCTGCTTCTCTCTGCTCCTGCTTCTCTCTGCCTCCTGCTCTCTCTGCCTCCTGCTTCTCTCTGCCTCCTGCTTCTCTCTGCCTCCTGCTTTTCTGCCTCCTGCTTCTCTCTGCCTCCTGCTTCTCTCTGCTCCTGCTTCACTCTGCCTCCTGCTTCACTCTGCCTCCTGCTTCTCTCTGCCTCCTGCTTCCTCTCTGCCTCCTGCTTGTGTCTGCCTCCTGCTTCTCTCTGCCTCCTGCTTCCTCTGCCTCCTGCTTCTCTCTCCTGCCTCCTGCCCCTCCCTTTCTAACATGACCTTGTCTGATCTCCTCCCGTTATATTCTCAAAATCTGTATCTCACTGAACAGCTTTACCCATGACTTAAGCATTTTAAACAATAAAAGTCAATCCAGGGAAAAAATAGATCTGTCATTCAATGACAATTACAAGTTGCTATATTTCTTAGATATTATTGATATGAAATGACGGTTACACATTCAGGTAGGTTAGATCATAGTGTAACTGAACTCATGGCACCAATATGAAAGCTCTTATTGCTGCACATTATTGCAATTTTAATAGCTTAACTTTATTTTAATATAGGCAAAGGAACTTTGGCCCCACCCCCCCCCCTATGATCGTTTAATAGCAGATAGCTGTTAGTAGGGGATGTTAGACCTGGGTTGGGTAAGGATAAGCTGAGTCAGGGTATAGTATAGTGGGTAGGTTAGGACTGGAGTTAGGGGTAATGGTTAGAGCTGGAGTAGGGGTATAGTTAGAGCTGGTGGTAGGTTAGGCTGGAGTTAGGGGTATTGATTAAACTGGTGGTATGGTTAGCTGGAGTTAGGGGTATTGTTAAGGTGGTGGTAGGGCTGGAGTTAGGGGTATGTTAGAGTTGGTGGTATGCTTAGAGCTGGAGGTAAAGGTATATGGTTAGAGCTCGTGGTATAGCTAGAGCTTGGAGTTAGGGGTATGGTTAGAGTTGGTGGTATGGTAAGAGTTGGAGTTAGGGGTATGGTTAGAGCTGGTGGTATAGTTAGAGCTGGAGTTATGGGTATGGTTAGAGCTGGTGGTATGGTTAGAGCTGGAGTTAGGGGTATGGTAAGAGATGGTGGTAGGGTTAGAGCTGAAGTTAGGGGTATGGTTAGAGCTGGTAATAGGGTTAGAGCTAGAGGTAGAGTTAGGGTAGAGTTAGAGCTATAGTTAGGGGAAGGGTTAGAGCTGGTGGTATAGTTAGAGCTAGAGTTAGGGAATAGTTAGAACAAGCAGTAAGGGAAAGGGTAAGAGCTAGGGTTAGGACTTGAATAATAAAAAAATTAATAAAAAGGAGAAAACTAAATATTGTAACAATGCATAATTAGATTTTTATAACTGTCATTTCATCGAAAAGAAGAAAATGTTATAGGATTAAAGGACAAACTAAAATTACATTAGCATTTCTTAAAGTATAATACACATAGTGGAATAGATTGCACAAGATACTTGATTACATCGGTCACTGGCGGAACAATCTGCAGCGCTGCCCCTCCCACCACGACCACTGTGTACAGGGACAGTCCATGTAGTACCACATCTCACCAGCAGGTGGACTCGGCTTACAGCTCAGCCACTGTCTGCAAATGAAAGAACCCAGATATAATGGAAATCTAAAGGAGTCATAAATGTAATGATAGTAAACTGGTCATAAAGTAAAATTGCTACGGACATCATTATCATATCTATAGAACCAACTGATGAGAGATATGAACTGGAACATTGAAATCCATCATCCCTCAATTCACTGTTTAGACAAAAGCAGTCTTTTGCTCTCTGTTATCAGACACCTCAATAGTCCCGAGCTTTAGATCAGTTTCTTCCATCTGTCATTTTCTGGAAAGCTTACTTCATTTTGTAGGAAAATATAAAACACAGTGTATCGTCACAGCAGGCTGGGTGATATCTGCAGGTGAATGTGGTGTAGATACATTGTATACAAGCAACCTGATACCCAAATACTGAGACAATGGAGAAGAGATCACCATTATCTTATGTTACTGGAACTGAAGATCCTGCGTCCTTCATCAGCTCTCAATATATACTGATAAACCAGTCACTATAGTGTCAGCGGACAGGTGAACAAACAGGACCCAGAACCCCCTCCACACCTGAGCAATCCCATCCAGGTGAAAAGAAAGTCTCAATTATAGGGAACATGCTGTGGAATTTCCCGTCATTGTCTTCAACAAAAGCATTCATTGCATAAATACTGACCAATACACATAAAAGAACACAGCTAGTGTTATACTGCCCCTATATACAAGAATATAACTACTATAATACTGCCCCTATATACAAGAATATAACTACTATAATACTGCTCCTATATCAAGAATATAACTACTATAATACTGCCCTATTACAAGAATATAACTACTATAATACTGCCCCTATGTACAAAATATAACTACTATAATACTGCCCCTATGTACAAGAATATAACTACTATAATACTGCTCCTATGTACAAGAATATAACTACTATAATACTGCTCCTATATACAAGAATATAACTACTATAATACTGCTCCTATATACAAGAATATAACTACTATAATACTGCTCCTATATACAAGAATATAACTACTATAATACTGCTCCTATGTACAAGAATATAACTACTATAATACTGCTCCCTATATACAAGAATATAACTACTATAATACTGCTCCTATATACAAGAATATAACCACTATAATACAGCCCCTATGTACAAGACTATAACTAATATAATACTGCCCCTATGTACAAGAATATAACTACTATAATACTGCTCCTATATACAAGAATATAACCACTATAATACTGCCCCTATATACAAGAATATAACTACTATAATACTGCCCCTATATACAAGAATATAACTACTATAATACTGCTCCTATATACAAGAATATAACCACTATAATACTGCCCCTATGTACAAGAATATAACTACTATAATACTGCCCATATATACAAGAATATATCCACTATAATACTGCCCCTATGTACAAGAAAATAGCTACTATAATACTGCCCCTATATACAAGAATATAACTACTATAATACTGCCCCTATGTACAAGAATATAACTACTATAAACTGCTCCTATATACAAGAATATAACTGCTATAATACTGCTCCTATATACAAGAATATAACTACTATAATACTGCTCCTATATACAGGAATATAACTACTATAATACTGCCCCTATATACAAGAATATAACTACTATAATACTGCCCCTATGTACAAGAATAAACTACTTTAATACTGCTCCTATATACAAGAATATAACTACTATAATACTGCCCCTATATACAAGAATATAACTACTATAATACTGCTCCTATGTACAAGAATATAACTACTATAATACTGCCCCTATGTACAAGAATATATCTACTATAATACTGCTCCTATATACAAGACTATAACTACTATAATACTGCTCCTATGTACAAGAATATAACTACTATAATACTGCTCCTATGTACAAGAATATAACTACTATAATACTGCCCCTATATACAAGAATGTAACTACTATAATACTGCCCCTATATACAAGAATATAACTACTATAATACTGTCCCTATGTGCAAGAATATAACTACTATAATACTGCTCCTATATACAAGAATATAACTACTATAATACTGCTCCTATATACAAGAATATAACTACCGGTACTATAATACTGCCCTATATACAAGAATATAATTACTATAATACTGTCCCTATGTACAAGAATATAACTACTATAATACTGCCCCTATATACAAGAATATAACTACTATAATACTGCTCCTATATACAAGAATATAACTACTATAATACTGCTCCTATATACAAGAATATAACTACAATAATAATGCTCCTATATACAGGAATATAACTACTATAATACTGTCCCTATGTACAAGAATATAACTACTATAATGCTGCTCCTATGTACAAGAATATAACTACTATAATACTGCTCCTATATACAAGAATATAACTACTATAATACTGCTCCTATATACAAGAATATAACTACTATAATACTGCTCCTATATACAAGAATATAACTACTATAATACTGCCCCTATATACAAGAATATAACTACTATAATACTGCCCCTATGTACAAGAATATAACTACTATAATGCTGCTCCTATGTACAAGAATATAACTACTATAATACTGCTCCTATATACAAGAATATAACTACTATAATACTGTCCCTGTATACAAGAATATAACTACTATAATACTGCTCCTATATACAAGAATATTACTATAATACTGCTCCTATATACAAGAATATAACTACTATAATACTGTCCCTATATACAATAATATAACTACTATAATACTGCCCCTATGTACAAGAATATAACTACTATAATACTGCCCCTATGAACAAGAATATAACTACTATAATACTGCCCCTATATACAGGAATATAACTACAATAATACTGTCCCTATGTACAAGAATATAACTACTATAATACTGCTCCTATATACAAGAATATAACTACTATAATACTACTCCTATGTACAAGAATATAACTACTATAATACTGCCCCTATATACAGGAATATAACTACTATAATACTGCTCCTATATACAAGAATATAACTACTATAATACTGCTCCTATGTACAAGAATATAACTACTATAATACTGCCCCTGTGTACAATATTATGACTACTGTAATACTGCTCCTATATACAAGAATATAACTACTATAATACTGTCCCTATGTACAAGAATATAATTACTATAATGCTGCTCCTATGTACAAGAATATAACTACTATAATACTGTCCCTATGTACAAGAATATAACTACTATAATACTGCCCCTATATACAGGAATATAACTACTATAATACTGCCCTATATACAAGAATATAACTACTATAATACTGCCCTATATACAGGAATATAACTACTATAATACTGTCCCTATGTACAAGAATATAACTACTATAATACTGCTCCTATATACAAGAATATAACTACTATAATACTGCTCCTATACTACAGAATATAACTACTATAATACTGTCCCTATGTACAAGAATATAACTACTATAATACTGCTCCTATGTACAAGAATATAACTACTATAATACTGCCCCTATATACAGGAATATAACTACTATAATACTGTCCCTATGTACAAGAATATAACTACTATAATACTGCTCCTATATACAAGAATATAACTACTATAATACTGCTCCTATGTACAGGAATATAACTACTATAATACTGCTCCTATATACAAGAATATAACTACTATAATACTGCTCTTATGTACAAGACTATAACTACTATAATACTGCTCCTATGTACAAAGAATATAACTACTATAATACTGCCCCTATATACAATAATATAACTACTATAATACTGCCCTATATACAGGAATATAACTACTATAATACTGTCCCTATGTACAAGAATATAACTACTATAATACTGCTCCTATATACAAGAATATAACTACTATAATACTGCCCCTATATACAAGAATATAACTACTATAATACTGCTCCTATATACAAGAATATAACTACTATAATACTGCTCCTATATACAAGAATATATCTACTATAATACTGCTCCTATGTACAAGAATATAACTACTATAATACTGCTCCCTATATACAAGAATATAACTACTATAATACTGCTCCTATATACAAGAATATAACTACTATAATACTGTCCCTATATACAAGAATATAACTACTATAATACTGCTCCTATATACAAGAATATAACTACTATAATACTGCTCCTATATAACAAGAATATAACTACTATAATACTGCTATTATGTACAAGAATATTACTGCTATAATGATTCTTCTGTTGTACAATGATGTTTGTCATTTCCCGCACATCCTGTGCACCAATGCACTGACCCCTTCCTAGCAGTGACTATGTATAATATACCGTAACCCCAACCCCTAGAACTGTCCAATGTTTCCCAATGTAATAGACGCCTGATCAGGAGGTGAGAATTTGGAAATCTGCTTTTTTTCCAGTAAAGAAATAAACACACAAATAGAAGGCGCCAGTGATTATCAGAGATGTGACCTGTGCTGTGACCTCCGGGCTGGACACTGCCCATAAATACAGCTCTGACCCTGCAGGTGGAGAAGCATCATAGACCGAGCTCACCTGTAGAGGACACAGAGACTGAGCTCACTGCAGAGGACACATAGACCGAGCTCACCTGACAGAGACTGAGCTCATGTAGAACCAGAGCATCACCTGTAGAAGGACCACACTGTAGAACCTGAGGCTCACCTGTAGAGACCGAACCACCACCTGTAAGACACGAGCTCACCTGTAGAGGACACAGAGACCGAGCTCACCTGTAGAGAACATAGACGACCACCTAGAGACCAGAGACGACTCACCTGTAGAGGACACAGAGACCGAGCTCACCTGTAGAGGACACATAGACCGAGCTCACCTGTAGAGGACACAGAGACTAGACCTGTAAGACACAGAGACGAGCTCACCTGTAGAGGACACAGAACCGAGCCACCTGTAGAGACAAGAACCGAGCTCACCTGTAGAGGACACATAGACCGAGCTCACCTGTAGAGGACACAGAGACCGAGCTCACCTGTGAGGACACAGGACGAGCTCACCTGTAGAGACACAGAACGAGCTCACCTGTAGAGGACACAGAGACCGAGCTCACCTGTAGAGGACACAGAGACCGAGCTCACCTGTAGAGGACACAGAGACCGAGCTCACCTGTAGAGGACACAGAGACCGAGCTCACCTGTAGAGGACACAGAGACCGAGCTCACCTGTAGAGGACACAGAGACCGAGCTCACCTGTAGAGGACACAGAGACCGAGCTCACCTGTAGAGGACACAGAGACCGAGCTCACCTGTAGAGACACAGAAACCGAGCTCACCTGTAGAGGACACAGAGACCGAGCTCACCTGTAGAGGACACAAGAGACCGAGCTCACCTGTGAGGACACAGAGACCGAGCTCACCTGTAGAGTACACAGAACCGAGCTCACCTGTAGGACACAGAGACTGAGCTCACCTGTAGAGGACATAGACCGAGCTCACCTGTAGAGGACACAGAGACCGAGCTCACCTGTAGAGGACACAGAGACCGAGCTCACCTGTAGAGGACACAGACTGAGCTCACCTGTAGAGGACACATAGACCGAGCTCACTGCAGAGGACACAGAGACCGAGCTCACCTGTAGAGGACACATAGACCGAGCTCACCTGTAGAGGACCAGAGACCGAGCTCACCTGTAGAGGACACAGAGACCAGCTCACCTGTAGAGGACACAGAGACCGAGCTCACCTGTGAGGACACAGAGGCCTCATCTCCAGACAAAGAACATGAAGACCTTCACCCTCTGCCTCATCCTCATCCTCTCCGTCCTCGTCCACCAGGGCCTCAGCGCCTCCATAAGTGGGGTAAGTCATCTACAATATAGAACCTAAAGGGCATCTCCGCTGTAATTTAAGTCATAACATTCTCTAATTATTGATATTGTTTCCCTCAATCACTATATCACTTCCTTTAAAGAGACAGCGTCACTTAAAGGGCACCTCCACTTTTGGATTTCCCTCACTTATCCTATAGAGACTGACTTATGTAACAATGATCTAATATACCATTATTAATTATAATGCTCCCTTTGCCTCCAATAATGATCTAAAATAAGTCACTTGGAAACTTATAGTTAAAACAAATATATCATGCCATTTATTTTTATGTCTTTTTATGTGAATAAAAGGCTCATAAGTCATAATAGGTAATGAAAAGCGGAACAGTAAAAAGGATGCTGTTACAATTAGACTTATTTTTAAATAGGTTTAAAGGTAGCATTACAGGTAATGAATGTATATTAGTAAGCTGTTATATAACAATGAAAATGAAAATATCATTAAAAAGTTAATTTATTTCAGTAATTCAATACATAAAGTGACCACATTATTATATAGAGTCATTTACACACAGAGGGATCTATTTCATGAGCTTATTTCTGTTAATGTTGATGATTAATGAAAACCCAAAGATAATTATCTCCAAAAATTAAAGTCAGGAGGATGAAAGGTCTGAGAGATAAAATATGTCTATAAAGTTCCTATCACTTCCATTACAGAATGAGATGGCGGATTCTGCAGAACATCTCACCGAGCGCCAGGAGGAGGAGTACGGACTACAGGTGAGTCCAATCCGGCCACGTAGGGGCCACCATCAGGGGCCACTGATCACATCTCGCTCCATTGATCGGACACATGGTGATTGTCTATAACTTCACATCCAACAAATGTTCTAATAATTCGCAACTTTCGACATCTAGGTTGTGGTGTTTATAAATAGAATAACTAAAAAATAATAAACACATATATATCTGAAACTGACATGACCTCCTCATCACAACATTCCCTCATAGCGCTATATAAATAATAAATATTATTTTATGACAAGCACCAGTTGTGATATTTTCCTACTTTTCCTATATCTGACATCTCTCGATATCTGCTGACGATCTTTATTCCTCATATCTGTCTCTCCTCTGTCTGGACATCGGTTCCCATCAGCCAATCCGCACATTCTTTTTAGTTTGCTCTTCAAAACGTTTTGGCAAAAATCAATTAGATTGGGAGGAAAAAAAACTACCAAACCGTGCATAAAGCCGACCCCCCTACTTTTGCCCCCAAAACCTGGGAAAACCTATTGACTCGTGTATAAGACGAGGGTGGACCCAGCACAGGTATACAGCCCCCAGCAGTGTGGTATACAGCAGCCTCCCCTGTGGTATATACAGCAGCAGCCCCATGGTATATACAGCAGCAGCCCCAGTGGTAGTATACAGCAGCAGCCTCAGTGGTATATACAGCAGCAGCCCCAGTGGTAGTATACAGCAGCAGCCCCAGTGGTATATACAGCAGCAGCCCCAGTGGTAGTATACACACCCAAGTATATACAGCACAGCCCCAGTGGTAGTATACAGCAGCAGCCCAGGGTATATACAGCAGCAGCCCCAGTGGTATATACAGCAGCAGCCCCAGTGGTAGTATACAGCAGCCCCAGAGGTATATACAGCAGCAGCCCCAGTGGTATATACAGCAGCAGCCCCAGTTGGCATATACAGCAGCAGCCCCAGTGGTAGTATACAGCAGCCCCAGAGGTAGTATACAGCAGCCCTAGAGGTAGTATACAGCAGCCACAGAGGAATATACAGCAGCCCCCCCCCCCCCCCATATCAGTATACAGGCCCCCCCCCTTGTGCAGCAATCCTGAAAAGGAAAACATTATCATACTTATCCCTCCTTCCTCCGTGCTTCCCTCTGGCGTCTTCCGGCTTCCTCCTCTGGCGCGCAGACAATGACGTCATTGCCTGCGCCGACCAGAGGAAGCCGGATGAAGACGGAGGAGCGTGATGACGGCGGCGGCAGCAGCGGGACAGCGGCAGGGATAAGTATGATAATATTTTCCTTTTCAGGATTGCTGCACAAGGGGGGGGGGCCTGTATACTGATATGTGGGGGGGGGGGCTGCTGTATACTGTATACACTGTATGCAGTGTATACAGTGTATAAGCCGAGGGGGGGACTTTTCAGCCCAATTTTTGGGCTGAAAAACTCGGCTTATACGCGAGTATATACGGTAAATTAGATAGGTAGGAGTGAGACTATAGGTACATAGAAAAGAAATAAGGAGATAGATAGGTGGAAGTAAAGGGGGAGTCACACGCGTCAATATCGCCTGCACGATATCGGCTGCACGTGACGTTGCAGCGATATTGACGCGTGTGACATACTGAATCAACCAGCGATAAATCGCTGGTTCATGATCGCCAGGTTTTAGAACCTGCTCTAAAACCTGGCGATTGTCGCCTGGTGGACACGCAGCATCGCTGCGTGTGACACCGGGAGTAGCGATATTCCAGCTCCCAGCGCCTCTCACAAGCGCTGGGAGCTGGTATTCAAGGTAAACTGCGGGTATCTAGGCAGCGCGCGCTGCCTAGATACCCGACGTGTACCTTAGTTACCCGCCTCCTCCGCTCACCGGCTGGTATCTAAGGTACACAGCGGGTAACTAGGGTCCCTAGTTACCCGCTGTGTACCTTAGATACCAGCCGGTGAGCGGAGGAGGCTGGTAACTAAGGTACACATCGGGTATCTAGGCAGCGCGCGCTGCCTAGATACCCGCAGTTTACCTTGGAGACCAGCCTGCTCCCGTTTCCAGCAGCCTGGCAGCGGGAGCAAGACATCGTGGAAACGATATTTAAATTGTTTCCATGATGTCTCTGGTCAATTGATCGCTGGTGAGTCTGTCTGTGTGACAGCTCACCAGCGATCAGCCGTCAATGTCGTCAGCAATCAAACTTAAGTTTTTAAAAAAAACTCAATATTCTTATCTTTTTATTTTCTGAGGTTCTTGGTACACACATTGGCCAATGTCTGTTTGCTCATCAACCACTTCACGGTGACCCCAGATCTGATGAGTCCTATGCTGACATCCCTGTCCTCCTTGTTCTCCCTATCCCACTTCTAAGTGGGTGGACACCATCTCAACCTCAGACCACCTGGGGGCGATGAGGGAGCTAAGTGCAGCTATGGAGCCAGAAACTCCATATGATACAATAAATACACGTCTTCTCTATTGCTCTCCTCATATTTCTTGTTCTCTATTCGCAGGGATCTTATTTCCGGAGGAAGCGTCACACCGGATTGTCCATCTGCATTTATTGCTGCAAGTGCTGCAAAAACAAGACATGCGGCTACTGCTGCCGGACATAGACCTGCCCCCCAGAAGTGGTCGGGACCCCCCAGAAGTGGTCGGGACCCCCCAGCACAGGACGCGGCGTAGTGTGTACATAGCAGAGCTGATCCTATGACAAGACTCCCGGTGATATCACATTGTGAAATCAATGCTTGCTCAGGGCTGATAGCTGTGTGTATATACTGTCTGAACTTTCTATATATTATTTTTCTATAGATAATAAAGCTGATGTTTTATAGATTTCTTGTGTTTTACATAATATTAATATCTACGTATACTAACGAAGGACTCTCAGCAATTGTTACCATCTCCTCCAGCAGTACATTGCTCCGTACATTGTGTCAGTCTTTACTGCAGCTCTGGCATTAGCTTCATGAACCAGGAAGCTCAGGCTGAACAGTTCCCAAGATATAGGGCACTATGGTGTAGGGCAATAATGACTAAATATTAGCGGCAGCTCTAGTCTATGGGGTAATATGGGCTCAGTATCTGTAGAACAGGTCTTTAGAGGGTCCGAGCTACTAATCTTTGCAAATCAAACCATGAATGAAGTCATACAATGTATCAATTCGCTGACAGCTATAACCAGGCAGCAGGGGTAGGCAATTCACTCACCTGCCATACACCTGGCAGGCTCCCCACTCCCCCATACACCTGGCAGGCTCCTCACTCCCCCATACACCTGGCAGGCTCCCTGCTCCCCCATACACCTGGCAGGCTCCCGGCTCCCCATACACCTGGCAGGCTCCCCACTCCCCCATACACCTGGCAGGCTCCCCACTCCCCCATACACCTGGCAGGCTCCCCACTCCCCCATACACCTGGCAGGCTCCTCACTCCCCCATACATCTGGCAGGCTCCACACTCCCCCATACACCTGGCAGGCTCCTCACTCCCCCATACATCTGGAAGGCTCCTCACTCCCCCATACATCTGGCAGGCTCCTCACTCCCCCATACACCTGGCAGGCTCCCCACTCCCCCATACACCTGGCAGGCTCCCCACTCCCCCATACACCTGGCAGGCTCCTCACTCCCCCATACATCTGGCAGGCTCCCCACTCCCCCCTACACCTGGCAGGCTCCCTGCTCCCCCATACACCTGGCAGGCTCCCTGCTCCCCCATACACCTGGCAGGCTCCTCACTCCCCCATACATCTGGCAGGCTCCACACTCCCCCATACACCTGGCAGGCTCCTCACTCCCCCATACACCTGGCAGGCTCCTCACTCCCCCATACACCTGGCAGGCTCCTCACTCCCCCATACACCTGGCAGGCTCCCCACTCCCCCATACACCTGGCAGGCTCCTCACTCCCCCATACACCTGGCAGGCTCCCCACTCCCCCTACACCTGGAAGGCTCCTCACTCCCCCATACACCTGGCAGGCTCCCCGCTCCCTCCTACACCTGGCAGGCTCCCCGCTCCCCCATACACCTGGCAGGCTCCTCACTCCCCCATACATCTGGCAGGCTCCACACTCCCCCATACACCTGGCAGGCTCCTCACTCCCCCATACACCTGGCAGGCTCCTCACCTCCCCCATACACCTGGCAGGCTCCCCACTCCCCCATACACCTGGCTGGCTCCCCACTCCCCCATACACCTGGCAGGCTCCTCACTCCCCATATACACCTGGCAGGCTCCCCTCTCCCCCATACACCTGGCAGGCTCCTCACTCCCCCATACACCTGGCAGGCTCTCTGCTCCCCCATACACCTGGCAGGCTCCCCTCTCCCCCATACACCTGGCAGGCTCCTCACTCCCCCCTATACCTGGCAGGCTCCCCACTCCCCCATACACCTGGCAGGCTCCCCACTCCCCCATACACCTGGCAGGCTCCCGCTCCCCCATACACCTGGCAGGCTCCCCACTCCTCCATACACTTGGCAGGCTCCTCACTCCCCCATACACCTGGCAGGCTCCCACTTCCCCCTACACCTGGTTGGCTCCTCACTCCCCCATACACCTGGCTGGCTCCTCACTCCCCCATACACCTGTCAGGCTCCCCACTCCCCCATACACCTGGCTGGCTCCCCACTCCCCCATACACCTGGAAGGCTCCTCACTCCCCCATACACCTGGCAGGCTCCTCACTCCCCCCATACACCTGGCAGGCTCCCCACTCCCCCATACACCTGGCAGGCTCCTCACTCCCCCATACACCTGGCAGGCTCCTCACTCCCCCATACACCTGGCAGGCTCCCACTCTCCCATACACCTGGCAGGCTCCCCACTCCCCCATACACCTGGCTGGCTCCCCACTCCCCCATACACACTGGCAGGCTCCTCACTCCCCCCATACACCTGGCAGGCTCCCCTCTCCCCCATACACCTGGCAGGCTCCTCACTCCCCCATACACCTGGCAGGCTCTCTGCTCCCCCATACACCTGGCAGGCTCCCCTCTCCCCCATACTACCTGGCAGGCTCCTCACCCCCCCTATACCTGGCAGGCTCCCCACTCCCCCCATACACCTGGCAGGCTCCCCACTCCCCCATACACCTGGCAGGCTGCCCGCTCCCCCATACACCTGGCAGGCTCCCCACTCCTCCATACACTTGGCAGGCTCCTCACTCCCCCATACACCTGGCAGGCTCCCCACACTTCCCCCTACACCTGGCAGGCTCCCCACTCCCCCATAACCTGGCAGGCTCCTCACTCCCCCATACACCTGGCAGGCTCCCCACTCCTCCATACACTTGACAGGCTCCTCACTCCCCCATACACCTGGCAGGCTCCCCACTCCCCCCTACACCTGGCAGGCTCCTAACTCCCCCATACACCTGGCAGGCTCCCCACTCCCCCCTACACCTGGAAGGCTCCTCACTCCCCCATACACCTGGCAGGCTCCCCACTCCCCCCCTACACCTGGCAGGCTCCCCACTCCCCCATACACCTGGCAGGATCCCCACTTCCCCATACACCTGGCAGGCTCCCCACTCCCCCATACACCTGTCAGGCTCCCCACTCCTCCATACACCTGGCAGGCTCCCCACTCCCCCATACACCTGGCAGGATCCCCACTTCCCCATACACCTGGCAGGCTCCCCACTCCCCCATACACCTGGCAGGCTCCCCACTCCCCCATACACCTGTCAGGCTCCCCACTCCTCCATACACCTGGCAGGATCCCCACTCCCACATACACCTGGCAGGCTCCCCACTCCCCCATACACCTGGCAGGCTCCTCACTCCCCCATACACCTGGCAGGCTCCTCACTCCCCCATACACCTGGCAGGCTCCCCACTCCCCCATACACCTGTCAGGCTCCCTGCTCACCCATACACCTGGCAGGCTCCCCACTCCCCCATACACCTGTCAGGCTCTCTGCTCCCCCATACATCTGGCAGGCTCCCCACTCCCCCATACACCTGGCAGGCTCCTCACTCCCCCATACACCTGGCAGGCTCCCCCCTCCCCCATACACCTGGCAGGCTCCTCACTCCCCCATACACCTGGCAGGCTCCCCCCTCCCCCATACACCTGGCAGGCTCCTCACTCCCCCATACACCTGGCAGGCTCCTCACTCCCCCCTATACCTGGCAGGCTCCCCACTCCCCCATACACCTGGCAGGCTCCTCACTCCCCCATACACCTGGCAGGCTCCTCACTCCCCCCTATACCTGGCAGGCTCCCCACTCCTCCATACACCTGGCAGGCTCCTCACTCCCCCCTATACCTGGCAGGCTCCCCACTCCCCCATACACCTGTCAGGCTCTCTGCTCCCCCATACACCTGGCAGGCTCCCCACTCCCCCATACACCTGGCAGACTCCCCGCTCCCCCATACACCTGTCAGGCTCTCTGCTCCCCCATACATCTGGCAGGCTCCCCACTCCCCCATACACCTGGCAGGCTCCTCACTCCCCCATACACCTGGCAGGCTCCCCCCTCCCCCATACACCTGGCAGGCTCCTCACCTCCCCACACACCTGGCAGGCTCCCCACTCCCCCATACACCTGGCAGGCTCCTCACTCCCCCCTATACCTGGCAGGCTCCTCACTCCCCCCTACACCTGGCAGACTCCTCACTCCCCCATACACCTGGCAGGCTCTCTGCTCCCCCATACACCTGGAAGGCTCCTCACTCCCCCATACACCTGGCAGGCTCCCCTCTCCCCCATACACCTGGCAGGCTCCCCACTCCCCCATACACCTGGCAGGCTCCTCACTTCCCCATACACCTGGCAGGCTCCCCACTCCCCCATACACCTGGCAGGCTCCTCACTCCCCCCTATACCTGGCAGGCTCCTCACTCCCCCCTACACCTGGCAGACTCCCCGCTCCCCCATACACCTGGCAGGCTTTCCACTCCCCCATACACATGCATGTCCGGCTCGGTGTAGGATACCTGCAAATGACTTATATTGCATAAATCTGGACTACCACACTTATCATCCTGTTAATGCCACTCATATTACTGGGATTTGTAGTTTCACATGAAACTATTCTTTATTCCATTGCAGTCAATGAGCCCTCCCTAACTATGCACAGCTCAGTCAATGCTGAGGGTTGTAGTCTTATAGAGGTGCTCTGCTTTTTTTTGGACCTGTTGTAGCTGCCTGTGGCAGCGCGACAATCCAGTGGCCATGAAATGTGTCAATAACGGTTCATTCACTCTGTGCTTACAGATGGCATCAGTCAACAAAGGAGCGAAACATACCCAGTGCAACAGCTATGGCGGCACATCATAGCAGGGCCCCCAGGGAAATCATAGCTTGGCTCCAAGGGGCCACAGGGACATCATAATTGGGCTTCCAGGGACCACACATCATAGCTTGGCTCCCATGGGCCACAGGGACATCATAATTGGGCTCCCAGGGGCCACACATCATAGGTGATCTCCCAGGGGCCACAGGGACATCATGGCTGGGCTCAAAGGGGCCAGAGAGAGTGTGCGGAGTGAGGGGCCACAGGGAATGTGTGGAGTGAGGGGCCACAGGAAGTGTGTGGTGGGGAAGAGGTGGGACCAGGCGGCCATCCCACAGAACTGACCTTCATGGGCGGGTTCTGCCTGGTGATCACTGATCTCCAGCTACTCATTTGCTGTTCCAACGTTCAATCAAAAGGCCCTGACCCCGCCCACTGCCTTCCCGCCCCTGAGCATCACGTGACCCCTCCTCCGCTTATACAGAATAACCCAAGGTAAAAACGTGTCAGGTCATACCATAAGGTGTGCAGTGCGGAGAGGTGAGCGGGTGTGAGGTAAGTGACTTTAATGCAGGAGTGGTCATATCGGGGGGGCCCAGAGCGAGTGGAGGGGCCCCCGAAGAAGTAATGCAAGGGAAGAGTCAGCGCTGAGAGGAGATTCAGGGGCCCCTCTGGTGCTCGCTACAGCTAACACTGGCCCTCACCGGCGTCTGGTCATTGCTATGGAGACTCATAAGAGAGGAAGGAAGCCCTCAAGGTTTGACTCTCCCTCACAGTGTGACCGCCTCACAGTGCGACTCCCTCACTGCCTCACGGAGTGACCCCATCACGACGTGACCTCCTCACAGAGTGACCCCCTCACGGTGTGACACCCTCATGGAGTGACCCCCTCACAGAGTGACCCCCTCACGGTGTGACACCCTCATGGAGTGACCCCCTCATGGAGTGACCCCTCACAGAGTGACCCCTTGACGGTGTGACACCCTCATGGAGTGACCGCCTCACAGTGCGACTCCCTCACTGCCTCACGGAGTGACCCCCTCACGGTGTGACCCCCTCACGGAGTGACCCCCTCACTGCCTTGCAGTGCTGTTGCAAGTTATATGCTAGTAGTGTTTTAGTTGTCATGTGGAGCATCAGGCAGGACACATATATCATGGAGATATTGATGGCTGATTTCATGTGTTTATTTCTGTTAATATTGATGATTATGGCTTACAGCCAATGAAAGCCTACAGGTCATTATCTGAGAAAATTAAAGTAGGGAGGTTGAAGGGTTAAACACTGCACTGCCGTATTCCACGAGACATCAAAGAGTGAATATCATATTGATTTATTAGTCAAGGCGTTTCAGGGCTCTCTGAAAAGCCCTGAAACATGGCAAAATTATATTGATTTGTCCTGAGGAAAGGGTCAGGGAGCCCTGAAACGCGTTGACTAATAAATCAATGTTATATTCAACCTTTGATGTCTGGTAGAATACGGCAGCGCGGTGTTTAACCCTTCATCCTCCCTACTCTATATTCACCACACTGGGGACTGCAGCAGCCGTGATCAGCTTTTATAGTGGTTGTGACTCTCACAACCACACGAGGTGAAGCCTCTGATACCTATTTAGATCATATTTTATCTCTCAGACCCTTCATCCTCCCTACTTTAATTTTATGAGATAATGACCTTTGGGTTTTCATTAATCATCAACATTAACAGAAATAAACATATGAAATAGATCCCTCTGTGTGTGATGACTCTATATAATATATGTGTGTCACTTTATGTATTGAATTACTGAGATAAATGAACTTTTTGATGATATTCTCATTCATTGAGATGCACCTGTACATATATAGCTCCCCCTGGTGGTGGTCTCTGATTTTGCAGAAATCCCACTTGCTTTGGGAGATCACCCCCTATTTTGTCAGATTATCGGACATTACAGAAGAGACGTAGACCATAAATATAAGTATGTGCATCAATACCTATAGAAACCGCAAGATAAATGTCTGGAGGAAAAGTCTGCAGGAAAGAATCCTTTGTATACCTGTGAGGTTAAAGTCGGAGTGGGTGCAGCCCTGAGATTTATCTCCGCAGAGTTAATAATTAATCCGCAGGTAAAGGCTTTATTAATATTATGTTATTATAGTGAAGACGGGAGAAGACACGCAGCTCGGACCGCTCGTGCCCGGACACGGTACGTCTCCTCACTCTTTGGGGTCTTTTCCATAACTAGATATTACATGAGCGCTGCCTTGAGCATGAAATAGAAATACAAGATCTGTGCTTGCTGTCAGTGAGGGGAAACCATTTTTTTTCACAATCTGAGACATTGTCTTAGTCAACCGGCCATTAGACTCGACCTCCAGCTACTGTGGAACCCGAAGTCACAGCATGTCCTCCTGCCAGGGCATGCTGGGAGTTGTAGTTTTAAAAGAGGTGGAGTGGTGCAGTATGCTGGCGTAGATAATCCTCTGTGAGCAAAGCAGTACAATATTCTCTTCTTCAGCTTTTTAGCATCTAGTTCTAGCACTGACACATTGCAGCAAAACAGATCTGTGAGCAGGACTAGATTGGGATGGGACTACAACACACACACAGCTGGTCCTCCTGCCAGGGCATGATGGGAGTTGTAGTTTAAAAAGAGCTGGAGTGGCACAGGATGATAGTGTGGATAATCCTCTGAGAGCACAACAGTATAATATTCCCTTCTTCAGTTTTTTTGTGTCTTCTAGCACTAACACATTGCAGCAAACCCTCAGCTCTGTGGGGAGGGCTAGAACGGGATGGGACTGCAACTCACACACAGCATGTCCTCCTGCCATGGCATGATGGGGATTGTAGTTTAAAAAGAGCTGGAGTGGTGCAGGATGATGGCGTAGATAATCATCTGAGAGCACAACAGTATAGTATTCTCTTTTTCAACTTTTTAGCGTCTTATAGCTCTGACACATTGCACCAAACCCTCAGCTGTGTGAGCAGGACTAGGTTAGAATGGGTTTCAAATTTAAATAGAAAACGCGGAAGTGCTGAGGAACTGAAATCATATTTATGGCTCTTTGCTTCTTGTGAAACTACAATTCCCAGCATGTCCAATCATGAAATGTGACATTTATAGTTAAAAATAAATAAGACAGAGCTGTATACATAAAGTGTATTGAATCTTTAGGATAATACATGTGGTTGCCTGGAGCAATGAGGGACATTTTTACACTAAATGATCCCACTACTTCGGGCCTAAAAGTGAAATTAGCCTAGTTGCCAAAATCAACCAATCAGAGCTCAGCTTTTAGTTTTCCAGAGCAGTTTCAGAAATGAAAGCTGATCTCTGATTGGTTGCTATGGGCAGCGAGACCAGTTTTGATAAACGAGGCCTTGTGTGTAAAACAAAGCCTGTGCTACCATCAATAAACTTTATTGTACAACCTTAGAGAACATGATTAACCCATTCCTGACATGTATGGTGAATGCAGAGGGTGCTTACATTTTTATGGGTGTGCTTTTTACATTTACAGGGTATGGAGCAGGCCTAAAATTTATTTTTTACATTTTTAACGAGTCCTTTTGGGAAATTTGAACCTGCAGAAGTAGTATAGCAGAATATTGATGATCTCCTATGAAGCCCAACAACAAGCTGGCTTTCATGGGAGAACTTAAAGGATAGACATAGGGGTTTTAGGAAGGCGTACCCCAGCTGCCATGGCAACTGATCGGCACTATAGGATTTCCTATGGCCATGAGAAGTAACAACCGCCATGTTGAATCATGTTAAATGTCGCTGTCACACTTGACACGGTGACAATAAAGGGTACATCTGCCATACACGTATGATCTCCTACGAAGCTCAACGACAAATTGGCTTTCATGGGAGATCTTTAAGGATTGACATGGGAGTCTAGGAAGGCCTACCCCAGCTGCCATGGCAACTGATCGGTACTCCAGGATTGCCCTTGGGCATGGCAAGTAATGACTGCCATGTCGAATCCTGTTAAATGTCAATGCCATACTTGACTGACAATAAGGGGGACGTCCGCCATACACGTGTGGTGGCTGTGGATAAGAGCCTAAGTGGAGTAAGGGTAAAATTGACTTCCAAATTTGCCTGCTGAAATATGAGATAATGCGCAATAGGGTCTTATCCTTTAGACAATAAAACTTATTGAAAGCTGCTCACCTGATATGGTTGTGTGACCCACAACCAAGTATGATCGCTTAGAAAACAGCTGCTGCACGGTCCGCACCTCCACGGGTAAACCGCGGTGAAGATAATCAAGATGAAGGACGAAGTGCCGCTCGACCTGCGCTGCTGTAAAGGACCACCAGAAACAAGGGACAAACCTGAGGAAGGAGCCCGGTAGCAGCTCCGAAATGCGTCAGAATAAAATCTACATCTTAACCCAGATATCCCATGTTAACAGCAGCGCAGGTCGAGCGGCACTTCGTCCTTCATCTAAATTTGCCAGCTGACATTGGTCTTCTTGTTCTCTCATGCTCCTAGATGTCGGGGAAGACAGAGTGTCTCTCTAAAGTCCAGGCTAGTAGACCATCCCTGACGAAGTGGCTGGAGAAGAACCCGGCCCTGTTGCTGCGGTGGCTTCACGATGCCGGTGCAATATCCCAGCAGACTTATTTTAACCTTCTGGAGAAGAGACCGGAGAGCAACCAGGTCATCTCCATAATGGAAATCATTCTGAAGAACGAGAACAGCTGCCGGACGTTCATCCATGTTCTCCAGCAGGTCCAAGAACATTACTGCCCAGAGCTGCGCGACTGGCTGAGAAACACGTTCCCTGTCTTCTACAAGCAGCCACTGGCGCCATTGGTAAGTTTACACCCATAAAAGTGCGCAGTCATGCTTTACTCCAAACATAGGGCACCATTATTGAAGGGAAACTTTACTAAATTAGTGGCATGCCCTTCTTCTCTATGAAACCTAGATACCAGATTTGCTATGATAAACAAAGAATTTCACTCCTGCTGGATGAATATCAGGACAGATTCCATCCTTATCTATTCTTCTTGTTCTATGACTAATACTAAAAGGAGTCTCATAAATTCATGTTCACATGTTGAAAGGGGTCAAAAGTGGCTATTTTATTGCTCATATTTTTCCCGCTGCTTTCCTGAGTAATATAGTGTTTGTTTTTTATAAATTCGCCATAAGGTTCCAGAGATATGGCTATTTTGTGGTCTTGACTAAGAGGGCAATGTTCATAGGATAAATATGCAGAGGAGCAAGAAGCCCCACCCCGAGGATCTTGTAAATCACACTTTCTCTGTAAATTAAAAAAATATTGGCTCCAAATAAAAAGGCTCGTACTTCTGGAACTGTAAGAGGGCAATGTTCACAAGATAATTATACAGAGGAGCCTGAAGACACGCCCCCAAGGATCCACACTTTCTTTGTCAATTCCAAATAAAAAGACTCATATATCTGGACCTATATTGCAGATTGAAATATAAAACACGATACTCAAGAGTAACCAAAATATAATAAGAGCAAATTGGCCAGAGACTGGCAGATGTCTCTTTTAGGGCAAATCTGTGGGATATTTAAGAGGTTGAAACAGTTCCTGGAGAAATGAAGTAAATATTAGAAGTATTGTATACAGGGGTATAAACTATAGGGGCAGAGGTTGTGTTTAATATCCATCAGCAACTGGATATCATAGCTATTAATCTAATGGACTCACGTAAGGAAGGGTACGGTAATTAATATCATAGTCCCATACAAGCCCTTTAATTTTCTAATTTCAACTTTTTCATTACAGATCTTGACAAACCAACAAAAAAGTCGACCTGGTCAAGAATAAAAGGTGGCCTCAAACGTGGAAAGAAATACAACCTGGAGAAAGAAGGTGAGTACCACTTATCTGTGTACCACATTGTAATGACGTATAAATTGATACACATGGCTTTAAATGGAATCTGTCAACAGGCTTTTGCTACCTCATCTGAGAGCAGTATGATGTAGGCAAATGAATACTGGATCCAACAGTGTATCACTTAGTTTACAGACTGCAGCAGTTTTGACACATTCAAAATTTTTAGATTTACAATACAGCACAGCAGCCCAGACCAGGCTCTGTATGCAAAGTCAATAGAAAGTGAGCTGCTAACCACAGCAGGCTGTGTCCGAGCAATGATAAAAGGAGCTACTGGTGCTAAAACAACTATTGCAAGTAAACCAACACACTTTGTGATTTGCATAGCTGAATTCTTTGTGTTAACACTTAAATTCCCTTTACACAACAACCCACATTGACTGCGAGTTACACTTCTGCATCATCATCTAGTTACAGGGTGTAAATTACACACTGTCAGGATTTTGCAACCTAGAAACACATATAAATTATACCAAAAGCATGGACAAACCCCTTTAGCTACACATCCCCTTTAAAATATAGGTACATTAATTAGAATGGTACTGGCCATATGTAAAGCAGCAAACGGTACATATGCAGGTTACAAAATACACATGGGTGGTCACATCCATGTTTTTAATTGTGGATGTGGACAGAAAAGGCCCAGAATTACGATTCATATGTAAAAATTTGAGCCATTTTGTTGTTGTGTTTTTTTTTATTGCTGTATCTGGTGTAGACGACTGACTGCTGGTGCTTACAATTAACAGGATTGGCACCAGCGAAATCAACAAGGACGAGCTGACCCAAGAAGCCCAGAAAGCGACCCCAGCCGCTCTGAAAAAAAACAAACTACTACAAAAACTGCAAATATTAGGAAATGACACACATGACCAGGAAAAACAGAACTGGTCCAAAGAGCTGACAATCTACATTAAACCAGCTAAATCCCCAGAATGAACAAAAGTATAAAAGGATTGTTCTCTCCGGATAATCCTTCTTTTTTGAAGGGTCACTCAACAGGGAAGCTGACGAAGGATGTTTGGTTCCTGGCACCACCAGTAATAAAAAGTGACCTGTGGAGGTTTTACTTTAATCTTCAGCGCCTCTACAGGAGAAACAAAGTATTACACAACTACTGTAGAAATCAATGGGTTTCAGGTAGCTGGTCCTCCAGGTAATAGCTGAGAGTCCTTAATAGCGGGTCACATCTATTATCTAAAAATCCTGCCAACTTTACTGCTGGAGGGAGAGGGAATGACAAGTCCTGCTAAAAACCTACCTACTACACTGTAAAATACTCCCCGAGAAATAAAAAAATAAATAAACAGGTAAATTGGAATCCTGGCAGGAACAAATATTCGCCAACCTACAAGATAGGAAACACGTAGTGGATTGAGGTGGATCCATGGTGGGGACCCCTAATAAACGCCCAAAATGAGGATCTGTATCCACTGTTGTCACGTGCATCTCGCTGAATTAGAATAATATCAAAAATTATATATTTTTTTCAGTAATTCAATACATAAAATGAAACACATATATTATATAGAGTCATTACATACAGAGTGATCTATTTCATGTGTTTATTTCTGTAAATATTGATGATTATGGCTTCCAGCCAATGAAAACCCAAACCTCATTTTCTCGGAAAATTAAAGTAGGGAGGATGAAGGGTCTGAGAGATAAAATATGACCTAAATAGGTATCAGAGGCTTCACCTTGTGTGGTTGTGAGAGTCACAACAACTATAAAAGCAGATCGCAGCTACTGCAGTCCCCAATATGGTGCATATAGAGTCGGCTAAAACTGTGCTGCCGTATTCCAAGAGACATCAAACAGTGAATACAATATTGATTAGTCAACGCGTTTCAGGGCTCTCTGGCCCCTTCCTCAGGACAAGTCAATGTCATATTGCCATGAGATGCGTTGACTAATAAATCAATATTATATTCACCCTTTGATGTCTCGTGGAATACGGCAGCATGCTTTTTAACCCTTCATCCTCCCGACTTTAATTTTCTGAGATAATGACCTTTGGGTTTTCATTAATCATCAACATTACCAGAAATAAATACATGAAATAGATCCCTCTGTGTGTAATGCCTCTATATAATATATGTGTTTCACTTTATGTGTTGAATTTCTGAAATAAATTGACTTTTTGATGATATTCTAATTCATTGAGATGCGCCTGTATGTGTATTCATATTCCATTCCTTATCCATAGGATCAGTGAAAACAATCTTGGCTTAGAAAGTGGTCTAAATAATTAACGGACCAGAAGTGCAAATAATGACCACCGCTACATTGAAATAGTGGACGTGAATCTCCACCCCTAGCTATCCATCCCCATTGGTGGTCTTTATGGTCGGTCTCTGTGGTAGGTTTTAAATTATTCCTACTAGGAGACAATATATTGTATAAAAATTGACTTTGATTTAATAATAAAGAATATAGTAATAACAATTCATATGTTCCAACAAAATTATATAACTTACGACTTCATCATGGTATATAACTCCTCATTTATTATTGCTATTATGACACTGTGTATATGATAATATATTAAAAATAAAAGGTTTTATTCACTCCAGTCTGCAGTTTGGGATATTTTTACATGCACCATATTTCCTTGACGTTGTTATTTCACTTTTTTTTTTACTATAATTTACGGGATCACATAGGATCAGTGGGTGCAAACTTTGTACCCATCACCATGCCCACATTCCTATAAGGTAATCCAAACTCTAAGATTCCCTGTGACCTATGGCTTGAGAATACACAGGGTGGTGCGGATTTTCCCCTTTTTCCTATGTGTAATTTTGAAGGAGACGCAGTTGATAAAAGTTCCATTTATTTTCGGTGCATTCTGGGCCCCTGTAGTTATTGTAGGATCGGTGTTGCGCCAAACATATCTTTGAAAGTAGAAGTGTGAAAGTTCACAAGTTATGGTCGGAGCGTTGAGGAGCCGCCCGTCTTTGGCTCACGTAGCTCCGCTTTATGGCACGTGTTATCTGGGTTTGCATTATGAGTTCAGGAATTTTTCTGAAAATAAATAACCGCTGGGTAATAAACTCATGACCGAGATCTTCATGATGTATAATCAAAACTTGAACATTTTATGATCTTTCAGTTGAATGAAGATCTCCGCTTGCTGTGATTTATGGTCGATGTGTAATTTCCAGTCGCTGGTTCATGGTTACACTTACAGCTGTCAGACATGGGTTTTTGTGACTATGAGTCTTGAAAGAAACAGAGTCTTAAGAAGTAAAATAATGAAGGCACCGATTGCACAAAAGGAAGACGAGATATTGAAAATTATGAGGAATTAATACAGAGATTGAGAAATTTCAGAACTTTAATTACCGGTAGTTTCTTAAAGAAACACGTGCAGGCGGGTCCCCATTCTTAACCTGGTACAGGCAGGATCCAACTATTAAGCTGATACAGACAGGTACCCATTATTAACCCACTAAAGACAGGTCCCCACTATTAAAATGGTACAGGCAGGTCCCCACTATTAACCTGGTACAGGCAGGTCCCCACTATTAAAACAGTACAGGCAGGTCCCTACCATTAACCTGGTACAGGCAGGTCCCCACTATTAACCTGGTACAGGCAGGTCCCCACTATTAACCTGGTACAGGCAGGTCCCCACTATTAACCTTTACAGGCAGGTCCCCACTATTAACCTCATACAAGCAGGTCCCCACTATTAACCTGGTACAGGCAGGTCCCCACTATTAACCCGGTACAGGCAGGTCCCCACTATTAACCTCATACAAGCAGGTCCCCACTATTAACCCGGTACAGGCAGGACCTCATTATTAACCTGATACAGGCAGGTCCCCACTATTAACCTGCTACAGGCAAGTCCCCACTATTAACCTGCTACAGGCAAGTCCCCACTATTAACCTGCTACAGGCGGGTTCTCACTATTAACCTGCTACAGGCAAGTCCCCACTATTAACCTGCTACAGGCAGGTCCCCAGTATTAACCCGGTACAGGCAGGACCTCACTATTAACCTGCTACAGGCAAGTCCCCACTATTAACCTGCTACAGGCAAGTCCCCACTATTAACCTGCTACAGGCGGGTTCTCACTATTAACCTGCTACAGGCAAGTCCCCACTATTAACCTGCTACAGGCAGGACCTCACTATTAACCTGCTACAGGCAAGTCCCCACTATTAACCCGGTACAGGCAGGACCTCACTATTAACCTGCTACAGGCAAGTCCCCATTATTAACCTGCTACAGGCAAGTCCCCACTATTAACCTGCTACAGGCAGGTCCCCACTATTAACCTGCTACAGGCAAGTCCCCACTATTAACCCGGTACAGGCAGGACCTCACTATTAACCTGCTACAGGCAGGACCTCACTATTAACCTGCTACAGGCAAGTCCCCACTATTAACCCGGTACAGGCAGGACCTCACTATTAACCTGCTACAGGCAAGTCCCCACTATTAACCTGGTACAGGCAAGTCCCCACTATTAATCTGGTACCGGCAAGCCCCCACTATTAACCTGGTACAGGCAAGTCCCCACTATTAATCTGGTACAGGCAAGCCCCCACTATTAACCTGGTACAGGAAAATCCCCACTATTAACCTGCTACAGGCAGGTCCCCACTATTAATATCTGTGGGAACCTCAGTATCAGGGACTGATACGTTTTAAGAATATTTTTCTGTGTTGGATTTATTAAAATATTCCCATTGAAACACAAGTTACGAAGGTGGAGGCATTACTTTTCATTCAACCCTCGTAATATTACATCTCCCCTGACATGACTGAAACCTGAAAGTGGTGGTAGAGGAAAACCAAAGGTTGGAACAGGTAAAAGGCATTAGGTCCAATCGATGTTCAAGATCACCCATTGTTTCCACTAATGGATGAGAGTTTGGAAGCACCCATGACATAAGATCTCTAACTTATAACAGGAATTGGTCTAGTTATGACTTTGAATAGTTGATGTTCTTGAGGTGATGTTATATTATTCTGTTTTCCTCTAGGTCAGCCATCCAGTGCCCCCGGTGAACCTCCACACATAGAAGGTATATACAGTTACTGTTGTCCCAGAGGTGCCGATTATTCCTTGGGAAAATAAAGTTGTAGACAAGTAAAATGTATACTTGCCTTACTCATGCCCCCTTTTACATACCATGCCATTTCTTCACCATCTCTACACTTCACGCCCCCTCCCCAATTGGATGGGGCACAAAAGACTTCCGAAATCTCAGAGTTCCAATCATGGTTCCCAAGAGTTGTCATGTATGGTGAAATCGCATCGATCCATTCCATGTTCTTACAAGATATTGGTGGAGGGTCTAGAGGTCCCTATAAAGATTGGGCTCAATCTCTGGTTCTCAGTTGTCTCAAATCTAAAGTTTTAGGATTAATTCAAGCCTTGGCTTTTGTTTTTGATTACAGATGATTATTAGGTGATATATCCCGTAACTATATCCTTGTTCCTGTAGGAAAACCATCGAGTGGACCAAGTGAGCATCAACAGTGGGAAGGTAAGCTGAGATTGCCTGAATCCTAACATTTTATTTCACAGACTATAGAATTATTATCCATTCTGTTAACAAAAAGTAGATATTTTAATAGATATTTGAGAATTGTGAGAGTAATAGATATTCTCAGGGAAACGGAGGGAGCAAAGAAAGGCTGGCTTCACACCACGGTAAGGTCCGATCCGGGGCTGTCCGGGGTAAACCAGACAGCCCTGGACCGGATTTTGGCCTCATAGTACCCTATGGGGCCGGATGGAGCCGAATGGCAGCCGGAAGAATTCGGGACAATCTGGAGTTTTCTCACCGGAGACAAAAATGTTGCTTGCAACGTTTTTGTGTCCGGGGAGAAAAATCTCCCCAAATTGCCGTATCCCGGATTCTCCCAGATTCCCCCGGATCCTCCCGGATCCGGTGCAATCCGGCGCTCCCTAACATGGGAGCCTATGGGGCGGTATTGTCCCGGACACCTTTGGCTGCACGCCGCTGTTGTTTCAGGACTGCAGCTACCTCCCCGCGAGCCGCGGTCCTGACTCATCAGCAGCTGCACCTGCGTCCGGCTGCACACCGGACCAGAGGGCATATTTGCCCTCCGGTTCTGTGTGCTGAATCGGTCCGGGGCTGTCAGGTTCATTCCTGACAGCCCCGGATCGGACCTTACCGTGGTGTGAAGCCACCCTAACACGTGACTGGCAGTGCTTGATGAACTTCTTAGGCCGGCTTCACACTACATTTTTTTTCGGGTCTGGGGCTGTCCGGTGTGAACCAGATAGCTCCGGACCCGATTTTGGACATAATGTAGCCCTATGGTGCCGGATAGGGCAGTGATTTGCCATCCGGTTTTGTCCCTGTCCAGCAGCATCAGGCTGCTTTCAAATTTTGCCCCGGACACAAAATCAGAGCTTGCAGCATTTTTGTGTCCGGGGCAAAAAGTTAAACAAAACCGGATTCACCCGGATCCGGCACCCAAAAACATGGGATCGGAGCTGTCAGGTTGTGTCCGGTGTATCCAGCAAAGCACCGGACACAGCCCGACAGCTGCAAAACCATGGTGTGAAGCCGGCCTTAGTGAGTAATTACAACGTAAAATTAGTCGGTAATGATTCAAGACACTTTTTATTCTTCATTGCTTATTTGCTTCCAAATAATCCATCAACACTCACCCAGCCTTTATTATACTGCGTAGAGTCTGTGCTTCTCCTGTATATAGCTGGCTGTGCTGCTGCTTCTAACGCAGATCTATGGCTACGTTCACACACAACTTTTTTGATCCATTTTTTGAGGATCCGTTTTTTGCAGTGACTTTGGGCATCTCAGCAAAGTCAATGTATTTCCAGATTTGTCATTCAGACGCACCGTTTTGTGAGGATGTGTTTTTTCGGCTCAAAAATGGATCCTCGCACAGCATGAGCTGTCAATTCGTGTGGCGTTTTTCTACTGCGCTTTTCCCATAGCCAACCATTGTAAATAAAGAAAAAACACAGCACCTAAAAAAACGCAACAAAAATGGATCAAAAACGCACAGTGTGAACAGGTGATCCATTTTTTGGAAATGCTGATCCGTTTTTGCTCAAAAATGGATCAAAAACATTGTGTGCGTATGTAGCCTAATATTACACTACTCCTGCAGGTGTCAGCTGCCTCTGCTCTCACCATTCATTCACTGGCCATAACTTTAGTAAAATATCCGGAAACCCCCGCACCAACAATTATGGCAGGACCTGCCTATCATCTTATATGTATAGAGGTGCTCATATTCTTCATAGACTCTGTACGTTGTGGAAGAAAACCAATTGTTTAGTTATCATTAGAAATAAGAGTGTATGGCTCGTATGGGGGAGCGAGGAGCAGTGGACCCACTGGACCACATAGGGAGCTGTGGCAGCTGACCCCCAGGGCTCAAATGGACTCAGGCACAGTCTCCGGTATAGCAGGCTAAGTGTCACGTATAGCAGGCTGGTGAGCCAAGGATGTACATGGGCATAGTCACTGGAGTAGGCAGGTGCAGACTTAGGACGTCTATGGCAGACAGGGTAGCAGGACTGGAACAGGCCAGGAAGGGGCAGAAAGTTAGGGGAGGCAGGCAAGAGCTCAGGGAGGCACAGGGACAAGGTATGCACCAAGACAACAGGGCCTAACAACTAGCTAGTAGGCTGAGACAGACTGACTAACCTAACACATTGATCAGGCACCTCCCCTAATGGGAGGATGCCTTATATACCTAGTGCATCTCAGCCGTAGGCTGAGGGGCATTTCCTAATAATGGCGCATTGGTTCTTTAGAATCACCGCACCTTAGGCGCACTCCCAGGAGACCTGTGCAGCGTGTGCAGGACCTGGGAGCGCAAGACAGCCGAGGAGGGGGGAAGCAGATATCCCTGCTGCAGGGAGGCAGCATGGCATGGGGACATCAGGGTTACAAAGAGACTATCAGAAACACCTAACAAACATTTATTCCCCTCAACCCCTCAAGAAGATGAAATATCAGCAATATCTTTCATATTTACTAGTCAAATAATCTATATAGAACGATTTATGTCTGTTGAGATCCAAAATCCAAGCTCTTTAAAATGTCCATGGCAACTTTATTTTAAAGTCCGCGTCACACCTATCCAACATGTTTTCTTAAGATCTTACTGATTTCAGCCTAGCTGGGCTGCAATACCAAATGTAACCCAAGGACAGGTGTGGCGCTATTCTTCAAGAAAACAGCCATGTTTTTCCGATCATGGACAAACCGTTTATAGATTACCTTTCTTTTTTCTAGATGCTTTGCAAGATCACATGCAGTCTCAACTGAAACAAAATGTCAAGATCCAAGGAAAACTGGAGACCTCTCGCTCCTGGTGCGAGATGTTCGAAATCCGATACACCGAGCTTTTTATAACAGATGAAGATCCAGCCGGGCTCCAGGGCCAGCACGAGTATCTGGTCCTGGCCAATCGACGAGCACGCATCTATGAGCACAACAAGCACCAGAAAATCAACCTCATCGACATCTTCTCCCCTCTAGAACCGACATCTCAAGGACCTAAAGTCGTGTTAATGATGGGAATAGCCGGAATTGGAAAAACCTATGCCATGCAAAGAATTATGCATGAGTGGGCCATCGGGAAGGCCTTCAACAAAGTCTCATGTGCTATTAATTTAGCTTTCCGCGAGATAAACCTTTTGGAGGAGCCCATTAGCCTTGTTGAGCTCATAAAACAGAAGCATGCCCACTTGCAGAATATAGTGGAGCCCCTATGCAACAGTCCAGAGAGATTGTTGGTTCTTCTAGACGGTTTAGATGAATTTAAACACTCTATAAGTCAAGGAAACAAGGTGCAAAGCTGCAAGGATCCAGCGTCCATCAAGGATTTGGTCTACAGCCTTTTAAATGGGACATTATTGCAAGGTGCGTACATTGTGGTGACCAGCAGACCCCGACCATCAATTCCTCTAGATACCTTTGACCGTAAAGTGGTCATCCTTGGATTTGAGGAAAAACAAGTCAAGGATTTTTGTTTTAGGTTCTTCCGAGAAAAGACGCTATCTGAAGAGGTGTTGCACTATATTATGAAAAATGATAGTCTGTCAGGTTTATCCTTCATCCCTTTGTATTGTTTTATCATCTGCACGGCTTTAAGACCCTTTTTTCATAGCAAATCGGAAGAGTCCTGCCTTGAGAAGCCACCGCAGACAATGACGGAGGTCTACAGGTGTTATCTGTGCACCATTATGCACCTCAGGGACGACTCTCCAAAAGTTAATGATGATGAACCCATCGTCCTCTGCAGTCAAGCTCTTCTTTCCAACACAAAGGACATCCTTTATCAACTTGGCAAACTAGCCTATGTCTCTTTGCTTGAAAGCAAAATCGTATTCACTCCTAATGACCTACAAAGGTTTGGCTTTGACCCTATGCAACTACCGGATGGCTTCATTCACCGAATCTTTGTCAACGTTGATGGACACAGTAACACGGAGATGTTTGCCTTCTTCCATATGACCATACAAGAATTTTTTGCAGCCCTCTATTGTGTGGTCTCTATAAGTTCTTCCACAGAAGAGATACTACAATGCCTCGATCTTTGGTGTTTTGGAATTTTTCCTGAAGTCCCGGTCCAAAGTGAGCTCCTAGCCACCACTAGGCAACTCATGACTGCAAAGCAGTGTGAGAACCTGCAAATGTTCTCTCGCTTCCTCATGGGCCTTATCTCATTTAGGATAGAAGGTAAATTACGCGGCTTAGTGGACAGTTTCACTTCGGACATTCTGGGTCCTCTAACCAATTGGTTTAAAGGAAAAATTACATATGAAGTGAACCAGAGGCTCCTCAACCTTCTCCACTGTTTGAGAGAACTGAGACAAGAAGCCGTGGTGAAAGCGGTGGCCCCTGAAATCGATGAGGTTGACCTGTTCAAGGTGATACTCAACCCTGCGGACTGTGCTACTCTAAGCTACGTCCTTCAACACTCTACCTGTAGGCTAAAGACACTAAACCTCGGCTACACAAACATTGGCATTCAAGGACTACGACGACTGCAACCTCTTCTCCATCGATGCCAAACCTTATAGTGAGTATGGAAAACACAGTTTTACGATTATCACTGAAAATGTTAGGCTGCCAAATAGTGTCCTTGACAAGTGTTAAGGTCAAAACATAGTCGAAAGAGAAGACAATTGTTGACAAGTTCAGTCCATTGCAATGATGTGAATTGGTTCCAACTGGTTCTTCATTTGTGGTTCTTTTGGTGGCTGCTTTGTTGATGTCTAAGAATCGGGCACCATGACTTGGGTGAGCAGCCAAATCAGAAACTGCACCAATGTCCTGCTCTTGTGTGGCGCCCCGCAACGAGGAGTGCGTCACAGGAGGGTATTGCACCCCTGATAGATGATGCAATATTCTCTGCCTCAGCAGTGATATAGTTAACCTCAGAGCTTCATACCCTACATGCATCACCAGCATAGAGGGCCAATAAGGTCCTGGTGGGCGGAGTGTAGGAGTAGTGTGTGAGGAGAAGGAGAGAAAGAAGTGGTCGGGGAGGAACGTAGGAGAAGGGGCTCTGCACAGTTCCGTGCAGCCCGGCAGACCACCTACCGGTTGGCGCCATTACTCGGTGCCTTAACAACCGGAACCTGGCCGACTACCTAAATGGGTCCAAAATACACCCACGCCCATCCAACAACCGGATCACTGGTTCCGAAGCAAGCAAGTTGTTCATCACTGCTCTGCAAACCAGAAGTGAAGGGAGGCTTTACAGGAGCACCTCACTGCAGCCGCGATTAAGAGTCGTCTTGCCAGCGGAGTACCCACCAAAAGGACACAGGCTCCCCTCACACCGGAACGTACAAACCGGCAGGGAAATTTAAGTAGCCCCTTGTACCCGAACTTGGCACACTAAGGCGACATCGGCAACTCACCTAGAACAAGTTTAGAACGGAGGAACACCGCGGAGCTCTGAAACCATGCCAGTCATTGCTGAGACCACCCAGTCCGTTACCTGTTATCTGTGTACCCTGTATCATCTGCCGGTTACAGTAAAAGACTCGTTACAGAGAATACTGGTGTCTGTGTTTCTTCAGAACTGTTAACTCCGCATACAAAGAGTAACTAAGCTGCCTCACAACATCAAGTGCAGCCTCTGGCTCCAGGGACTCCCGCTCGTCCTATGGGGAGCGTCCCATCTTACTGCATCACATCCCCCGGTGGCCCAGGCAGCGCCGGTGAAATCACCGGAATTCCCGCAGGTGGCGTCACGACAAGAATTAACCCCTACTGTTCAGCCAATCTTATTGATCTGGACCACCGGGCCTACACGGTCTCAGGCGCGGAACCGTGACAGGGAGCAGCGACAGCCAGAGACGTGCACATCCCGGCTACGGTGAGTTACTTGCACCTTGTCAGTACAGAGCAGGACGCTGGTTGATGGCATAAGATGCCTTGTGTAAAACCAATATTTTCTAAATCAGTACACACAACCAACCACAACCCTACCATGTACTGACCTACTCCAAATAATGTCTTGAGGTGTATTGATTCCTAGAATAATTTACTGGTTCTCCATTTGCGGTTCTTCTGGTGGCTGTATTGTTAATGTCCTATTGTTAATGTCCAAGAAGCGAGTTCCATGACTTGGGTGATCAGCCAAATCAGAGATGGCACCAATGTGCCAATTTTGCACCTTGTCAGTACAGAGCAGGACGCTGGTTGATGGCATGAGATGCCTTGCGTACAACCAATATTTTCTGAATTTGTACACACAACAAACCACAACCCAACCATGTACTCACCTACTCCAAATAGTGGTTGAGGTGTATT
Organism: Allobates femoralis; assembly: GCA_033576535.1. Taxonomy (NCBI): domain Eukaryota; kingdom Metazoa; phylum Chordata; class Amphibia; order Anura; family Aromobatidae; genus Allobates; species Allobates femoralis. Next base: position 61,240,094 of record JARQOC010000009.1, read on the forward strand.
GGTTCCTGGAAGTTACTGGTTATCCATTTGTGGTTTTTCTGGTGGCTGTATTGTTGATGTCCAAGAATCGGGCTCCGTGACTTGGGTGATAAGCCAAGTCAGAAATGGCACCAATGTCCTTGGCTTGAGTTGTATTGGTTCCTAGAAGTTACGGTTTCTCCATTTGTGGTTCTTTTGGTGGTTGCATTGTTGATGTGTTGGGTTGACGGCCATACGGGGCTCTGATGTTTGAGGGTAAGGCAGGGCCTCGGCCGCAGAGCATCTCTGATTCCACTGAATTTGTCATGGCTGTCTCCCCGGTGAAAAAGTTCAGTTTAAGATTGCCCTCAGTGAGGGCCAAAGCGCACACAGAGTCAATTAATTTTTTCAACAAAGGTTTAAACAGTCTCGTGAAAGACGGGCACCAAGCTTAAACATTACTGTCTCAAGGGTATTCACAATAATCAAATTTGGTGCACACCGCTCCCGCCATCATGGTACCTCTAGACTCTCACCCACTACATTCAGAATCGCAGTATTCTGCTGCAAATTCATTAAGTCTCTATTGGCTCCCGTCCAACTCTTCCCATAGGGATCCGCAGCTTGGAAATGGTTTAGACAGACATTCCTTTATCATGGACATGGCCAAGGTAAGGAAGGCTGAAAAACCACCACCTCTGAACAAGAAACATAAGATAAAACGTCAAGACTGGGCCAAGAAATATCTAAAGACTGATTTTTCAAAGGTTTTATGGATTGATGAAATGAGAGTGACTCTTGATGGCTAGATGGATGGGCCAGAGGCTGGATCAGTAAAGGGCAGAGACCTCCACTCCGACTCAGACACCAGCAAGGTGGAGGTGGGTACTGGTATGGGATCATCAAAGATGAACTTGTGGGACCTTTTCGGGTTGAGGATGGAGTGAAGCTCAACTCCTGGACCTACTGCCAGTTTCTGGAAGACAACTTCTTCAAGCAGTGGTACAGGAAGAAGTCGGTATCGTTTAAGAAAAACATGATTTTCATGCAGGACAATGCTCCATCACATGCATCCAACTACTCCACAGCGTGGCTGACCAGTAAAGGTCTAAAAGAAGTAAAAATAATGACATGGCCGCCTTGTTCACCTGATCTGAATCCCATAGAGAACCTGTGGTCCCTCATAAAATGGGAGATCTACAGGGAGGGAAAACTGTACACCTCTGGGAACAGTGTCTGGGAGGGAAAACAGTACACCTCTGGGAACAGTGTCTGGGAGGGAAAACAGTACACCTCTGGGGACAGTGTCTGGAGGCTGTGGTGGCTGCTTCACGCAATGTGGATCGTAAACAGATCAAGCAACTGACACAATCTATGGATGGAGGCTGCTGAGTGTCATCATAAAGAAAGGGGGTGATATTGGGCACTCATTTTTTTGTGTTTAGCTTTTGAATGTCAGAAATGTTTTTTTTTCTAATTTTTGTGCAGTTATATTGGTTTACCTGGTGAAAATAAACAAGTGAGATGGGAATATATTTGATTTTTATTAAGTTACCTAATAATTATGCACAGTAATAGCTACCTACCTACCTACACAGATATCCTCCTAAGAGCCAAATCTAAAAAACCCCTCCAACTTTCAAAAATATTTGATAATTATGAGTCTTTTGGGTGATTGAGAACATAGTTGTTGATCAATAATAAAAATAATCCTCTACAATACAACTTGCCCAATAATTCTGCACACAGTATAGTAGAAGGAAGAGTTAGACATTATGTGTGTTATCAGGCATCCTACAGGCGATTGTTAATCAATGTCTAGACTCAATAACAGAATAGAAACGATCACAACAATAAAAGTGTGGACAAAGTTCATGAATGAAAATCTTAATAGCTTTATTATCTAAATTTCATAAAATGTGGGTCTTTGAAACCAAAGAAAGATTTCAATCTAAAAATAACAATATGCAGGAACTAAAAATAGTTATTCAAGAAAAGATCTACTATAATACTGCTCCTATGTACAGGAATATAACTACTATAATGCTGCTCCTATGTACAAGAATATAACTACTATAATACTACCCCTGTGTACAAGAATATATCTACTATAATACTGCCCCTATATACAAGAATATAACTACTATAATACTGCTCCTATATACAAGAATATAACTACTATAATACTGCTCCTATATACAAGAATATAACTACTATAATACTGCTCCTATATACAAGAATATAACTACTATAATACTGCTCCTATGTACAAGAATATAACTACTATAATACTGCCCCTATATACAAGAATATAACTACTATAATACTGCCCCTATATACAAGAATATAACTACTATAATACTGCCCCTATATACAAGAATATAACTACTATAATACTGCCCCCTATGTACAAGAATATAACTACTATAATACTGCCCCTATATACAAGAATATAACTACTATAATACTGCCCCTATGTACAATAATATAACTATTATAATACTGCTCCTATATACAAGAATATAACTACTATAATACTGCCCCTATGTACAATAATATAACTACTATAATACTGCTCCTATGTACAAGAATATAACTACTATAATACTGCCCCTATATACAAGAATATAACTACTATAATACTGCCCCTATATACAATACTATAACTACTATAATATTGCTCCTATGTACAAGAATATAACTACTATAATACTGCTCCTATGTACAAGAATATAACTACTATAATACTGCCCCTATATACAAGAATATAACTACTATAATACTGCCCCTATATACAAGAATATAACTACTATAATACTGCCCCTATATACAAGAATATAACTACTATAATACTGCCTCTATGTACAAGAATATAACTACTATAATACTGCCCCTATATACAAGAATATAACTACTATAATACTGCTCCTATATACAAGAATATAACTACTATAATACTGTCCCTATATACAAGAATATAACTACTATAATACTGCCCCTATATACAAGAATATAACTACTATAATACTGCCTCTATGTACAAGAATATAACTACTATAATACTGCCCCTATATACAAGAATATAACTACTATAATACTGCCCCTATATACAAGAATATAACTACTATAATACTGTCCCTATATACAAGAATATAACTACTATAATACTGCCCCTATATACAAGAATATAACTACTATAATACTGCTCCTATATACAAGAATATAACTGCTATAATACTGCTCCTATATACAAGAATATAACTACTATAATACTGCCCCTATATACAAGAATATAACTACGATACGACTGCCTGTGATTTACACTAATAACTGCTTGCTAAATACAGGATCAAAGGAAAGATGATGTATTCATATCTGACTACAATTATTTGGCATTTGCTTATTCCATAGTTTGGAGTCTCCATTGGATCTGGATGATACTATATAACTATGCACATCATAAATGTTTATCTTTGTTTTTAGTTTGCGCTATAACTCCTTGGACAAAGAAGCAGCAGCAATAGAGGCCGACGTGCTGAAATCTCCAACGTGCCAAGTGAAAAGTCTCTTGTAAGTGTTAATCATATAATGTATCTTATAGAAGATACAGCAGATGAAATAAGTATTGAACACGTCACCAGTTTTCTAAGTAAGTGTATTTCTAAAGGTGCTATTGATGTGAATTTCTCACCAGATGTCAGGAACGACCCATCCAATCCACACAGACAAAGAAATCAGACCATAGATGTCCATAAATTATGTGTAATACTGAGAAATGACATAGAGACTTCACCCTATTTAGATCAATGATCACTCAAGATGCAGCGACGACGATGGAAGTCAATAGGAGAAAAGCTATAGGGAAATCAACAATGAAGTCAATGGACAAGGTCTCCACATCAAGGAACATTTCACTGGTGATGAAGACACGGCTCGTACATAGTCTGGTCAATTCTGTAGTAACAGTAACATATGGTTGTGAAACCTGGACAATAAAGGAATAAGACAGAAGAAGAATCAACGTCTTGGATATGTGGAGCTGGAGAAGGATGTTATCAATACCATGGATAGCATGAAGAACAAGAATCAAGCCAGACATGTCACTGGAAGGAAAGATCACTAAGTTACAACTTGTCTACACATCATAGGAAGAGAGCAATCACTGGAGAAGGACATCATGGTAGGAAGAATAGAAGGAACGAGGCAAAGAGGAAGACCAGCAACCTGATGGCTTGATACTATCAAGAAAATGCCAGAGAAGACCCTGGTGGAAATATCTAGGCTTGGAGGAGACAATGGTGGACCTATCTAGGCTTGGAGAAGACCATGGTAGGCCGATCTAGGCTTGGAGAAGACCCTGGTGGACTGATCTAGGCTTGAAGAAGACCCGAGCAGACCTATCTAGGCTTAGAGATGACACTAGTGGACCTATATAGGCTTATAGATGACACTAGTGGACCTATGTAGGCTTGGAGAAGACCCTGGTGGACCTCTGTAGGCTTGGAGAAGACCCTGGTGGACCTATGTAGGCTTGGAGAAGACCCTGGTGGACCTATGTAGGCTTGGAGAAGACCCTGGCGGACCTATGTAGGCTTGGAGAAGACCCTGGTGGACCTATGTAGGCTTGGAGAAGACCCTGGTGAACCTATGTAGGCTTGGAGAAGACCCTGGTGAACCTATCTAGGCTTGGGAAGACCCTGGTGGACTTATCTAGGCTGCAGAAGATCGATCTTCCTACACAGTGTTCATCCATCAAGTCACCATGGCTTGAGATCCAGCTGAAGTCTGTTAAAAAAAAAAAAAAAGCCATGGAAAGTCATGACAGCAGCTGAAATCTATCAGTAATTACAAATCCTACCAAAATAATATCAGCTAGTTCAACCGAGGGCCTATAAAAAGGTGTCTTTTTACAAAGGTGCAACACAAGAAACATCTCTTGCTGGGTAAAACCAGTGAGCTGTCTCAAGATCTTTTTAACTTTATTGTTGCAAAACATATTGCTACAGGAACCAAGGCAGATCTATGGATGTCAAATCTGCGCTGCTGCCAAATTATACATATCATCCAACGATGATGATGGAAGGAAAAATGTTGATTTATTCGATACGTTTAGAAGTGTGTCCCCGCTTCTTCCTTAGGAAATTCACAATCCAAGCGGGGACACACTTCAAAACGTGTCAAATAAATCACCATTTTTCCTTTCATCATTGTCTTTGGATGATTTGCAGAATTTGCTAGCAGTGCAGATTCACGGATCTCTGGCTTTGCTTCTAAATATGTGGATCCTGCAGCAGCTGCCTATATACTCTCATTTTGGTTGTGGGTCAAAACCATACAGAATGAGCAACTAGTTTATCATGACTTTTGCATATTTGTTGAATAAGACCCTATTGAGCTCCTGTATCCGCTGTTTCAGACAGAGGAGAAATTCCTGATAAAAATCTGCTCCATCTACCAGGATGATGACGATGAAACGAGGGCGACATGTCACAAGACAATGATCCCAAACACACAGCCAAGGAAGAAAATAAATCTGCTAGAATGGCCGAGCCGATCACCGGAGCTGAATCCAATAGAAAATGTCTGGAAGGATCTAAAGCTCCGAGATCATAGAAGGATCCACAGGATCTGCAGGAGGTGAAGAGTTTGTGTGGAAGAATGGGCCAAAATCCCCCTGAGCAATGCAGGGATGAGTGTCTCCATACAGGAGGCGTCTGGAGCTTCGTCACCAACAAAGGAGAAGGACCAAGGATTAAATAAATGTCAATAACGTGTTCAATACTTTTTCCCTGTGTCATTTCTTATTATTACACATACCTTATGGCAGAGGTCCCCAATGTCAGTCCTCGAGGGCCGAACCAGTGCAGGTTTTGAGGATCTCCTTAGTATTGCACAGCAGGCAATGATTCCAATCCCTGTGCAATAGTAAGGAAATCCTGAAAACCTGCACTGGTTCGGCCCTCGAGGACTGACATTGGGGACCTCTGCCTTATGGGCATGTCTGGCTTGATTACTTTGCCTGTGTGGATTGGACGAGTTGTTACCGACATCCAGTGAGTGAGTCATGTCAATAACCCCCGCAGCACAGAGCATCTCAGGAAAGTACTGAGATGATGTTAATGGAGTGCGACATACGGAGGTACAATCGCATAGATCTAGGGTTGTAAACTCTTCCTCTGTACCAAAGCATCAAATCATGTCAAAAGAGTTTTCTGAATTGGCCCTTTGTGTTTATCTGGTTATATCTCGTTACAGCATGTGTGGAAACAGCATCGGATCAGAAGGCGTCCAGTGTCTATGGGAAGCATTAAGTCATAACCAGACACTGGAGGAGCTTTATGTGGACATCACCGGCATCACAGATAGCGGCCTGGATAATCTACTGCCCTGCCTTACTAACAACAAGACTCTACGGCTGTTAACGTAAGTAATATTATATCTTAGAATAAAACTACTATAATACTGCTCCCATAAACAAGAATATAACTACTATTATACTGTTCCTATATACAAGAATATAAACTACTATAATACTGCTTCTATATACAAGAATATAACTACTATAATACTGCCCCTATATACAAGAATATATCTACTATAATACTGCTCCTATATACAAGAATATAACTACTATAATACTGCTCCTATATACAAGAATATAACTACTATAATACTGCTCCTATATACAAGAATATAACTACTATAATACTGCTCCTATATACAAGAATATAACTACTATAATACTGCTCCTTTATACAAGAATATAACTACTATAATACTGCCTCTATGTACAAGAATATAACTACTATAATACTGCTCCTATGTACAAGAATATAACTACTATAATACTACCCCTATGTACAAGAATATAACTACTATAATACTGCTCCTATATACAAGAATATAACTACTATAATACTGCTCCTATGTACAAGAATATAACTACTACAATACTACCCCTATGTACAAGAATATAACTACTATAATACTACCCCTATGTACAAGAATATAACTACTATAATACTGCTCTTATATACAAGAATATAACTACTATAATACTACCCCTATGTACAAGAATATAACTACTATAATACTGCTCTTATATACAAGAATATAACTACTATAATACTGCTCCTATATACAAGAATATAACTACTATAATACTGCTCCTATGTACAAGAATATAACTACTATATTACTGCTCCTATATACAAGAATATAACTACTATAATACTGCTCCTATATACAAGAATATAACTACTATAATACTGCTCCTATATACAAGAATATAACTACTATAATACTGCTCCTATATACAAGAATATAACTACTATAATACTGCTCCCTATGTACAAGAATATAACTACTATAATACTGCCCTATATACAAGAATATAACTACTATAATACTGCTCCTACATACAGGAATATAACTACTATAATACTGCTCCTATATACAAGAATATAACTACTATAATACTGCTCCTATATACAAGAATATAACTACTATAATACTGCTTCTATATACAAGAATATAACTACTATAATACTGCCCCTATGTACAAGAATATAACTACTATAATACTGCCCCTATATACAAGAATATAACTACTATAATACTGCTCCTATGTACAAGAATATAACTACTATAATACTGCCCCTATGTACAAGAATATAACTACTATAATACTGCCCCCTATGGACAGATTTTTGGATCTAAGTAGGTAAATCCTCTTCTTTCCTGCTTAGTATTGTAGGTAATAAGCTGAGTGATGGAGGGAAGGAGGTGTTGCTGGAGCTGCAGGGGCGTTTGCCCGGCCTGAAGATCCTCAGCAGCTTTATGGGTGACATGGGGCTGCTTCAGGCCTACCTGGACTGGGTGCAGGAACTGAAGGAAAACTCACAGCAGATGGAGTCAGTGAGAAATGTCGATGCCCTGCATAATATATTGTCTGAGCTCCGGAAGGAGGATCCAGGAGAGAAGCCGCACAACCTCCGGGAGAGAGCGGCACAGCTGGAGAGGGAGATTCACCTGCTCCTCCAGTCATCCTCTGAAACTGGGAGATGACGGATAGAGAGAAGAACGGAACACTAAAATCAGAGAGAAAGCAGTGGCCAACACAGTGATCGCTGCTGAGTGGAGAGAACCCTTCCACCCACAATCATGGAAGTCATTGATAAAACATCCTTACACAGTGTATTTGAATTTAACTTTGCCCTTCGCAATAATACATACAGTTAGGGCCAGAAATATTTGGACAGTGACACAAGTTTTGTTATTTTAGCTGTTTACAAAAACATGTTCAGAAATACAATTACATATATAATATGGGCTGAAAGTGCACATTCCCAGCTGCAATATGAGAGTTTCCACATCCAAATCGGAGAAAGGGTTTAGGAATCATAGCTCTGTAATGCATAGCCTCCTCTTTTTCAAGGGACCAAAAGTAATTGGACAATGGACTCTAAGGGCTGCAATTAACTCTGAAGGCGTCTCCCTCGTTAACCTGTAATCAATGAAGTAGTTAAAAGGTCAGGGGTGGATTCCAGGTGTGTGGTTTTGCATTTGGAAGCTGTTGCTGTGACCAGACAACATGCGGTCAAAGGAACTCTCAATTGAGGTGAAGCAGAACATCCTGAGGCTGAAAAAAAAGAAAAAATCCATCAGAGAGATAGCAGACATGCTTGGAGTAGCAAAATCAACAGTTGGGCACATTCTGAGAAAAAAGGAATTGACTGGTGAGCTTGGGAACTGTAAAAGGCCTGGGCGTCCACGGATGACAACAGTGGTGGATGATCGCCGCATACTTTATTTGGTGAAGAAGAACCCGTTCACAACATCAACTGAAGTCCAGAACACTCTCAGTGAAGTAGGTGTATCTGTCTCTAAGTCAACAGTAAAGAGAAGACTCCATGACAGTAAATACAAAGGGTTCACATCTAGATGCAAACCATTCATCAATTCCAAAAATAGACAGGCCAGAGTTACATTTGCTGAAAAACACCTCAAGAAGCCAGCTCAGTTCTGGAAAAGTATTCTATGGACAGATGAGACAAAGATCAACCTGTACCAGAATGATGGGAAGAAAAAAGTTTGGAGAAGAAAGGGAACGGCACATGATCCAAGGCACACCACATCCTCTGTAAAACATGGTGGAGGCAACGTGATGGCATGGGCATGCATGGCTTTCAATGGCACTGGGTCACTTGTGTTTATTGATGACATAACAGCAGACAAGAGTAGCCGGATGAATTCTGAAGTGTACCGGGATATACTTTCAGCCCAGATTCAGCCAAATGCTGCAAAGTTGATTGGACGGCGCTTCATAGTACAGATGGACAATGACCCCAAGCATACAGCCAAAGCTACCCAGGAGTTCATGAGTGCAAAAAAGTGGAACTTTCTGCAATGGCCAAGTCAATCACCAGATCTTAACCCAATTGAGCATACATTTCACTTGCTGAAATCCAGACTTAAGATGGAAAGACCCACAAACAAGCAAGACCTGAAGGCTGCGGCTGTAAAGGCCTGGCAAAGCATTAAGAAGGAGGAAACCCAGCGTTTGGTGATGTCCATGGGTTCCAGACTTAAGGCAGTGATTGCCTCCAAAGGATTCGCAACAAAATATTGAAAATAAAAATATTTTGTTTGGGTTATGTTTATTTGTCCAATTACTTTTGACCTCCTAAAATGTGGAGTGTTTGTAAAGAAATGTGTACAATTCCTACATTTGCTATCAGATATATTTGTTCAACCCTTCAAATTAAACGTTACAATCTGCACTTGAATTCTGTTGTAGAGGTTTCATTTCAAATCCAATGTGGTGGCATGCAGAGCCCAACTCGCCAAAATTGTGTCACTGTCCAAATATTTCTGGCCCTAACTGTATATAAAATACAACTACAGATGGAAACATTGCAATAAAATATACAACCCCTTCAACAGGAGAAGCTCTAGGACACTGTAATGTAATTAAGAATCATCCGGCCGGCTGCTCAGGCTGGCTTCATACCGCGGTCTTGTTCCTGTCCTTGGGATCCTGTTTTTTTGCAGGACCCCACGGACAGGAACGGACAGGTCCGGATTGTAAACTCTGGATACCATTTTTGTATCCGGATCTGGGATTTTGAAGGATCCAGACACAGAAAGAGCTGGGGGGAGCCGAGCCAGGCAAGTGGTGTCGGCACTGTTACTTTCACTTTAGCAGTGTATCCACATACACTATGTACATACACTGTCTACATACACTGTCTACATACATTATCTACATACACTATCTACATACACTGTCTACATACACTATGTACATACACTGTCTACATACACTGTCTACATACACTGTCTACATACACTATCTACATACACTGTCTACATACACTATGTACATACACTGTCTACATACACTGTCTACATACACTATCTACATACACTGTCTACATACACTATCTACATACACTATGTACATACACTGTCTACATACACTGTCTACATACACTGTCTACATACACTGTCTACATACACTATCTACATACACTATGTACATACACTGTCTACATACACTATGTACATACACTGTCTACATACACTGACTACATACACTGTCTACATACACTATGTACATACACTGTCTACATACACTGTCTACATACACTGTCTACATACACTATCTACATACACTATGTACATACACTGTCTACATGCACTGTCTACATACACTATGTACATACACTGTCTACATACACTATGTACATACACTATCTACATACACTGTCTACATACACTATCTACATACACTATCTACATACACTATCTACATACACTATCTACATACACTGTCTACATTCACTATCTGCATACACTATCTACATACACTATGTACATACACTGTCTACATACACTGTCTACATACACTGTCTACATACACTGTCTACATACACTGTCTACATACACTATCTACATACACTGTATACATACACTGTCTACATACACTATGTACATACACTGTCTACATACACTATGTACATACACTGTCTACATACACTATCTACATACACTGTCTGCATACACTGTCTACATACACTATGTACATACACTGTCTACATACACTGTATACATACACTGTCTACATACACTGTCTACATACACTATCTACATACACTGTCTACATACACTGTCTACATACACTGTCTACATACACTGTCTACATACACTATGTACATACACTGTCTACATACACTGTCTACATACACTGTCTACATACACTGTCTACATACACTATGTACATACACTGTCTACATACACTGTCTACATACACTGTCTACATACACTGTCTACATACACTGTCTACATACACTGTCTACATACACTGTCTACATACACTATGTACATACACTGTCTACATACACTGTCTACATACACTGTCTACATACACTATGTACATACACTGTCTACATACACTATGTACATACACTGTCTACATACACTGTCTACATACACTGTCTACATACACTGTCTACATACACTATGTACATACACTGTCTACATACACTGTCTACATACACTGTCTACATACACTATCTACATACACTGTCTACATACACTGTCTACATACACTATCTACATACACTGTCTACATACACTGTCTACATACACTGTCTACATACACTATGTACATACACTGTCTACATACACTATCTACATACACTATCTACATACACTGTCTACATACACTATGTACATACACTGTCTACATGCACTGTCTACATACACTATGTACATACACTGTCTACATACACTATCTACATACACTATCTACATACACTGTCTACATACACTATCTACATACACTATCTACATACACTATCTACATACACTGTCTACATGCACTGTCTACATACACTATGTACATACACTGTCTACATACACTATCTACATACACTATCTACATACACTATCTACATACACTGTCTACATACACTATCTACATACACTATCTACATACACTGTCTACATACACTGTCTACATACACTGTCTACATACACTATGTACATACACTGTCTACATACACTGTCTACATACACTGTCTACATACACTATGTACATACACTGTCTACATACACTATGTACATACACTGTCTACATACACTGTCTACATACACTGTCTACATACACTGTCTACATACACTATGTACATACACTGTCTACATACACTATCTACATACACTGTCTACATACACTGTCTACATACACTATCTACATACACTATCTACATACACTGTCTACATACACTGTCTACATACACTATGTACATACACTGTCTACATACACTATCTACATACACTATCTACATACACTGTCTACATACACTATCTACATACACTATGTACATACACTGTCTACATACACTATCTACATACACTATCTACATACACTGTCTACATACACTGTCTACATACACTGTCTACATACACTATCTACATACACTGTCTACATGCACTGTCTACATACACTATGTACATACACTGTCTACATACACTATCTACATACACTATCTACATACACTGTCTACATACACTATCTACATACACTGGAAACAAAAAGCTATTGCGACAAAAAACAACAGTACACTGCAGTAAAAATATTAAAATGCAAGTGCAGTATAAAAATGGTATAACAAATACAGGGTACTTAGTTAATCCGTTTTTTTGCGCAGAAAAAGTTATTTTAAGCCACGTCACTATCTTAGTGTATGTAGATAGTGTATGTAGATAGTGTATGTAGACAGTGTATGTAGATAGTGTATGTAGACAGTGTATGTAGATAGTGTATGTAGACAGTATATGTAGACAGTGTATGTAGACAGTGTATGTAGATAGTGTATGCAGATAGTGAATGTAGACAGTGTATGTAGATAGTGTATGTAGACAGTGTATGTAGATAGTGTATGTAGATAGTGTATGTAGACAGTGTATGTAGACAGTGTATGTAGATAGTGTATGTAGACAGTGTATGTAGATAGTGTATGTAGACAGTATATGTAGACAGTGTATGTAGACAGTGTATGTAGATAGTGTATGCAGATAGTGAATGTAGACAGTGTATGTAGATAGTGTATGTAGACAGTGTATGTAGACAGTGTATGTAGATAGTGTATGCAGATAGTGAATGTAGACAGTGTATGTAGACAGTGTATGTAGATAGTGTATGTAGACAGTGTATGTAGACAGTGTATGTAGATAGTGTATGTACATAGTGTATGTAGACAGTGTATGTAGACAGTGTATGTAGACAGTGTATGTACATAGTGTATGTAGTCAGTGTATGTAGACAGTGTATGTAGACAGTGTATGTAGATAGTGTATGTAGACAGTGTATGTAGATAGTGTATGTACATAGTGTATGTAGATAGTGTATGTAGACAGTGTATGTAGACAGTGTATGTAGACAGTGTATGTAGATAGTGCATGTACATAGTGTATGTAGACAGTGTATGTAGACAGTGTATGTAGATAGTGTATGTAGACAGTGTATGTACATAGTGTATGTAGACAGTGTATGTAGATAGTGTATGCAGATAGTGTATGTAGCCAGTGTATGTAGACAGTGTATGTCGATAGTGTATGTAGACAGTGTATGTAGACAGTGTATGTAGATAGTGTATGTACATAGTGCATGTACATAGTGTATGTAGACAGTGTATGTAGATAGTGTATGTAGACAGTGTATGTAGATAGTGCATGTACATAGTGTATGTAGACAGTGTATGTAGACAGTGTATGTAGACAGTGTGTGTAGATAGTGTATGTACATAGTGTATGTAGTCAGTGTATGTAGACAGTGTATGTAGACAGTGTATGTAGATAGTGTATGTACATAGTGTATGTAGACAGTGTATGTAGATAGTGTATGTAGATAGTGTATGTAGTCAGTGTATGTAGACAGTGTATGTAGACAGTGTATGTAGATAGTGTATGTAGACAGTGTATGTAGATAGTGTATGTACATAGTGTATGTAGATAGTGTATGTAGACAGTGTATGTAGACAGTGTATGTAGACAGTGTATGTAGATAGTGCATGTACATAGTGTATGTAGACAGTGTATGTAGACAGTGTATGTAGATAGTGTATGTAGACAGTGTATGTACATAGTGTATGTAGACAGTGTATGTAGATAGTGTATGCAGATAGTGTATGTAGCCAGTGTATGTAGACAGTGTATGTCGATAGTGTATGTAGACAGTGTATGTAGACAGTGTATGTAGATAGTGTATGTACATAGTGCATGTACATAGTGTATGTAGACAGTGTATGTAGATAGTGTATGTAGACAGTGTATGTAGATAGTGCATGTACATAGTGTATGTAGACAGTGTATGTAGACAGTGTATGTAGACAGTGTGTGTAGATAGTGTATGTACATAGTGTATGTAGTCAGTGTATGTAGACAGTGTATGTAGACAGTGTATGTAGATAGTGTATGTACATAGTGTATGTAGACAGTGTATGTAGATAGTGTATGTAGACAGTGTATGTAGACAGTGTATGTACATAGTGTATGTAGACAGTGTATGTACATAGTGTATGTAGACAGTGTATGTAGACAGTGTATGTAGACAGTGTATGTAGACAGTGTATGTAGATAGTGTATGTAGACAGTGTATGTAGACAGTGTATGTACACAGTGTATGTACATAGTGTATGTAGACAGTGTATGTAGATAGTGTATGTAGATAGTGTATGTAGATAGTGTATGTAGACAGTGTATGTAGACAGTGTATGTAGACAGTGTATGTAGACAGTGTATATAGATAGTGTATGTTGTTAGTGTATGTAGATAGTGTATGTAGATAGTGTATGTAGACAGTGTATGTAGACAGTGTATGTAGACAGTGTATATAGATAGTGTATGTTGTTAGTGTATGTAGATAGTGTATGTAGACAGTGTATGTAGATAGTGTATGTCGATACACTGCTAAAGTGAAATTACAGGATCAGAGCAGTTTTAGTGTACTAAGCATGCTCAGTACAGTAAAACCAGATCTGGGAAACGATCCGATTTTTTCCCAGATACGGCGCCCATAGACTTCCATGCTATGTGTGCCGGATCACCCTGGATTCGTTTCTGTCCGGTTTGGTCCAGTCATTTCACTGCAGCCCAAAATCGGAGAAGAGTCTGATTTTGGGGCCGGGAAAAAACAGGACAGAAACAAATCTGGGACTGAACTGGCAGAATCGGATGGCCATTTATGGCCAATCCGGCACCATGGGGATACATAGGAGGCAAAACAGGATCCCAAATAATGTGGTGTGAAGCCAGCCTTATTCACTAGGGGGAAACACACTACATCTAATCTAACAGGCTTAGATTAACAAACTGAAAAACCAATGACCATTATTATAATAGATTGGGTTATCAGATATTCAACTTATGGTTATTAGAGATCCTACCCCTTCCATGTTCACCCCCTTCCCCCCACAACCTCTTCTTCCCTCTCCCTCTAAAATGACCATACAACCCCAACTGCTAGGTAAACATCAAGCTGCCTACCATATTTGTACATTAATCTACACAATTGTAAACAAATAACTTTATACTAATGTTAATTTTACACAATTGTTATTATTATCTATGTAAAGCTTGAGAAGTGTTGTGTAGATCCCTTATTTTCTTATTTATGTTTTAATAAGAACATCTTGTAACAGAGAAAATACAGTATTGTGAACCAGACTACCTGGTAAGGGAGGTGTGTACGGGAAGGGGGAGCCCAAACGTTGGTGAACCCTTCGGAATTTTACCAAATTTTTGCATCAGATTTTTACACAAATCCTAAAAAGTAGAAAAAGAAAAGCAAACAAGGTTGATGAGACAAAAACATTACACTTTGTCATTTTTTAATATTGGAAAAATGATGCAATATGACATGCCTGCGAGTGAAAAAGGTATGCGACCCCTTAAAATTACATGGAGACATTAGATTCTGCTGTTTGCAATCAATGGGACGGTAATCAGGTGTGAGTGGGCCGCCTGGTTTATTTGAAGAACAGGAATTTATCAAAGTCTGATCTTCACCGCACATAATTGTGTATGCGAAAAAATGTACATTTTACCCAAAGGATAAGACAAGATCAAATCCTACTTTTCATCCAATGACCTCTGAGGGATGCAAGGAGTATATAAATACTGTATATACAGTATATATACATTATGAATGCGAGAAATATCAGCACAGGACAATGTAACCTGTAATTAGTGACTTTTGTATTTTTTATGCTTCATATTAGTAATAAATAACAAATAAAAAGCATTTAAAGAGACGGTTCCTAACAGGTCTTTGAATGTCACTCCATATAGCGCAGGTGAGGTCACTCCATACAGCGCAGGTGAGGACACTCCATACAGCGCAGGTGAGGTCACTCCATACAGCGCAGGTGAAGACACTCCATACAATGCAGGTGAGGACACTCCATACAGCGCAGGTGAAGACACTCCATACAGCGCAGGTGAGGACACTCCATATAGCGCAGGTGAGGTCACTCCATACAGCACAGGTGAGGACACTCCTTATAGCACAGGTGAGGACACTCCATACAACACAGGTGAGGACACTCCATATAGCGCAGGTGAATGTCACTTCATATAGCACAGGTGAGGACACTCCATACAGCGCAGGTGAGGATACTCCATACAGCGCAGGTGAGGACACTCCATACAACGCAGGTGAGGACACTCCATACAGCACAGGTGAGGTCACTCCATACAGCACAGGTGAGGCCACTCCATACAGCACAGGTGAGGCCACTCCATACATCACAGGTGAGGTCACTCCATACAGCGCAGGTGAGGTCACTCCATACAGCGCAGGTGAGGCCACTCCATACAGCGCAGGTGAAGTGACTCCATACAGCACAGGTGAGATCACTCCATACAGCACAGGTGAGGACACTCCATACAGCACAGGTGAGGTCACTCCATACAGCACAGGTGAGGACACTCCATACAGCGCAGGTGAGGACACTCCATACAGCGCAGGTGAGGACACTCCATACAACGCAGGTGAGGACACTCCATACAGCGCAGGTGAGGCCACTCCATACAGCGCAGGTGAGGATACTCCATACAGCGCAGGTGAGGCCACTCCATACAGCGCAGGTGAGGCCACTCCATATAGCGCAGGTAAGGACACTTCATACAGCGCAGGTGAGGACACTCCATACAGTGCAGGTGAGGACACTCCATACAGCACAGGTGAGGACACACCATACAGCACAGGTGAGGACACTCCATACAACACAGGTGAGGCCACTCCATACAGCACAGGAGAGGACACTCCATACAGCGCAGGTGAAGACACTCCATACAGTGCAGGTGAAGACACTCCATACAGCACAGGTGAAGCCACTCCATACAGCACAGGTGAGGACACTCCATACAGCACATGTGAGGCCAATCCATACAGCACAGGTGAGGACACTCTGTACAGGAACAGAGGAGCTGATGGACGAAACAGGGGACCAGCCTGAACACGGCACGGTAGCTGTAGGCGTTGAAACCAGAGGCCATGAGGTCTTAAAGGGAACTGTGTCCCAACAACCCGGCATACCTTGGAGAAGGTGGAGATACTAAGGCGCGGCACTAGGAAGCGGTACCAATCAATGCCTATGGCTGTCGGTACCCGAGCTCTGTGCGTGGAGGCACTGACGAGAGAGGCAAGACAAGCTAGAGGAGCTGAGTGTACCACTGAGAGAGAAAGGAACACAGAGAGAGAAAGAAACACAGAGAGAGAAAGGAACACCTAGAGAGAGAAAGGAACACCGAGAGAGAGAAAGGAACACCTAGAGAGAGAAAGGAACACGAGAGAGAGAAAGGAACACCTAGAGAGAGAAAGGAACACCGAGAGAGAGAAAGGAACACCGAGAGAGAGAAAGGAACACCGAGAGAGAAAGGAACACCGGAGAGAGAAAGGAACACCGAGAGAGAGAAAGGAACACCGAGAGAGAGAAAGGAACACCAAGAGAGAGAAAGGAACACCGAGAGAGAAAGGAACAGCGAGAGAGAAAGGAACACCGAGAGAAAGGAACACCGATAGAGAAAGGAACACCGAGAAAGAGAAAGGAACACCGATAGAGAAAGGAACACCGAGAAAGAGAAAGGAACACCTAGACAGAAAGGAACACTTAAAGAGAGAAAGGAACACCGAGAGAGAAAGGAACACAGAGAGAGCAAGGAACACCGATAGAGAGAAAGGAACACCGAGAGAGAGAAAGGAACACCGAGAGAGAGAGAAAGGAACAGCAAGAGAGAAAGGAACACCGAGAGAGAGAAAGGAACACCTAGAGAGAAAGAACACAGAGAGAGCAAGGAACACCGATAGAGAGAAAGGAACACCTAGAGAGAAAGGAACACCTAAAGAGAGAAAGGAACACCGAGAGAGAAAAGAACACAGAGAGAGCAAGGAACACAGAGAGAGCAAGGAACACCGATAGAGAGAAAGGAACACCGAGAGAGAAAGGAACACCTTGAGAAAGAAAGGAACACCGAGAGAGAAAGGAACACCTAGAGAAAGAAAGGAACACCGAGAGAGAGAAAGGAACACCTAGAGAGAAAGGAACACCGAGAGAGAGAAAGGAACACCGAGAGAGAGAGAAAGGAACAGCAAGAGAGAAAGGAACACCGAGAGAGAAAGGAACATCGAGAGAGAAAGGAACACCGATAGAGAGAAAGGAACACCTAGAGAGAGAAAGGAACACAGAGAGAGAAAAGAACACAGAGAGAGAAAGGAACACCGAGAGAGAAAGGAACACCGATAGAGAGAAAGGAACACCGATAGAGAGAAAGGAACACCTAGAGAGAAAGGAACACAGAGAGAGAAAGGAACACCGAGAGAGAGAAATGAACACTGAGAGAGAGAAAGGAACACCTAGAGAAAGGAACACCGAGAGAGAAAGGAACACCGAGTGAGAGAAAGGAACCCCTAGAGAGAGAGAAAGGAACACCGAGAGAGAAAGGAGCACCTAGAGAGAAAGGAACACCGAGAGAGAGAAAGGAACACCTTGAGAGAAAGGAACACAGAGAGAGAAAGGAACACCGATAGAGAGAAAGGAACACCGAGAGAGAGAAAGGAACACCGAGAGAGAGAAAGGAACACCAAGAGAGAGAAAGGAACACCGAGAGAGAGAAAGGAACAGCGAGAGAGAAAGGAACACCGAGAGAAAGGAACACCGATAGAGAAAGGAACACCGAGAAAGAGAAAGGAACACCGATAGAGAAAGGAACACCGAGAAAGAGAAAGGAACACCTAGACAGAAAGGAACACTTAAAGAGAGAAAGGAACACCGAGAGAGAAAGGAACACAGAGAGAGCAAGGAACACCGATAGAGAGAAAGGAACACCGAGAGAGAGAAAGGAACACCGAGAGAGAGAGAAAGGAACAGCAAGAGAGAAAGGAACACCGAGAGAGAGAAAGGAACACCTAGAGAGAAAAGAACACAGAGAGAGCAAGGAACACCGATAGAGAGAAAGGAACACCTAGAGAGAAAGGAACACCTAAAGAGAGAAAGGAACACCGAGAGAGAAAAGAACACAGAGAGAGCAAGGAACACAGAGAGAGCAAGGAACACCGATAGAGAGAAAGGAACACCGAGAGAGAAAGGAACACCTTGAGAAAGAAAGGAACACCGAGAGAGAAAGGAACACCTAGAGAAAGAAAGGAACACCGAGAGAGAGAAAGGAACACCTAGAGAGAAAGGAACACCGAGAGAGAGAAAGGAACACCGAGAGAGAGAGAAAGGAACAGCAAGAGAGAAAGGAACACCGAGAGAGAAAGGAACATCGAGAGAGAAAGGAACACCGATAGAGAGAAAGGAACACCTAGAGAGAGAAAGGAACACAGAGAGAGAAAAGAACACAGAGAGAGCAAGGAACACCGAGAGAGAAAGGAACATCGATAGAGAGAAAGGAACACCGATAGAGAGAAAGGAACACCGATAGAGAGAAAGGAACACCGATAGAGAGAAAGGAACACCTAGAGAGAAAGGAACACCGAGAGAGAAAGGAACACCGATAGAGAGAAAGGAACACCGATAGAGAGAAAGGAACACCTAGAGAGAAAGGAACACAGAGAGAGAAAGGAACACCGAGAGAGAGAAATGAACACTGAGAGAGAGAAAAGGAACACCTAGAGAAAGGAACACCGAGAGAGAAAGGAACACCGAGTGAGAGAAAGGAACCCCTAGAGAGAGAGAAAGGAACACCGAGAGAGAAAGGAGCACCTAGAGAGAAAGGAACACCGAGAGAGAGAAAGGAACACCTTGAGAGAAAGGAACACAGAGAGAGAAAGGAACACCGATAGAGAGAAAGGAACACCGAGAGAGAGAAAGGAACACCGAGAGAGAGAAAGGAACACCGAGAGAGAGAAAGGAACACTGAGAGAGAGAAAGGAACACCTAGAGAGAGAAAGGAACACCGAGAGAGAAAGGAACACCGAGAGAGAGAAAGGAACCCCTAGAGAGAGAGAAAGGAACACCGAGAGAGAAAGGAACACCTAGAGAGAAAGGAACACCGAGAGAGAGAAAGGAACACCGAGAGAAAGAAAGGAACACTTAGAGAAAGGAACACCGAGAGAGAAAGGAACACCGAGAGAGAAAGGAACAGCGAGAGAGAGAAAGTAACACCGAGAGAGAAAGGAACACCGAGAGAGAAAGGAACACAGAGAGAGAAAGGAACACCGAGAGAGAAAGGAACAGCGAGAGAGAGAAAGGAACACCGAGAGAGAAATGAACACCGAGAAAGGAACACCGAGAGAGAAAGGAACACCGAGAGAGAGAAAGGAACACCGAGAGAGAAAGGAACAGCGAGAGAGAGAAAGTAACACCGAGAGAGAAAGGAACACCGAGAGAGAAAGGAACACAGAGAGAGAGAAAGGAACACCGAGAGAGAGAAAGGAACACCGAGAGAGAGAAAGGAACACCTAGAGAGAGAAAGGAACACCTAGAGAGAGAAAGGAACACTTAGGGGTCTCGATGACACTGTCCGGTTTCTTGAGAAAACGCTGAAACTGGAGATTAGCAAAGGGAAGCACCGGCGGACTGGCTGAAGTGTTGAAGGTCAGGGGCGTAACTACAACAGGTGCAGGGGTTGCGATTGCAAACCGAGCCCTGCAGCCTATGGGGCCCCAGAAGTCCCTTTGGCCCATAGAAAAAGACTAATACTATTAAAGATTTGCAATAATTGGGGGCCCTGTTGGAGCTTTCGCATCGGGGCCCCGGGGCATGAAATAACGCCACTGATGAAGGTATAGGTACAGAACTCCGATTGAAGTGTGTGAGACTTTTCTTTGCAGAGGCCGCCTGATACACCGAGGTGCTGATTACCCGATGGACACCACCCAAGAATGGACTGACGTCTCACTGTCCTCGGGACCCCGCTCCGCCCGCGGGGAGCAAAACCACCCAAACCTCTTAGTATGGGCCATGTATGGGTGACTTTTCATGGGAACCTCTCACTATTGCAGGATTTATATCATTACTTTTTATAGTATTTTCCATGAAAACGTCAGTATGGCTCCTATGAGGAAACCTCGTGTGTGAACGCGGCTTTACCTCATAAGAGTCACACACACCCTGATATATATTCCCCACCCCTGCTCTCCCCTCTCCCTCCACAAAACATAGAAACCCTCCTACACATCATACTACACACATGATATAGACATAAAATGTACCAAATATGTAAACAATAAACAAGTAAAGCAGCGAGTCCCCTACGCGGAGGCACACCGCCCTCCTCCGCCTCCTCAGTGTACAGCGCTGTGTGCTGCGGCCCGCGGAGTGATCCCGGAGAAGCGCGCGGTGCAGGAGCAGCATGGAGAGTCATCGTGCGGAGCCGCGGGACAGGTGGGGCCCCGGGGGGAGGGGGAGAGCGGGGCCCCGGGGAGGAGAGGTCTGCACCCGGCTCACTACAGGAGCCTGCTACACACAGCCGTCATCACACTGTGCGGCACACACTGCTGCGTTATCTTACCAGGGGTCACTATGGCGTCTGCGCCATTAACGGCTCTAACCGGTGATCACATAGAGACTGACGGTAGGAGGAGCCTATGTCAGGCCCCGCCCCTGCCGCATCCACTACTATAATGTGTGCACAGGGGGTTACAATCACTGCGGTATTATACTCCAGAGCTGCACTCACTACAGTGACTGCACCAGCAGAATAGTGAGTGCAGCTCTGGAGTATAATACAGGAGGTAACTCAGGATCAGTAATGTAATGTATGTACACAGTGACTGCACCAGCAGAATAGTGAGTGCAGCTCTGGAGTATAATACAGGAGGTAACTCAGGATCAGTAATGTAATGTATGTACACAGTGACTGCACCAGCAGAATAGTGAGTGCAGCTCTGGAGTATAATACTGGAGGTAACTCAGGATCAGTAATGTAATGTATGTACACAGTGACTGCACCAGCACAATAGTGAGTGCAGCTCTGGAGTATAATACAGGAGGTAACTCAGGATCAGTAATGTAATGTATGCACACAGTGACTGCACCAGCAGAATAGTGAGTGCAGCTCTGGAGTATAATACAGGAGGTAACTCAGGATCAGTAATGTAATGTATGTACACAGTGACTGCACCAGCAGAATAGTGAGTGCAGCTCTGGAGTATAATACAGGAGGTAACTCAGGATCAGTAATGTAATGTATGTACACAGTGACTGCACCAGCAGAATAGTGAGTGCAGCTCTGGAGTATAATACAGGAGGTAACTCAGGATCAGTAATGTATGTACACAGTGACTGCACCAGCAGAATAGTGAGTGCAGCTCTGGAGTATAATACAGGAGGTAACTCAGGATCAGTAATGTAATGTATGTACACAGTGACTGCACCAGCAGAATAGTGAGTGCAGCTCTGGAGTATAATACAGGAGGTAACTCAGGATCAGTAATGTAATGTATGTACACAGTGACTGCACCAGCAGAATAGTGAGTGCAGCTCTGGAGTATAATACAGGAGGTAACTCAGGATCAGTAATGTAATGTATGTACACAGTGACTGCACCAGCAGAATAGTGAGTGCAGCTCTGGAGTATAATACAGGAGGTAACTCAGGATCAGTAATGTAATGTATGTACACAGTGACTGCACCAGCAGAATAGTGAGTGCAGCTCTGGAGTATAATACAGGAGGTAACTCAGGATCAGTAATGTAATGTATGTACACAGTGACTGCACCAGCAAATAGTGAGTGCAGCTCTGGAGTATAATACAGGAGGTAACTCAGGATCAGTAATGTAATGTATGTACACAGTGACTTGCACCAGCAGATAGTGAGTGCAGCTCTGGAGTATAATACAGGAGGTAACTCAGGATCAGTAATGTAATGTATGTACACAGTGACTGCACCAGCAGAATAGTGAGTGCAGCTCTGGAGTATAATACAGGAGGTAACTCAGGATCAGTAATGTAATGTATGTACACAGTGACTGCACCAGCAGAATAGTGAGTGCAGCTCTGGAGTATAATACAGGAGGTAACTCAGGATCAGTAATGTAATGTATGTACATAGTGACTGCACCAGCAGAATAGTGAGTGCAGCTCTGGAGTATAATACAGGAGGTAACTCAGGATCAGTAATGTAATGTATGTACACAGTGACTGCACCAGCAGAATAGTGAGTGCAGCTCTGGAGTACAATACAGGAGGTAACTCAGGATCAGTAATGTAATGTATGTACACAGTGACTGCACCAGCAGAATAGTGAGTGCAGCTCTGGAGTATAATACAGGATCTGGAGTATAATACAGGAGGTAACTCAGGATCAGTAATGTAATGTATGTACACAGTGACTGCACCAGCAGAATAGTGAGTGCAGCTCTGGAGTAAATACAGGAGGTAACTCAGGATCAGTAATGTAATGTATGTACACAGTGACTGCACCAGCAGAATAGTGAGTGCAGCTCTGGAGTATAATACAGGAGGTAACTCAGGATCAGTAATGTAATGTATGTACACAGTGACTGCACCAGCAGAATAGTGAGTGCACTCTGGAGTATAATACAGGAGGTAACTCAGGATCAGTAATGTAATGTATGTACACAGTGACTGCACCAGCAGAATAGTGAGTGCAGCTCTGGAGTATAATACAGGAGGTAACTCAGGATCAGTAATGTAATGTATGTACACAGTGACTGCACCAGCAGAATAGTGAGTGCAGCTCTGGAGTATAATACAGGAGGTAACTCAGGATCAGTAATGTAATGTATGTACACAGTGACTGCACCAGCAGAATAGTGAGTGCAGCTCTGAGTATAATACAGGAGGTAACTCAGGATCAGTAATGTAATGTATGTACACAGTGACTGCACCAGCAGAATAGTGAGTGCAGCTCTGGAGTATAATACAGGAGGTAACTCAGGATCAGTAATGTAATGTATGTACACAGTGACTGCACCAGCAGAATAGTGAGTGCAGCTCTGGAGTATAATACAGGAGGTAACTCAGGATCAGTAATGTAATGTATGTACACAGTGACTGCACCAGCAGAATAGTGAGTGCAGCTCTGGAGTATCAATACAGGAGGTAACTCAGGATCAGTAATGTATATGATGTACACAGTGACTGCACCAGCAGAATAGTGAGTGCAGCTCTGGAGTATAATACAGGAGGTAACTCAGGATCAGTAATGTAATGTATGTACACAGTGACTGCACCAGCAGAATAGTGAGTGCAGCTCTGGAGTATAATACAGGAGGTAACTCAGGATCAGTAATGTAATGTATGTACACAGTGACTGCACCAGCAGAATAGTGAGTGCAGCTCTGGAGTATAATACAGGAGGTAACTCAGGATCAGTAATGTAAGTATGTACATAGTGACTGCACCAGCAGAATAGTGAGTGCAGCTCTGGAGTATAATACAGGAGGTAACTCAGGATCAGTAATGTAATGTATGTACACAGTGACTGCACCAGCAAATAGTGAGTGCAGCTCTGGAGTATAATACAGGAGGTAACTCAGGATCAGTAATGTAATGTATGTACACAGTGACTGCACCAGCAAATAGTGAGTGCAGCTCTGGTGTATAATACAGGAGGTAACTTAGGATCAGTAATGTAAGGTATGTACACAGTGACTCCACCAGCAGAATAGTGAGTGCAGCTCTGGAGTATAATACAGGAGGTGACTCAGGATTAGTAATGTAATGTATGTACACAGTGACTGCACCAGCATAATAGTGAGTGCAGCTCTGGAGTATAATACAGGAGGTAACTCAGGATCAGTAATGTAATGTATGTACACAGTGACTGCACCAGCATAATAGTGAGTGCAGCTCTGGAGTATAATACAGGAGGTAACTCAGGATCAGTAATGTAATGTATGTACACAGTGACTGCACCAGCAGACTAGTGAGTGCAGCTCTGGAGTATAATACAGGAGGTAACTCAGGATCAGTAATGTAATGTATGTACACAGTGACTGCACCAGCAGAATAGTGAGTGCAGCTCTGGAGTATATTACAGGAGGTAACTCAGGATCAGTAATGTAATGTATGTACATAGTGATTGCACCAGCAGCATAGTGAGTGCAGCTCTGGAGTATAATACAGGAGGTAACTCAGGATCAGTAATATAATGTATGTACACAGTGACTGCACCAGCAGAATAGTGAGTGCAGCTCTGGAGTATAATACAGGAGGTAACTCAGGATCAGTAATGTAATGTATGTACACAGTGACTGCACCAGCAGAATAGTGAGTGCAGCTCTGGAGTATAATACAGGAGGTAACTCAGGATCAGTAATGTAATGTATGTACATAGTGATTGCACCAGCAGAATAGTGAGTGCAGCTCTGGAGTATAATACAGGACAGGTTGTAAGTCTGCCTCACAGGTTACTTACAGATTCCCTGTAAAATTTACTAATGAAATATTCTTCATAAAGGTATCAGTTTAGAAGCAGTTACCGGGTGTTTGGAGTGAGTGACGCTGTAACCTGACTGTGGTGTTGTTCTTATCTCAGTATTATGTCGTCTTCCTCACATTTACCACTTTATGGTTTTCCTTGTAGATCATCAGACAGAGACCTGTCATCTTCCTCCCATGATGGTGTCATCCGTGAGATGAGCAGCACAGCCTCGCCCACAGGGAGCACTAAGCCGGCGGAGAAGAAGCTCCTCCATGCTTCATCGAAGTCGTCCATTGTGCCGGCTTCCCACCACCGGACGGACAGGCCCGGCCATTCCTCTTCTAGCAGCGGGGCCTTAGACCTGCAGTCTCTGGTGACACGATCCGGATCCTCATCATCCATCGCCGGGATCACCGTTCCGATTCGTTTGGATGCATTGTCCTATTTGCTGAATAATGCTGTTATGGGAGCCCATAAATCACCCCCTCAGGCATCGTATTGCCCGCCCGCGTACCCGCAGATGGCATATCCCTATGGTCCGTACATGAGTCCGGCTGCTTACAACATGCCGTATATGAATCAGTATCCTGGGTATCAGCTGGGGCCAGTGCCCTTCGGTACCCAACAAGGCGTCCTGGCATACCAAAACCCAATGCCAGATTACAGCCAGAGTGTTGCTGGCACCATACCCGCCCAAAATGTGAGTGTGTTTCCAGGCGTTCAACCCCAAAGTGGAACACTGTTTAATCCCATCGTAACAAACCCAACGCCACAGGTAGGAAACGTCCAGCCAGACGGAAATCCATGGGCCCAAAAAGCTAACGACGGAGTGGGAGATAATAAAGGTAGTAACCCGTTCTCTTCAAATTATGAAAAACAAAGCTCAACACCTCAACAGGGGTTTGTGAAGTTTGCTGATAAGCAGGGCGAAGACGGGTGGTCCGGAAGACCTCAAAACAGTTTTAACAGGGGGTACGGACGAGGCCGAGGCGACTTCAGAGGTCGATCCTGGCAAACTAACTCCAATACCCAAGAAAGGCAATTCGGGGAGAGATCATGGAATGCGGGTTCTGGTGGCAAAAGATTTCAGAACAGCCCTGACCGATTCCAAGACAGGGGCAACTCCTTCAAACGTGGCCGCTGGCAGGACGGCAGGGGGAGAGACGGCGAGAACAGAGATAGCTGGCAGCAAAAAAACAGGCAGACCTTCTCTCCATCTTGGTCCAAGGCAGGGACTTCTCAGGACTGGTCAAAGGCGAGCGAAGGAGAAAAAGCAGTCGCCAAGACTGGTGAATCGAGCGCCCAAGATGAAGACTGGGAGATGGAATATGTGGGAGAGTCTGAAGCCTCCAAGACCCCTGTCCAGAGCTCGAATTCATCACCCAAGACCTGCGCTTCACCGCAAACCATCAAACCGGCGGAAAATGATGACAAAGACCTGAGCGGAAAGGAGTTGGCCACCAAACTCAATGAAGAGAAGGAGGAAGGGGAATTGGATTCCTGCTTCAATAATACAAATTCGGAGAAACCTCAGGTCAAAGAAGATGATCCTGGTCTGCAAGGAGGAAAAGAAAACGTCCACACCATCATATCTGCGGATGGAGATGACGCCAAGGAGAAACTGGTGGATGTGGAAGCAGAAGACTAGGGAGCCTCCATATGACGTGGATTAGTTCGTTGTTTCTCGAAAAGTTGACGTTTCATTCTTTTATTTGCACTTTTGCTCTTTACAATTTTTAGACATTGACTATTGTTGAAGACCAAACCGTGACCCTTCATTGTCATCCCATATGGAACCTCTACGGGTTCATCTTCTGATCTGCGGAATTAAAGTTCTAAGTGTAGTCCAAAAACCATGGGAACAACCCAACATAATAGTGGTGTGGCCATAAATGCCAGGCTTCATTGTTCTACTCTTTGTTTTCGGAGAGACAATTTAAAAATGTTGACTATTCCTGAAGACCAAGCCGTGACCCTCCATTGTTATTTCATATTGTACTTTTAGAGGTTCACCTAGTGATCTGTGGACTAAAAGTTCAAAGTGTAGTCCATAAACCATGAGGGTAGGACCTGCCATAAAAGATATGTCCACCTAAATTTAACATACTCATCTTCTGGACACAACAGTACAAGAGGGATGGAGGCTTGTGCCCCTGTGTTTTTCAGATCCTCCACCGATGGACACGAAAACCTTAAAGTTCACCTAGAGTTTTAGAAAGTTTTGACCGCTGACGTTCCGGATGCTGAGACCTCACCGATCTTGATCTGTGTATGTGACCTTCCTGTGATACTATCCGAACATCAGTCAACCAAGCTGAGTGTTTCTGCTCCGTCGTTTTCGCACCAGGTCCTTCAACTATCAAAACTTCTGACTTTACAGATACAGTTTGTTTGTAAAGTTTATTACTGCACAGGTCGTTTACAAGGTAGACATATAAATGTTAATTGGCTTTTGAAGTTTTCAGACCAAAAAATGCTTTGTGGAGGCCGTCTTTATGGGATGACGGGACAGGTTTACTTTTGGAGTCATTTTTCTAATTCTGGGTCTCGTACATAAGTCAACTCCGATCTAGGAGATAAAAACTTGTCCAAATTTTCTAGGGGGTCACATTTAGTGATGAGCGAGCACTACCATTTTCGGAACTCGGATGCTCGGATGGGCATGAATCGGGTACTGATTATAATAGATTTCAATGGGGAACTTGAACATTATTCCGGGAACTCTTGTGGAAGAATGCTCGAGTTTCCCATTGATGTCCATTATACTCGAGTACCTGATTCACGCCCATCCAAGCATCCAATCTCTCATTACAAGTACCAATCATGGTACCGCTCGCTCATCATTAGTCAAGTTTATTAGTGGCTCCATAATATATTATTACCCATCTACAGAATAGATTATGTATGATTGTCGGGTGGTCAAGAATGGAGGCCCTTCCTAATCCTGAGAACGGGTGGGGGAAAAATATCCCTTATAGAAAGTGATTGAGCACTCAATACCGCTCTATTGACACCAGAGACTTTAGGGTTCCCGATCTTGTGATTAGTGAGGGTCATTGAGCGCACATTCATCTACCCTATATATTTTGTTTACGGGACGACCACCTTGAGGTCATTTCATGACGTCAGTCTACTGAAGATGAATTCTTGCACGATACTCCTCACCATTGTGATGGCCACGGCCGCACAAGTCCTACTTTACAGGACACAGAGACATTTCAATGTAGTAGAAGATCATCACAGAATCTTAAATCGATATGTTAGATCAACCATGATGGTTATTTTTTCCAGTTAATGATCTCCGGTGGTACCAGGACAACCTGCTCTGAAGAAGACCCAAGTTTGAGGACTGTTACTGTTCACATTTGTATGTTGTTTTAATACCAGTGGGTCTTTTTTAAAGCTTTTTCTAAGAAGGTCTACATATTCCAGTGTTTAGAATCGTTATTCAAGCCTTAAACCTTTCCAAATGGAAACGGAACAGTTGGTATTTTATCGAAAGTCAATTGTGTCAAACGTTTTACATGAGGATTTTATGTTTTTTTGCACATTGTAATTTTGTTTATTACTTTCCAAAAGCTAAAAATTCACTCAAGATGGTATTTTCACAAAACATTTGGCATGTCATCGAAAAGAGATAAATGTTTGGATCAGTAGAAATCCAGGGGCGGAATGGGGGGGGCTGAAGTGGGGGGGGCTCAACAATAACTAAAATAAAGAGGCAAAAGTGCTTGAATCCGAGAATGGAGAAAGGTTCATAGACTTGGTGTTGAGTTTTGGAGTTCTCGGAATATTCCCCTCTGATCAAAACCAAATGTTTAAAGGTTTTGTGAAAGTGAAGTCAGTTTTTAAGGGTTTTCTACTGTGTTAGAACCACTTATTTTAGGCCCAGAGAGGGGAAATAAAAATGATATTTATCCCCAAGAAGGTTTTGCTTTTCCATGTGTAGAGTTGAGTCACCTGCCGGTCTGGGTGACCAGAAAAATGCCCACAAGGTTGGGGTTTGGGTTTGTGTTAGGGTTGGTATGGATTAGGGTATGGTTAGGTTTGGGTTAGGGTATGGATTAGGTTGGGCTGGTATGGGTTAGGGTATGGATTAGGGTTTGGGTTAGGGTTGGCTGTGGGCGTTTTTCCTTGTGGGCATTTTTCAAGGAACCGCTGGTCTGACATCAACATCTGGTAGGGGTCTTCCCATGACCGGCCACTTATCGGCTTACTCACATTTAGTGCTAGCGGTCTCTAATTGGCTGCAGCCCTCACAATTATCCAGGGAAGTCCTTGCCGGATATTGATGCCAGGAGACACAGTGCCGAATTTGGAGGAGCACAGCTAGTCCAGGGGGGTTATCGTTTTCATGATTCTCATGTAGTAGGAACAGTACAGAGGAATATAGAGATGGGGAAACATTCTGGGGGGGGAGTATTTTCTTTTTTAGTCCGAGGGTCCTATGATAAGGCTGTCAACAGCTAGACAACCCTTTGAGTCTATTTGCACTGACATTGAGTCGTTATATTCTTAACAAGTTATAGATTTCAACAAAATCCTCAGCTATGATAATTGCACCGGAACTACCTAGCCCTCCACATTGTATGACCTCTTGTTGGATTGTATGAAGGATTTTGTTGCTTCCAGAGTTTTTGTATAAAAATAAATCCACCTTGGTTAAAACATTTAACGTCCTGACGTCTTATGCAATGTTTTTGACTTCACTATGTTGACTCCGACTCCACACACAACTGACTCCACAGCCTTGTGGCCAAGTGATTTGGAAGCCGATGTCCCGCAAGCATTGACCACAGTATTGACAGTTCCTGATGGGATGTTTTTTGCATTTTTTTTTTTTGGTAACTATTGTTGAAGTAACAGAGGAATACGAAAATCAGAGACTGGGTAGGAATAGGGGCAGGTAGAAATTGATAAAATAACTATTGGCCGAGCACTCGTGCGGGTGAAAGACGACCAACTTGCCCAGTGATGAAGCTAAGGTCAGAAGATAAATCCACAGTGCCCAATGTTCTTACTTCCCTTCAAGATCAATTGACCCTCAAACTTAACATTGAGGAGGCCCCAATACACAGCAGATCGTCATCTGGTCCAGACGAAATTCGATGCAACAGAACAGACAACTTTCATTCCAATATATGGAGGCCTTAAGATAGATATGAGAGTAATAGAGGACAGATATGAGTTATGAAATAGATGGAAGACAAGAAATGTGAGCGATATTTGATACAGATGCAATAGATACAGTATAAACATACATGGGAGATGGATAAAAGTTATGAACTAGACAAGAGATAAGAAACGAATAGGTATCGGGAGGATATAAGAAAGATATCAGATGTATAGATAACATGTTAGCCATATATTATAATATTAACAGCCTTCAGCTCGATTTTGAGCCAAGGCGACTTGATGGATGAAAGCTCTATAGGAAGATCGATGTTCAAGTCTAGGTAGGTCAACCAAGGTCTTCTCCAAGCCTTGATTGGTCCACCAGGATCTTCTCCAAGCCAAGATAGCTCCACCAATGTCTTCTCCAAGCCTTCTTTTATCCTGATAGTATCAAGCCATTGGGTTGCTGGTCTTCCTCTTCGCCTTGTTCCTTCTGTCCATGATGTCCTTCTCCAGTGATTTCTCTCTTCAGGGACCTATCTAGGCTTGGAGAAGACCCTGGTGGACCTATCTAGGCTTGAAGAAGACCATCATGTGCCTATCTAGGCTTCAAGAAGACCATCATGGACCTATCTAGGCTTGGAAAAGACAATGGTGGACCTTTTAAGTAAGGAGAAAACCCTGGTGGACCTATCTAGGCTTGGAGAAGACCCTGGTGGACCTTTTTAGGCAGGAGAAATCCTGTTGGACCTATCTAGGTTAGGAAAAGACCCTGGTGGACCTCTCTAGACTTGGAGAAGATCCTGTTGGATCTATCCAGGCTGCAAAAGATCAATCTTTCTACAGATCGTTCATCCATCAAGTACAAGCTGGAGGCCCTTATGATAAATAAAGTTTAGTAGGAGAGTTTGTTCTGCTGAATGTGTCCGTTGACCTCAAGTCCTTCACATATCTTTGGCATGCTTTTTAAGTGCACTTATTAAATAGAAGATTGGGCAGAACATAGATAAATCTATGTAATGATCCTGGTTATATGCCTATTTCATGATGAGCTATGAGGAGTTTACAGCACGTGCTCGTAGTTTAGAAAGTGACACATGAAGACCCCGATCACCGGTCATGTGCAGAACCCACACACACAAAAAAGCATCTGTCAGCCATAAAGGGGTTAACCCTGGAAGTCATTGTTCCATGGGGCCCTCTTCTCTGGAAAAAAACTGTTGCCCTCATCATATCCATTCATGGCACCAGAGTGCTAGCTAAGCACATGCCTTTATCAGAAACCCAACGAGCTCCCGGTGTGGAGGGAGCTAGGGGGGCCATCTATTGACCCCTTTCTATCAGCCGGGAGAGGGTGGTCTCCTGAGCTAAAAAGATTTTACCTGCGTCAACAGAAAACGTGCACAACGGTGGTGGGCATCATGGGTTTTTTGGACGGCAGCCTACTCTGATTCCTTTCAGCGTTCGGTGTTGGGAGTGAGAACTTGTGTCTGCTCACCTCTTCTAAGGACACGTCAGACAGGTAAGGGGACAACCGGGACCCCCAAAGACCCAGTCACCTGACACGACTGCGTCACGAGACCCTCAAGGTTCCTCCACAACTAGAGGGAAATAACAATGTTAGTATAACTTAGATCTTTGATTAGAGTTCAGTGATGTTTACAATACAATGTATCATTTTGTAAACATTCTCTTTCGGAATTTCATCATTAAATGTAGATGCCGGGTTTATTCCATACAATTGTGACAAGAAAAGTTACAAAACTTTTCGTCAAGACACTAAATGGGGTCGGCACGTCTCTTACTAACACTTCTAGGAATTATTTTGATTCTTTTTCTTTGAACAAAGCGGCTCTACATCAATCAATGGCCGGAGCTGGAGAGTTACAGCTTTCTTTTAGGAAAGGGTTAATTAGAAAAGCTTGGACATCTTCTGTTTGCTTTATTGTAGTTTAATTATTTTTTATCTTCAATATAACTTTTTTAATTAAATAAATACTTTAATGTATATTATTTAAGAATAACAAAAATAAGAATATCTTTTTTTTAGCTCATATTCTATATCTATCCTTCCATCTATCTATATCCATCTATTATCTATCCATCATATATCTATCATCTATCTCTCTATTATCAATCTATCATCTATATCAATTATCTATTTCTATGTATCTATCATTATCAGTTCTATCTATCATATATCTATTTCTACCTGTCATCTATTTATTACTTTTCTATATCTATCTATTATAAATGTATTTATCTATCTCTATCAATTATCTGTTTTTATCCATCCATCTATCTATCATATATAATTGCCTATCATCTATTATCTATATCTATTATCCATGTATCCATATATCGTTATCTCTATCTATTTCTATCTATCTATATCCATCTTTAATTATCTATATTAAGGCCACGTTACACACACTGATTATTGGTCACATATCTCTGGTTGCAGTGAAATCATGGACACATTGTTCCATTTTGTGGCTGTGTACAATGGAACAATGTGTCCATGATTTCACTGCAACCAGAGATCTGTGAACAATATATCTGTGTGTGTAACGTGGCTTTATCTATATATCTGTCATTATCTATTATCAATCATCTATGTACTAGAGCATCTCAATGAGTTAGAAAATCATCAAAAAGTGAATTTATTTCAGTTAATCAATATATAAAGTGACACACATCTATTATATAGAGTCATTACACACAGAGGGATCTATTTCATGTGTTTATTTATGTTAATGTTGATGATTATGGAAACCCAAAGGTCGTTATCTCAAAAAATTAAAGTAGGGAGGATGAAGGGTCTGAGAGATAAAATATGATCTAAATAGGTATCAGAGGCTTCACCTTGTGTGGTTGTGAGAGTCACAACCACTATAAAAGCAGATCACGACTGCTGCAGTCCCCAGCATGGTGCATATAGAGGAGGGAGGATGAAGGGTTAAACACCACGCTGCCGTATTCCACCAGGCATCATAGGGTGAATATAATATTGATTTATTAGTCAATGTGTTTTAGGTCTCCCTGGTCCCTTCCTCAGGACAATCAATATCATATTGCCGTGTTTCAGGATGTTTCTGGAAGCCCTGAAACACGTTGACTAATAAATCAATATTATATTCTCCCTTTGATGTCTCATGGAATACAGCAGCGTAGTTGTTAACCCTTCATCCTCCCTACTTTAATTCTCTGAGATAATGATTTGGGTTTTCATTGGCTGTAAGCCATAATCATGAACATCAACAGAAATAAACATGTGGACCATTTATATGGATGCACCTAAATAAAAGGGGAACGGTTGGTGATATCAACTTCCTGTTTGTGGCACATTAGTATATGGGAGGGGGAAAACTATTCCATATGGGTGGTGACCACGGCGGCCATTTTGAAGTCGGCCATTTTGGATCCAACCTTATTTTTATCAATGGAAAGAGGGTCATGTGACACATCAAACATATTGAGAATTTCATAAGAAAAACAATGGTGTGCTTGGTTTTAACGTAACTTTATTCTTTCATGAGTTATTTACAAGTTTATGATCACTTATAAAATGTGTTCAAAGTGCTGCCCATTGTGTTGGATTGAACCCTCTTCTCCCACTCTGGATACACTGATAGCAACACCGCAGAAGAAATGCAGCACAGGCCTCCAGGATCCGCTGTGTCAGATGCTGCACATCTCGTATCTTCACAGCATAGACAATCTCCTTCAGATGAAGGATGAGGAAAACTTTATTGTGAATGTGAAGTTACCAAACAAAACCAGCGCTATTGGTCTGACACTAACCCACAGTGGATAGATCCCTCCAAGACTGCTGGGACACAGACATTGATGGTATGGGGTGGTGTATGTGGTACAAAGATAGTGGGGCCATTCTTCATCAATGGAAACTTCAATGTCACTGGATATCTGAATCATATGGCAATTTAAGATATGCAGTGGCATTGAGGTTTCCATTGATGATGAATGGCCCGCACTATCTTTGTACCCCATATACCACACCATACCATCTATATCTATCTATCTATGTATCTATCTATCTATCTATCTCTCTCTCTATCTATCTATCTATCTAAGATTCAAATCAGATTTAATGTAAGGATTAAGTACAACTTAGTTTTGCCATAGCAAGTGTACAATAGGGATAGGGACTGTAGGAAGGATGGATGGGGCAGATCCGGGGGGGCTATAGAAGTCCATGTCATATCACAGTTCTCTTTCTCGAAGTCTATGGCATGTGCTCATATACCGCACTGCTATCTCCACTGCTCTTTATTATCTATCTATCTACTACAGTATATATCATCTTTAGCGCTATTATATATCTACCTATTATCTTTATCGCCTATTATCTATCTATTATCTCTATCTATATTTCTTTTAACTATCATCAATGTGTCTATTCTAATTGCTCGTATGTTTTATCACTTCTCATTAGTAGGAGTAGATTGTGAGGTACAGATAGATCCATTTTTTCCTAACAGATTGCCATATTAAAGCAATTACAGTATACTAATTTTCCTATTCAATATGTATAAGGCTGAGTTCCTGTGTCCAGTTATTGTCCGTCAGATCGGATCCAGCAGGAATCCATTGTGCAAACACAACTTTTTTTTGTCCGTTTTGCAAAAATTGATTTCTGCAGGATCCCTATGGAGAACGGATCTGTTACCTGACTGCAAACGAAGGAAAAATGGAAGATAAATAGCAATCAGGCAACAGATCTGTTCTCCATTGGGATCCTGAAGAAATCCATTTTTACAAAACGGGACAAAAAAAAATGTTGTGTTTGCACAATGGATTCCTGATGGATCCGTTCTACCGGACAATGCAGGACATGTGAACTTAGACTTAGGGTGGAAACACACAAGTATCTCGCATGCATCTAGCATGAGTCACCCGGCCGGCCGCCGACTCTCTGAATGGGAGCGTGGAGCCCCATAGAAACACAATCGGCTCCTTGCTCCCATTCAGAGAGGCAGTGGCCTGGCCGGGTGAGTCATGCAAGATGCATGCGAGATACTCAGATACAGCTCGCTCAAGTTTGTCTCTGCCCTTAGAAACGTTGAGTAGTGTAGTAATCGCCAACCTAAAACGTTCCAGCAGGGACCAAACTATAACTCCCACCATTCGTGAACATCCTGGGTGTTATAGTTGGGCTTAGGATTTATCCACACGTCCAATTATCGCCCGATTATTCTTGTATGTGGAGAAACATATAAATCCTACAAAAAATCCTCCAAACATGTCAAAAAGTATAATTTATTAATAAATATAACAAAACAATGGTTAAATTGTGAGAAGTCAGCAGGTGGCAGCACAACCCCAGTGGAGGTATTGACATAAAGGTACCAGTGACCCAAATAAGAATGGCCTATAAACTATGCATACACTACATAAAGTAATTAGCATAGTTACAGCAAATGTTTTCATGTATTGTAGTGATAACACCATTAGATAAATCATAAAACATGCAGTGATAACGTTATCTCTTGTGGAGTGTTATTCCAGGAAGCCCCGACGCACGTTTCGCCAGGAAATACCTTGTGTTTGCACAATGGATTCCTGCTGGATCCTAAACAATTATTGGACGTGTGAACTAGGTCTTAGAGACATTGAGCAGCGTAGACTCAATAATCGCCAACCTAAAACGTTCCAGCAGGGACCAAACTATAACACCCATCGTTCTTGAGCATCCCGGGTGTTATAGTTTGGCTCATCCACACATCGGATTAT
Organism: Allobates femoralis; assembly: GCA_033576535.1. Taxonomy (NCBI): domain Eukaryota; kingdom Metazoa; phylum Chordata; class Amphibia; order Anura; family Aromobatidae; genus Allobates; species Allobates femoralis. The sequence continues at coordinate 61,276,821 of JARQOC010000009.1, forward strand.
CTCACGTATGAGAAAAACGCACCGGTTATTCCAATCAGACTGGGGTCTGCATATCATCTGTTTTTCTTGTACATGGAAAAATATATATATTCCTACAAAATATCCGCTAAACATGTTAAAAAACTGTAATTTATTAATATATCAAAACAATAGTTAAAATGTGGGAAGTCAGCAGGTGAAGGCACAACCCCAGTGGAGGTATTGGCAGTATACATGACTAATGACGGAACACAAAGGTGTTAGTAACCCGAACAGGGTCTATAAAGTAACTGGCATAGTTACAACAAATGTTTAAGGCATACTGTAGTGATAACAACACTAGGTGGATTCATAAAACATGCAGTGATACAGTTACTTTCTTGTGGAAGCCCCGACGCACGTTTCAGCTAAAAAAGCCTTATATTTGCACAATGGATTCATGCTGGATCCTTTCTACCGGACGATTACTGGACATGTGAACTCGACCTTGGAGACATTGAGTAGCGTACAGTAGGCTAAAACGTTCCAGCAGGAACAGAACTATAACTCCCATCGTTCTTGAGCATCCCAGGAGTCATAGTTTGACTTACTCTTAGTCTTTTTCATAGACCCATTGACGATTTCGATCCGACCTACTTCCCTCGGACGTTTCCACCATTTTCCTTGGAACTCTTCGTCTGCGAACAATCACAGACATGAACGGCCCCACAGACTATCACAGGTGTGAATGATGAAAAACACGGATCGCGCTCGTACGGGAAAAACGGGACGTGTGAATGAGCCCCAAAGCTGAGGAGCCGCAGGTTTGAGATGATGCAGATCATGAGAAAGGCGTTGGATTAACCCTTAGAGGGCAGGGCCAGTCCACCATGGTCATATATCCTCTTATGAGAATCTTTGCTGGATTATCCAATGTTCTGGATTATCAATCAGTCCTATAAAGTATTCCTATCTCTCTCCCGTCCTCAGATATCTTCTGCCGTCAGGATGTACAGTTTCATGGGCGGAGGCCTGTTCTGCGCCTGCGTGGGTAACATCCTCTTAGTGGTCTCCACCGCCACGGACTACTGGATGCAGTATCGACTGTCCGGGACGTTCGCGCACCAAGGACTGTGGAGATATTGTGTGACCGGAAAATGCTACCTGCAGACGGAGACCATCGGTAGGCAGCCTCAGATCCTAGATTAAAATCCTAGTTGGCGTTTTTTCTCTCCACCATGCTTTACACTGCATCTCTGCCTGCTCAGATTGGCTTGTCTGTATAGGCACCAGTCCAACAGAGGTGACATCGGGATGACAAGTTCAGCTCTTGCCTAACTCTCGGTTGACTGCAAAGTAATACAGGGCTTTTCTTTTTCTCTTGCAGCGTATTGGAACGCAACGCGAGCCTTCATGATCCTGTCCACATTGTCCTGCTTTGCCGGGATCATCGCCGGGATCTTGTCCTTTGCACATTTCTCTACGTTCCAGAGGTTTAACAGGTCATTTGCTGCAGGCATCCTATTCTTCATCTCCAGTGAGTAAAAAGACATCCTTGTACATAATAGCAGTATTATAGTAGTTATATTCTTGCACATAGGAGCAGTATTATAGTAGTTATATTCTTGTATATAGGGGCAGTATTATAGTAGTTATATTCTTGTATATAGGGGCAGCATTATAGTAGTTATATTCTTGTATATAGGAGCAGTATTATAGTAGTTATATTCTTGTATATAGGAGCAGTATTATAGTAGTTATATTCTTGTACATAGGGGCAGTATTATAGTAGTTATATTCTTGTACATAGGGAGCAGTATTATAGTAGTTATATTCTTGTATATAGGGAGCAGTATTATAGTAGTTATATTCTTGTATAGGGGCAGTATTATAGTAATTATATTCTTGTACATAGGGGCAGTATTATAGTAGTTATATTCTTGTATATAGGAGCAGTATTATAGTATTATATTCTTGTACATATAGGGCAGTATTATAGTAGTTATATTCTTGTACATAGGGCAGTATTATAGTAGTTATATTCTTGTATATAGGGCAGTATTATAGTAGTTATATTCTTGTATATAGGACAGTATTATAGTAGTTATATTCTTGTACATAGGAGCAGTATTATAGTAGTTATATTCTTGTATATAGGGCAGTATTATAGTAGTTATATTCTTGTATATAGGGCAGTATTATAGTGTTATATTCTTGTATAAGGGCAGTATTATAGTAGTTATATTCTTGTATATAGGGGCAGTATTATAGTAGTTATATTCTTGACATAGGGCAGTATTATAGTAGTTATATTCTTGTACATAGGGGCAGTATTATAGTAGTTATATTCTTGTATATAGGAGCAGTATTATAGTAGTTATATTCTTGAAATAAGGGCAGTATTATAGTAGTTATATTCTTGTATATAGGGCAGTATTATAGTAGTTATATTCTTGTATATAGGGACAGTATTATAGTAGTTATATTCTTGTACATAGGGCAGTATTATAGTAGTTATATTCTTGTATATAGGGCAGTATTATAGTAGTTATATTCTTGTATATAGGAGCAGTATTATAGTAGTTATATTCTTGTATATAGGGCAGTATTATAGTAGTTATATTCTTGTATATAGGAGCAGTATTATAGTAGTTATATTCTTGTATATAGGGCAGTATTTATAGTAGTTATATTCTTGTATATAAGGGGCAGTATTATAGTAGTTATATTCTTGTATATAGGGCAGTATTATAGTAGTTATATTCTTGTACATAGGGGCAGTATTATAGTAGTTATATTCTTGTACATAGGCAGTATTATAGTAGTTATATTTCTTGTATATAGGAGCAGTATTATAGTAGTTATATTCTTGTACATAGGGCAGTATTATAGTAGTTATATTCTTGTATATAGGGCAGTATTATAGTAGTTATATTCTTGTAATAGGGGCAGTATTATAGTAGTTATATTCTTGTATATAGAGGCAGTATTATAGTAGTTATATTCTTGTACATAGGGGCAGTATTATAGTAGTTATATTCTTGATATATAGGGCAGTATTATAGTAGTTATATTCTTGTATATAGGAGCAGTAATTATAGTATTATATTCTTGTATATAGGAGCAGTATTATAGTAGTTATATTCTTGTATATAGGGCAGTATTATAGTAGTTTATATTCTTGTACATAGGAGCAGTCATATTATAGTAGTTATATTCTTGTACATAGGAGCAGTATTATAGTAGTTATATTCTTGTAATAGGCAGTATTATAGTAGTTATATTCTTGTAATAGGGCAGTATTATATAGTTATATTCTTGTACATAGGCAGTATTATAGTAGTTATATTCTTGTATATAGGCAGTATTATAGTATATCTTAAAGGGCATATTATAGTAGTTATATTCTTGTATAGGAGCAGTATTATAGTAGTTATATTCTTGTATATAGGAGCAGTATTATAGTAGTTATATTCTTGTACATAGGGCAGTATTATAGTAGTTATATTCTTGTATATAGGGCAGTATTATAGTAGTTATATTCTGTAATAAGGGCAGTATTATAGTAGTTATATTCTTGTACATAGGGCAGTATTATAGTAGTTATATTCTTGTATATAGGAGCAGTATTATAGTAGTTATATTCTTGTACATAGGGACAGTATTATAGTAGTTATATTCTTGTATATAGGAGCAGTATTATAGTAGTTATATTCTTGTATATAGGAGCAGTATTGTAAGTAGTTATATTCTTGTACTAGGAGCAGTATTATAGTAGTTATATTCTTGTACATAGGGCAGTATTATAGTAGTTATATTCTTGTACATATGGAGCAGTATTATAGTAGTTATATTCTTGTACATAGGGGCAGTATTATAGTAGTTATATTCTTGTACATAGGAGCAGTATTATAGTATTATATTCTTGTATATAGGGCAGTATTATAGTAGTTATATTCTTGTACATAGGGAGCAGTATTAGAGTATATTTTTATAGGCGATATAGTAGTTATATTCTTGTACATAGGGGCAGTATTATAGTAGTTATATTCTTGTACATAGGAGCAGTATTATATAGTTAATCTGAATGGAGCATATTATAGTTATATTCTTGTACATAGGAGCATTATAGTAGTTATATTCTTGTACATGGAGCAGTATTATAGTAGATATATTCTTGTTACAATAGGAGCAGTATATTATAGTTAGTATTATTTTACATAGGCAGTATTATAGTAGTTTATTTTAATAGGGAGCTATTATAGTATTATATTTTAATAGTATTTAGTTATATTCTTTATAATTTATAGTAGTATATTCTTTATAGAAGTTATTTATTCTTAAGGGACAGTTATATAGTAGTTATATTCTTGTATATAGGGGCAGTATTATAGTAGTTATTTCTTGATTAGGAGCAGTATTATAGTAGTTATATTCTTGTATATAGGAGCAGTATTATAGTAGTTATATTCTTGTACATAGGAGCAGTATTATAGTAGTTATATTCTTGTATATAGGGGGCAGTATTATAGTAGTTATATTCTTGTATATAGGAGCAGTATTATAGTAGTTATATTCTTGTATATAGGAGCAGTATTATAGTAGTTATATTCTTGTATATAGGGGCAGTATTATAGTAGTTATATTCTTGTATATAGGGGCAGTATTATAGTAGTTATATTCTTGTACATAGGAGCAGTATTATAGTAGTTATATTCTTGTATATAGGGGCAGTATTATAGTAGTTATATTCTTGTACATAGGAGCAGTATTATAGTAGATATATTTTTCATTGTTGATCTGATGACTCCTTCGTTATGTTCTCAGCACTTTTTGTGTTACTGGCTATGGCGATTTACACCGGAGTAACTGTCAATTTCCTGGGCAAGCGGTTTGGCGACTGGCGTTTCTCCTGGTCCTATATATTGGGTTGGGTCGCTTTGCTGATGACTTTCTTTGCAGGTAAGCTGTGACATATAGGTGTGGTATAGTACAGAATATATGATAATATAGATACCGTATAGTACAGTAAACAGTAAGTGCAGTATAATAAGTATATAGTATAGGTGCAGTATCGTACATTATATAGTATAGGTGCGATATAGCAGTATAGTAACATTATATAGTATAGTGTGCGGTATGTACAGTATATAGTATATCAGTAAAATAAGTTTTGGTGCGGTATAGTACAGTATATAGTATAGGTGCAATATATAGTATAGGTGCGGTATAGTACAGTATATAGTATAGATCCAGTATAGTACAGTATATAGTATATGTGCAGTATAGTACAGTATATAGCATAGGTACGGTAAATACAGCATATAGTATAGGTGTGGTATAGTACACTATGTAGTATAAGTGCGGTAGCATATAGATGAGTACAGTGTTTTCTTACCGCCGTTTCTCCTCTGTTTGCAGGGATCTTTTACATGTGCGCCTATCGAATGCATGAATGTCGGAGAGTCACCGGACCTCGCTAACATGTCCGGGATTATAATAAAGACAATTGTATGGGAAGATGTTCAATAAACGTTTATCCGCGTCTTCTGGAACGATGACAAGATGCCGACAAGACCCGGGCGCTCTCCGGACTGGATACAATTTATATACACATATACACAGGGCCCGATCCACATTCATTGGTCATAATTATAGTCACATGTCTGTGTTTTATTCTTCTTTGGTTTCTGGGAAAGCTGGGTGACAAATTACAGCGTTTACAGCTGTCCGGGAGTCATCACCCAGCTTTTCTAGCCTCCTGAATGGCAAACCTGTGACCTTCCCACATGTCTTCTTCTCTGCAGGACTCTAGGAAAGCTGGGTGTCACATCTATCACTTTGTTGTTCTCTTCTTAGCTGTCTTTTTCAGTTATCTATGTTTCTGGGAAAGCTGGGTGACAACCAGTATTGCTGTTATGGTTTATACAGGCATCGTCATTCAGTTTTTCTAGTATTTTAAGTGGCAAACATACGCCTTTCAGGATCTGGAAAAGTTAGGTGACCCTCTATGTTATAAACTGTTGTCAGAACTGATGATTAAAGATATTCCACCCAGCTTTCCCAGGCTCCTGAACAACAATGTTCCCACCTAATGAAGCAATATTGAGAAGAGATGTATTCATACATGGTACCTTGCAGGAATCTGGAAAAGTCTGTTGACTAAAGGGAACCAATAAAGGTGGCTATATTGCTTTCTACCCAGCTTTCCCAGGTTCCTGAATGATAATTTTGCCTCCTAATGGAGCAATATTGAGAAGAACTGTATTTATACATGTTCATCTACCATGAAGGAATGTGGGAAAGCAAGGTGAATAATGGGAACCAATAAAGGCAGCCATATTGATTTCCACCCAGCTTTCCTAGACTCCTAGATGACAATTATGCCTCCTTGTGGAGAAATATTGAAGTGTATTTATACATCGTTATTTACCATGCAGGAATCTGGGAAAGCTAGGTGACTAATAGGAACCAATAAAGATGGCAATATTGCTTTCCACCCAGCTTTCCCAGGTTCCTGAATGACAATTTTCCCTCATTATGAAACAATGTTGAGAAAAACTGTATTTATACATGGTAAGTTCCCATACAGGAATCTGGAAAAGTCAGGTGATCAATGGGAACCAATATAGGCAGCCATATAGATATCCACCCAACTTTCCCAGGTTCCTGAACAACAATTTTCCCTCCTAATGAAGCAATATTGAGAAGAGATGTAGTCATACATGGTAATTTACCTTGCAGGAATCTGGGAAAGGCAGGTGACTAATGAGAACCAATAAAGGCGGCCATATTGCTTTCTACCCAGCTCTACCAGGTTCCTGAATGATAATTTTGCCTCCTAATGGAGCAATATTGAGAAGAACTGTATTTATACATGTTCATCTACCATGAAGAATGTGGGAAAGAAAGGTGACTAATGGGAACCAATAAAGGCAGCCATATTGCTTTCCACCCAGCTTTCCTAGACTCCTAGATGACAATTTTGCCTCCTTGTGAAGCAATATTGAGGGTATTTATACATGGTTATTTACCATGTGGGAGTATGGTAATGCTAGGTGACCAATGGGACCCTATAATGGCATCCATATTGCTTTCCATCCAGCTTTCCCAGGTTCCTGAATGACAATTTTGCCTCCTTATGAAGCAATATTGAGAAGAGATATACAGTATTTGTACATGGTTTTTTACCTTGTAAGAATCTAGGAAAGCAAGGTGACCAATGGGAAGCAATAAAGGTAGCCATATTGCTTTGCATCCAGCTTTCCCAAGCTCCCGAATGACAATTTTGCCTCCTTGTGGAGCAATATTGAGGGGTATTTATACATGGTAAGTTACCATGCAGGAATCTGGGAAAGCTAGGTGACCAATAGAGGCGGCCATGTTGATTTCCACCCAGCTTTCCCTGAAACAGATCAAAATTAGGAAACTGCTTAAAAGGCCTTCCGATGGGATTTTTTTTGTTATTTTGGGAGGAATGGTCCACGTTAAAAGCTGTTTTTAGCTGGTGCGGATCATATCTAGTGTGAATCTCTTCTGTGTGATATGACAGATCTTCAGAATAAAAATAAAACATCTCCAAACAAGGCTGAGCATTGATTAAGTGCAGACAATTCTGGAGCAAGGATCTTGTAATAAAGGGACTGTGCCTGTAAAAATTCCTATATACTGTGCACATATTTATGGGCATCCTATATATAAAGAAATAAAATGTCAAATTTATGAAATCTAATTGTGGTTGTAGTAAGCCCCTCCCCTGAGGATCATAATGGGTGGAGCTTAGAGCCAAGATGGAAAGAAGCGGGAACCTTTGTGTCATGCTCCACCTTTGCAATGACACAGTGTATTCAGATTCACTGACAATAAGTTCTGAGACTTTTGCCCCCAATAAAACTTAATTGTGGATGTTGTAGCCCCACCCATGAGCATCATAAGGGAGATGAGAATGATGTAGAGATGTAAAGAAGCCGAAACACTTGTGTCATTCTTCACCCCCACCACCCCCTGGCATACCACAGTGTGTATGATTCACTGAAAGTAGTTTCTCAAAATCTTTGGGATCAATAAAACTTAATTTGGGTTTTAGTAGCCCCACCCCTGAGGATCACATGGAGGTAGACCATGACACAAGGATTTAAAGAATGGGAAATCTTTACACCACACTATGCCACTAACATGATAATGTATCAGATTCTATGACAGTAATTTCTCCAATTTGTTCCTGTTAGTAAACTTCATTGAGACTGTAGTAGCCGCACCCCTGAGGATCATGAAAGGGTGACACTTTGCAGAAGGATTTAAAGAGGTAGAAATCCTTGTAGCATGCTCTGTGTCCATTACAATTCATATAATTAGTTTTGCTGACAGTAAATTCTCAGACTTCTTCCATCTACAAAATCTACGGTAATTGTGGATGTAGTAGCTCCACCCCAGAGGATCATAAGGGAGAGGAGCATGGTGTAGCGATTTAAAGAAGTGGAAATACCTATGTTAATTTTATACCCTCCAGAATACCACAGTGTCTCAGTGCTCACAGTAGTTTTTATGAATTATAGGGCTAATAAAAACTTATTTTGGGTTGTAGTAGTCCCACCCCTGAGGATCATATAGGGTGAAAATGACACACAGATTTCAAGAATCTAAAATGTATGTGTCTTTCTAGGCTCCTGCATGAAGATATATCAGAAGCACTGACAATAATTACTGCCCTTTATAAAACTTAATTGTGGATATTGTAGCCCTGCCCCTGAGCATCATAAGGGAGAGGATCATGGTTTAGAGATTTAAAGAAGCAGAAATACTTGTGTTATTCGTCATCCCCACCCCCCTCCGACATAACAGTGTCTGATATTCACTGACAATTTATCAGAATTTTAGGGCTCAATAAAACTGAATTTGGTTGAGGTAGTCCCACCCCCGAGGATCATATGGGGAAAAAATTACACATGGATTTCAAGGCTAAAATGTTTTTGTGCCATACTAGATCTCTGTTTGACAATGTACCAGAATGATTCACAGTAATTTCTCTCATTTTTGCGGTCTATTAAACTTAATTGTGGTTGTAGTAGCCACGACCCTGAGGATCATATGGAGATAGAGCATGGCACAGGGATTTAACAGACTGGAAATCTTCATACTACACTATGCCCCTAACATGATAGTGCATCATATTCTGTGACAGTAATTTCTCTCATTTTTGCCCGTTAGTAAGCGTCATTGTGATTGTAGTAGCCCCGCCCATGAGGATCACATGGGGAGGAGCTTAACACAAGGATTTAAAGAAACAAGAATCCTTGTAGTGATTCAGTTGATCAGTTTTGCTGACAGTATTTTCACTGATTTTTGTGGTGTCTTCTCTGGGAACATAATTAAAATAATATTATGGACTTTCGACACAGATTAGGTAAACCTGGATAAATGGGTAAATCTGTGGCTCTATTGCTTCATATATAATAAGAAGGAAAATAAATATATAAACAAAAAATTCTTTATTAAAAAAAGATAACAGGGAGACTTCAGCAGACTCCTTCTATACATTTTGCACAAACAATATACTGATTGTCATTAAGAGACATAATTAGCAAATTAATTAAATAGTAAATAAGTAATTGTTGACTCATCACACATATTCATGGTCAACGATTTACTAATGCAGAGCTCCAACTCCTCTGCAAAGACATAGAACTAACAAGGATACAATTCTGTTTTGCCTCCGGTCACCACTAGAGGGAGCTGAAGAGTAAACTGTATCTGGTAAGCTCCCTCTAGTGGTGACTGAAGGGAAAACAGAAGTCTAGCAGACTTGGCTGCTTTTTTAAATGGGTTAATTAGAAAATTAGGCAATTAAAGGGACTCGGTCAGGTCAATTTTCAGTATGACACTAATATTACCCTTGCTAGTGCCTGGCAGGGCTTTTAAAAACATGTAAAATCATTATTGTGCCATTTTTAGTTTCCTTGCTGTAAGCATTTTCACACCCTGAGGCAGCTGGTGCATTAGTCCTCTCCATTACTTTCACAGACTGCTGTATAATGTTATTTAAATAGCCACTCCTATCCAAGCTGGTGTGCTGTCCCTCCCCTCTGTGCTGGTAGGGGGGGTTGTTTTGTCCTGCACTGTGTGGTGTCTGTAAGAGATTTCTATCATATGAATTGGTTTTCCTGCATACATGTAATATGTGTATCTGCTGAGCAAATGATCAAATGTTCTTAATCACATAGAAATATCTCAGACTGCACACACTGCACATGCCTCAGATACACACAATGACATGAAGAGCTGCAGCTAAGAGCACACACACTCCTCCCTCTCCTTTCTGCTCTGCATGGAGTACTCCTGGAGAGCCGCACACAGACAGAAGGATTCATGTGTCTTAGGTATCAGCGTTTTTTTACCGTTGCCACAAGTGCTGGATTTGCCGGATGGCGGCAAAACCGCGAGTGCCGCACATGTCCGCACGTCCCATACGGAATGAATTAGGCCAAACACAGTCTTGGCGCAAGTGATCAGTTACGCGGCAAAACTGCAGGATGTGCCGCGAATTGGGAAAAACGCTGATGTCAAAGCAGCCTTATATGAATATTCATCCTATGGGGAGTGGACAGCAGAGAAGTAAGTGATCACTCACTGTGATTGACAGATGAAATAAATCTCTTTTTTTGCAGTTTACACAGGATAGGAGGGAAGTATGAATAATAGAAATATATGAATAGTGAGAGCTTAGAGAGAGGAATTAGAAAATGATAGCATTACATATGGATTTTTGACCTGACAGACTCCCTTTAACTTATGCCCCTACTAACTGTGGGCCACCTCAACTAATCTGGCCTGTAAGAGGTCACATGATACTTCCTAGCAGCTCGACTTGTTTTTTTTTTGGGTAAGTAAAGGTCAATGATGGGGAGGTATTCTGTTGAATGAGATCGTAAGGCTCAAAGGAATATTCCACCCTTAAAATTTTCACTTTAAATGAGTGACCCCAAGTGTAAAGCTTCTACAAGTAGACATCCCCTTTAAGACACTATGATGCTGGTTGGCGCAAGGGTGTCTGGCGCAGCGGTGGTTGGCGCAGCCGGGGCTCCCGGATAGGGTGGTGGATCATTCTTGCCCTGCAGCAAGTCTTGTATCGTCCTGGAATGTTTGTCCGGCTCCATAACGGCATGAACTAAACTCACAATACCTGTGGAGGATAAGAGATGGCATCGGTCATAAGCAATGTGGCAGGAGGGTCCCACACGGTGGATCAGCCCCCTCATCAGTCCGCACCCTGGCACTTCACCTACCCACTCTACCATCTGCCATCCATTGACCCAGCAGCGGGACTCACAGAAAGTCAGAATGTTTCCGGTGAACTTACCAGCCGCAACCACCAGCGCGGTGGCCAGCCAGCCAAGCGGGAGGCCATAGAGGATGTTAATGCGGTCCGGGGCCAACGCAAAGAAAACAGTGGCGGAAATCATCCCGGCAATCCCCAACAGCGCTACAAGGAGAGAAACGTACGGTTACTGCACACAGTACTCAAGTTAAAGCTGTATACACACAGTGCTCATGTTATAGCTATATACACATTGCTCATTGTTAGGACACAGCATATTGCAATTTGTGTCGTGGGTTATATATTCTTAATTAGGCCAGACGTATTGACTAATCAAAGCCCCCAATTGTCTTAGTTTGTGGATTGCTAACTAAATGTAAATTGCCTCAGCCCCCTCTGTCTACATCATTCAGATGAAAATTATGCAGTCGGATTGAACTGCCGACCAAAAAGAAAACAGCCTTATCCCACCAATCCTGTTAAAACACAATACTCTGAGGTGAAGGCTTGGGGTATAAAAAGGACTTGCTTCAGTCACCAGTTGTGATATGCTACATAACTTCAGCCTAGGGTCTTTGGTCCCGGTTAGAAGATTATAATACAGTGCTCATGTTATAGCTGTACATACTCAGTACTCATGTTACAGCTGTATATACACAGTGCTCATGTTACAGCTGTATATACACAGTGCTCATGTTATAGCTGTATACACACAGTGCTCATGTTACAGCGGTATACACACAGTGCTCATGTTATAGCTGTATATACACAGTGCTCATGTTATAGCTGTATATACACAGTGCTCATGTTATACCTGTATACACACAGTGCTCATGTTATAGCTGTATACACACAGTGCTCATGTTATAGCTGTATACACACAGTGCTCATGTTATAACTGTATATACACAATGCTCATGTTATAGCTGTATATACTCAGTACTCATGTTACAGCTGTATATACACAGTGCTCATGTTATACCTGTACACACACAGTGCTCATGTTATACCTGTATACACACAGTGCTCATGTTATAGCTGTATATACACAGTGCTCATGTTATAGCTGTATACACACAGTGCTCATGTTGTAGCTGTATATACATAGTGCTCATGCTATAGCTGTATATACACAGTGCTCATGTTATAGCTGTATATACACAGTGCTCATGTTATACCTGTATACACACAGTGCTCATGTTATACCTGTATACACACAGTGCTCATGTTATAGCTGTATACACACAGTGCTCATGTTATAGCTGTATCTCATGTTATAGCTCTATATACACAGTGCTCATGTTATAGCTGTATACACACAGTGCTCATGTTATAGTTGTATACAAACAGTGCTCATGTTACAGCTGTATACACACAGTGCTCATGTTATAGCTGTATACACACAGTGCTCATGTTATAGCTTTATATACACAGTGCTCATGTGATAGCTGTATATACACAGTGCTCATGTTATACCTGTATACACACAGTGCTCATGTTATAGCTGTATACACACAGTGCTCATGTTATAGCTGTATACACACAGTGCTCATGTTATAGCTTTATATACACAGTGCTCATGTGATAGCTGTATATTCACAGTGCTCATGTTATACCTGTATACACACTGTGCTCATGTTATAGCTGTATACACACAGTGCTCATGTTATAGCTGTATACACACAGTGCTCATGTTATAGCTTTATATACACAGTGCTCATGTGATAGCTGTATATACACAGTGCTCATGTTATACCTGTATACACACAGTGCTCATGTTATAGCTGTATACACACAGTGCTCATGTTATAGCTGTATATACACAGTGCTCATGTTATAGCTGTATATACACAGTGCTCATGTTATAGCTGTATATACACTGTGCTCATGTTATAGCTGTATACACACAGTGCTCATGTTATAGCTGTATATACACTGTGCTCATGTTATAGCTGTATATACACAGTGCTCATGTTATACCTGTATACACACAGTGCTCATGTTATAGCTGTATACACACAGTGCTCATGTTATAGCTGTATATACACTGTGCTCATGTTATAGCTGTATATACACAGTGCTCATGTTATACCTGTATACACACAGTGCTCATGTTATAACTGTATACACACAGTGCTCATGTTATAGCTGTATACACACAGTGCTCATGTTATAGCTGTATATAGACAGTGCTCATGTTATAGCTGTATATACACTGTGCTCATGTTATAGCTGTATATACACAGTGCTCATGTTATAGCTTTATACACACAGTGCTCATGTTATAGCTGTATATACACAGTGCTCATGTTATAGCTGTATATACACTGTGCTCATGTTATAGCTGTATATACACAGTGCTCATGTTATACCTGTATACACACAGTGCTCATGTTATAGCTGTATACACACAGTGCTCATGTTATAGCTGTATATAGACAGTGCTCATGTTATAGCTGTATATACACTGTGCTCATGTTATAGCTGTATACACACAGTGCTCATGTTATAGCTGTATACACACAGTGCTCATGTTATAGCTGTATACACACAGTGCTCATGTTACAGCGGTATACACACAGTGCTCGTGTTATAGCTGTATACACACAGTGCTCATGTTATAGCTGTATACACACAGTGCTCGTGTTATAGCTGTATACACACAGGGCTTGTTCTTACCATTGAAGAAATTGGTTTTTCCGATGAGCTTCTTACAGTCCTCATCTCCGGTCCAGAGGGTGAATATAACGAAGATGTTGGTCAAGATGTTAAATATGAGGAAGAAGACAAGGAACATCTTGGCGTGTACTGAGCGAGAAAGACAAGAAAGAGACATAATGTGAAGGTGAGAAAAACACAGAGGACGGTGAGATCCCTCCAGATTAGAGAGTCAGCCAGTCCCGTCACATCTGTCCAATCACTAGAGAAGCTGGGAGAAGGTGAAAACCCCTGATGAAGCTGGGTGACAAATGTGACAACTCCTGGTGAAGCTGAGTGATGATGGTGACAACCCTTGATGAAGCTGGGTGACCATGGTGACAATCCTTGATCAAGCTGGTGACGAAGGTTACAACCCCTGATGAAGCTGGTGATGAAGGTTACAACCCCTGATGAAGTTGGTGATGAAGGTGACAGCCCTGATGAAGCTGGTGATGAAGGTGAAAAGCCCTGATGAAACTGGTGATGAAGGTGACCCTCCCTGATGAAGCTGGTGATGAAGGTGACCCTCCCTGATGAAGCTGGTGACGAAGGTGACCCTCCCTGATGAAGCTGGTGATGAAGGTGAAAAGCCCTGATGAAACTGGTGATGAAGGTGACCCTCCCTGATGAAGCTGGTGATGAAGGTGACCCTCCCTGATGAAGCTGGTGACGAAGGTGACCCTCCCTGATGAAGCTGGTGATGAAGGTGAAAAGCCCTGATGAAGCTGGTGATGAAGGTGACCCTCCCTGATGAAGCTGGTGATGAAGGTGACCCTCCCTGATGAAGCTGGTGACGAAGGTGACCCTCCCTGATGAAGCTGGTGATGAAGGTGAAAAGCCCTGATGAAACTGGTGATGAAGGTGACCCTCCCTGATGAGCTGGTGATGAAGGTGACCCTCCCTGATGAAACTGGTGATGAAGGTGACCCTCCCTGATGAAGCTGGTGATGAAGGTGACCCTCCCTGATGAAGCTGGTGATGAAGGTGACCCTCCCTGATAAAGCTGGTGATGAAGGTGACCCTCCCTGATGAAGCTGGTGATGAAGGTGACCCTCCCTGATGAAGCTGGTGATGAAGGTGAAAAGCCCTGATGAAACTGGTGAAGAAGGTGACCCTCCCTGATGAAGCTGGTGATGAAGGTGACCCTCCCTGATGAAGCTGGTGATGAAGGTGACCCTCCCTGATGAAGCTGGTGATGAAGGTGACCCTCCCTGATGAAGCTGGTGATGAAGGTGACCCTCCCTGATGAAGCTGGTGATGAAGGTGACCCTCCCTGATGAAGCTGGTGATGAAGGTGACCCTCCCTGATGAAGCTGGTGATGAAGGTGACCCTCCCTGATGAAGCTGGTGATGAAGGTGACCCTCCCTGATGAAGCTGGTGATGAAGGTGACCCTCCCTGATGAAGCTGGTGATGAAGGTGACCCTCCCTGATGAAGCTGGTGATGAAGGTGACCCTCCCTGATGAAGCTGGTGATGAAGGTGACCCTCACTGATGAAGCTGGTGATGAAGGTGACCCTCCCTGATGAAGCTGGTGATGAAGGTGACCCTCCCTGATGAAGCTGGTGATGAAGGTGACCCTCCCTGATGAAGCTGGTGATGAAGGTGACCCTCCCTGATGAAGCTGGTGATGAAGGTGACCCTCACTGATGAAGCTGGTGATGAAGGTGACCCTCCCTGATGAAGCTGGTGATGAAGGTGACCCTCCCTGATGAAGCTGGTGATGAAGGTGACCCTCCCTGATGAAGCTGGTAATGAAGGTGACCCTCCCTGATGAAGCTGGTGATGAAGGTGACCCTCCCTGATGAAGCTGGTGATGAAGGTGACCCTCCCTGATGAAGCTGGTGATGAAGGTGACCCTCCCTGATGAAGCTGGTGATGAAGGTGACCCTCCCTGATGAAGCTGGTGACAAAGGTGACAACATTTGATGAAGCTGGTGATGAGGTGACCCTCCCTGATGAAGCTGGTGATGAAGGTGAAAACCCGATGAAGCTGGTGATGAAAGTGGCAATCCCTGATGAAGCTGAAGAAAGGTGAAACTGCTTGTGGCTCAGGTTTCTGGTCGCTCCTGATGACAACTTACTAATTTCTGCGTGGGATTCGCAGAAGACTCTGTTGCACCTTTTCCATATTCCGGCATATGCCCCATTGTCAGCGTCGGCCCAGTGATTTGTGGATATGGCGGTGAGGAGGATGATATTACTGACCGTCAGTATCACCCCCACCGACAGTCTCAGTCCATAGGACATCGAAGGGCTACAAAAGAGCAAAGAAAAAACAACTGTCAACCAGAGGGTCATCCAGGACAGGGTACCGCCTAAGCGGTGTATCTAACACTATCATGTGTGAAACATCCTATGGAGTTCATGTATCTAAGTGGAGTATGTGTAATACTGTCTGCAGATCCAGTGAATTTTAGCACAAAATATAATATGCTGTTTTCAAACTGGTGTATCTAAACCTATCACGTGATACTGTATGCTGAGCTGTGTATCTAATCCTATACTGTGTGATACCATCTGCTGAGCTGTGTATCTAATCCTATCCTGTGTGATACCATCTGCTGAGCTGTGTCATCTAATCCTATCCTGTGTGATACTGTCTGCTGAGCTGTGTCTCTAATCCTATCCTGTGTGATACTGTCTGCTGAGCTGTGTCTCTAATCCTATCCTGTGTGATACTGTCTGCTGAGCTGTGTCTCTAATTCTATCCTGTGTGATACTGTCTGCTGAGCTGTGTATCTAATCCTATCCTGTGTGATACTGTCTGCTGAGCTGTGTATCTAATCCTATCCTGTGTGATACTGTCTGCTGAGCTGTGTATCTAATCCTATCATGTGTGATACTGTCTGCTGAGCTGTGTATCTAATCCTATCCTGTGTGATACGGTGCTGAGCTGTGTATCTAATCCTCTCCTGTGTGATACTGTCTGCTGAGCTGTGTATCTAATCCTATCCTGTGTGATATTGTCTGCTGAGCCATATATCTAATCCTATCCTGGGGATATTGTCTGCTGAGCCATATATCTAATCCTATCCTGGGTGATACTGTCTGCTGAGCTGTGTATCTAATCCTCTCCTGTGTGATACTGTCTGCTGAGCTGTGTATCTAATCCTATCCTGTGTGATACTGTCTGCTGAGCTGTGTATCTAATCCTCTCCTGTGTGATACTGTCTGCTGAGCTGTGTATCTAATCCTATCCTGTGTGATATTGTCTGCTGAGCCATATATCTAATCCTATCCTGGGTGATATTGTCTGCTGAGCCATATATCTAATCCTATCCTGGGTGATACTGTCTGCTGAGCTGTGTATCTAATCCTATCCTGTGTGATACTGTCTGCTGAGCTGTGTATCTAATCCTATCCTGTGTGATACTGTCTGCTGAGCTGTGTATGTAATCCTCCCCTGCGTGATACTGTCTGCTGAGCTGTGTATCTAATCCTATCCTGTTTGATACTGTCTGCTGAGCTGTGTATCTAATCCTCTCCTGTGTGATACTGTCTGCTGAGCTGTATCTAATTCTATCCTGTGTGATACTGTCTGCTGAGCTGTGTATCTAATCCTATCCTGTGTGATACTGTCTGCTGAGCTGTGTATCTAATCCTATCCTGTGTGATACTGTCTGCTGAGCTGTGTATCTAATCCTATCATGTGTGATACTGTCTGCTGAGCTGTGTATCTAATCCTATCCTGTGTGATACGGTGCTGAGCTGTGTATCTAATCCTCTCCTGTGTGATACTGTCTGCTGAGCTGTGTATCTAATCCTATCCTGTGTGATATTGTCTGCTGAGCCATATATCTAATCCTATCCTGGGGATATTGTCTGCTGAGCCATATATCTAATCCTATCCTGGGTGATACTGTCTGCTGAGCTGTGTATCTAATCCTCTCCTGTGTGATACTGTCTGCTGAGCTGTGTATCTAATCCTATCCTGTGTGATACTGTCTGCTGAGCTGTGTATCTAATCCTCTCCTGTGTGATACTGTCTGCTGAGCTGTGTATCTAATCCTATCCTGTGTGATATTGTCTGCTGAGCCATATATCTAATCCTATCCTGGGTGATATTGTCTGCTGAGCCATATATCTAATCCTATCCTGGGTGATACTGTCTGCTGAGCTGTGTATCTAATCCTATCCTGTGTGATACTGTCTGCTGAGCTGTGTATCTAATCCTATCCTGTGTGATACTGTCTGCTGAGCTGTGTATGTAATCCTCCCCTGCGTGATACTGTCTGCTGAGCTGTGTATCTAATCCTATCCTGTTTGATACTGTCTGCTGAGCTGTGTATCTAATCCTCTCCTGTGTGATACTGTCTGCTGAGCTGTATCTAATTCTATCCTGTGTGATACTGTCTGCTGAGCTGTGTATCTAATCCTATCCTGTGTGATACTGTCTGCTGAGCTGTGTATCTAATCCTATCCTGTGTGATACTGTCTGCTGAGCTGTGTATCTAATCCTATCATGTGTGATACTGTCTGCTGAGCTGTGTATCTAATCCTATCCTGTGTGATACGGTGCTGAGCTGTGTATCTAATCCTCTCCTGTGTGATACTGTCTGCTGAGCTGTGTATCTAATCCTATCCTGTGTGATACTGTCTGCTGAGCTGTGTATCTAATCCTATACTGTGTGATACTGTCTGCTGAGCTGTGTATCTGTCACACTAGGTGTAGGGAGACACCCAGTGCTGGACAACAATGGGGGAGGGGGCGGATGAGTCCCTGATGCTAAGGGCAAAAGGGGAATGGTGACCCCTAGATAAACTAGCGCTGGCACCTGGCTCCCCTACCATCCCTATACAGTTTCCACAACTGTCGCTGCCAGGATACCTATACCCTGACTAACCCTGAATACTACTAAATAAGGATCAGAGCGAGTGAACACTAATCAGCCCGGCTACCAACTAAAGATAAACACAAGGGAAACAAGCAAAGAGGGAAGAGAAGAAACACTTAGCTTGAGAAGATCCACACCGCAATTCAACAGAACTCCAGGATACACAGCTGAGCTAAGACGCTTCCTCCAAACACCTGACAAGCTATCACCAACAGCGCATCCTGGGAGTCAAGGGGAATATATAGACATCTCAAGGAAAGGGATCAGCTGGGTCCTAGTGACCTCCAGCTTTCACTAAAAGGGAAATGTCTCTTAAAGTGACAGACTTTTTTTTAGGATTTTCACTGTTTGGCCAAACGCTGGGACCTTCTGCAAGTGGCCTCTACATACACCCGTGACAGTATCTAAACCTATTCTGTGTGATACTGTCTGCTGAGCTGTAAAAAGGGGACATTTATAGTAATATGTAGTAATTGCCAGGTAAGTAATTTTCCTATGTATAGATATCTGTGCACCATGCACAGCTATTGGAGGATGAAGACTGGGGCTTCACCCTGATATATGGCCTCCACACTGGCCCGGTCTGGGGGGAGGGGGCTTTTCCCATTGCAGTGATCGGTGCCCCCTGGAGGCAGACATCTACATTACAATGTGGACTGGGGGGATAATTAATGCTAGAGCTTCATGGTCGCCCCCCTAGCAGTCACAATGAGGCCCTATTCACTGACGTAACTTCAAACTCATGGGCCCTGATGTGAAACCTCAATGGGGCCCCCAATTATTGTAAATCCTTGATAGCATTAGTCTTTTTCTATAGGCTAAAGGGACTTCAGGGCCCCCCTAGGCTCTAGGGCCCCTGGTTATTTATGTCCCAGTACGGAGTTTGGCACGATACCTTAATGTGGTCATGACGCCTCCGGCTGCCCGGGTCTCTGATATCGGGACTGTCTATGGGACTGGATTATATCTGCACCCCTCCCCTACCCCCCGGACATTGCGGGATTGTGCAACACTTGCACCATTGCAGTGATGTGGCGTCAAACCGTCCACGTTCCTCCGGACGTGAAATTGGCAATGGAGGAACAAGAAGTTTAGGGGATTTTACAACAATGTCCCGAAAAGGAAACACAGTAAGGACCCAGGACTCTGGCCCCTCTACAGGACATCCTATAACACCCCCCCAAACGTGATGTAAGGAAGCAAAAAGGAACATTCAGCTAAGGCTGCTTTCACACAGCGTTTTTGTGCTGTCCGAGGGGATCCGACTTTTTGTAGGACCCCTCGGACAGCAGCGGATCCAAACTGATGCCTGCAATCGGATGCCAAATAGGCATCTGATTCCGAAATTTTGCAGGGTCAGTTTGGATCCTCTGCCTCTCTCCTCCTCTCCCCGCTCCTCCTGTCACCTTGCTCACCCTCCTCTCTCCCTCCTGTCACCTCGCTTCTCTGTCCCACCTGTCACCTCTTTCTCCCCTCCTCTTTCTCCCCCTGTCCCCCCCCCCTCTTCTTCCCCCTCTTCTTCCCCCTCTCTCTCCCTCTTTTCCCCTCTTTCTCCCCTCCTCTTTCTCCCCCTCTTTTCCTCACTTTCTCTATCTTTCTCCCCCTCTTTCTCCCCCTCTTTCTCCCCCTCTTTTCCTCACTTTCTCTATCTTTCTCCCTCTTTTGCCCTCTTTCTCCCCCTCTTTTTCCCCTCCTCTTTCTCCCCCTCTTTTTCCCCTCCTCTTTCTCCCCCTCTTTTTCCCCTCCTCTTTCTCCCCCTCTTTCTCCCCCTCTTTCTCCCCCTCTTTTCCTCACTTTCTCTATCTTTCTCCCTCTTTTGCCCTCTTTCTCCCCCTCTTTTTCCCCTCCTCTTTCTCCCCCTCTTTTTCCCCTCCTCTTTCTCCCCCTCTTTTTCCCCTCCTCTTTCTCCCCCTCTTTTTCCCCTCCTCTTTCTCCCCCTCTTTCTCCCCCTCTTTTCCTCACTTTCTCTATCTTTCTCCCCCTCTTTTCCTCACTTTCTCTATCTTTCTCCCTCTTTCTCCCCCACTTTGTCCCCCTCTTTTCCTCACTTTCTCTATCTTTCTCCCTCTTTTTGGCTGTGTTCACACTGGGCGTTTTTGGGCTGTTTTTGCTCAACAGTTTTTGTAGCCAAAACCAGCAGTGGGTGATTAAATCCAGAAGTGGTGACGTGTTTCTATTAGACTTTTCCTCTGATTGCTCTACTCCTGGTTTTGGCTACAAAAACTGATGAGCAAAAACAGCCCAAAAACGCCCAGTGTGAACACAGCCTTTCCCTCTTTCTCCCCCTCTTTCTCCCCCTCTTTTCCTCACTTTCTCTATCTTTCTCCCTCTTTTTCCCTCTTTCTCCCCCTCTTTTCCTCACTTTCTCTATCTTTCTCCCCCTCTTTTCCTCACTTTCTCTATCTTTCTCCCTCTTTCTCCCCCACTTTGTCCCCCTCTTTTCCTCACTTTCTCTATCTTTCTCCCTCTTTTTCCCTCTTTCTCCCCCTCTTTCTCCCCCTCTTTTCCTCACTTTCTCTATCTTTCTCCCTCTTTTTCCCTCTTTCTCCCCCTCTTTCTCCCCCTCTTTTCCTCACTTTCTCTATCTTTCTCCCTCTTTTGCCCTCTTTTTCCCCCTCTTTCCAGACCTTAAAACATCTTTATTCTCACCTATCCACGAGTCCCCTGCCGCTTCCAGCTATCTTCTTCTAGGACCTGGAGTGATGTCACAGTCACATGACCGTTACTGCGGTAATCTGTCATGTGACTGTGACATCACACCAGGTCCTAGAAGCTTAGAGCGCTGGAGGCATCGGTGGATCGCGGGACAGGTAAGAATAAAGTTTTTTTTTTAACCCTTTCTTTTCACTAAATTTCACTTCTGCAATGTTTGAATATACCTATACCTATCCATCCACAGACAGCAGTTTCGGGGTGTTGCCCCTCATCAGTGTGGAGTAGGATTCTGGCTAGGTGGGAGCTATGCCTTGTAGACCAACATCACAAAGTATTCACTGATCTCAGGGGGACCAGTCAAGGAAAACACTGCGGGCAGCCGGCTAAAGCGCTCAACAAGGTGAAATCCATGATGCATTGCCCCCTGGGAATTTGAATATGCAAATGGAGTCCGTGGAGCCTTGATTAAGAGTCTCAAACACGGGGCTAGACTTGGGATATTCTCCTTAAAAAACAAGTTATCCACATGATAGGGGTACACCTGCTGACTGCGGGGTCCGAATGCAGATTGAGATACTTAAGGCCACGTCACACGTGGCGACATCGCCGCCGATTACATAGGCCACGCCCCTGCGTCGCCTAATGTAATTAGGAGATGGCGACGCCTTTTACTGGTCGCCTGGTTTCAGAGCAGTGCTCTGAAACCAGGCGGCCGATCTGGGATGATGTGCACACATCGCCCCATGTAACCGGCCGCCAGTGACCTGACAGGCGATGGAAGCCATAGGCTCCCATTGTCCTGCATCGCCGCTGGGGTTTTGAGAAACCCCGGCGGCGATGCCGCCCCTCAGCTCGCCGGCGCAGCGCCGAAGGTGTCTCCCCATGTAAACAGGGAGCGGCGACGCTGCGGGGCGCCAAAAACATGCGCGCTCCCACCCGTCGCCGCCGACATCTCCAGGGCCGTCGCCAGGTGTGCCGCTACCCTTAAGTCTGAGTATTCGGCTCTGCAGCCTCGTGGAGGGGAGCAGAAGGGCTCATGGTCCATTCATCCTCTATGGGACTGCTGAGCTCTGCTTTATCTGTCAGTCCCATAGTCAATGAATGGGGCAGTCTGAGCGAGCACTGTACTGTATATAGGGTGGCTCAGTGGTTCGCACTGTGCTGTATATAGAGTGGCTCAGTGGTTAGTACTGTACTGTATATAGGGTGGCTCAGTGGTTAGCACTGTACTGTATATAGGGTGGCTCAGTGGTTAGCACTGTACTATATATAGGTGGCTCAGTGGTTAGCACTGTACTGTATATAGGGTGGCTCAGTGGATATCACCGTACTATATAGGGTGGCTCAGTGGTTACCATTGTATTATGTAAAGGATGGCTCAGTGGTTAGCATTGTACAGTATATAGGGTGGCTCAGTGGTTAGCACTGTACTGTATATAGGGTGGATCAGTGGTTAGCACTATACTATATATAGGGTGGCTCAGTGGTTAGCACTGTACTGTATATAGGGTGGCTCAGTGGGTAGCACTGTACTGTATATAGGGTGGCTCAGTGGGTAGCACTGTACTGTATATAGGGTGGCTCAGTGGGTAGCACTGTACTATATATAGGGTGGCTCAGTGGGTAGCACTGTACTGTATATAGGGTGGCTCAGTGGGTAGCACTGTACTGTATATAGGGTGGCTCAGTGGGTAGCACTGTACTGTATATAGGGTGGCTCAGTGGGTAGCACTGTACTGTATATAGGGTGGCTCAGTGGTTAGCACTGTACTGTATATAGGGTGGCTCAGTGGTTAGCACTGTACTGTATATAGGGTGGCTCAGTGGTTAGCATTGTACTGTATATAGGGTCGCTCAGTGATTAGCACTGTACTGTGTATAGGGTGGCTCAGCGATCAGCACTGTACTGTATATATACAGTAGTTATTAGCACTGTACTGTATATAGGGTGGCTCAGTGGTTATCACTGTACTGTATATAGGGTGGCTCAGTGGGTAGCACTGTACTATATACAGGGTGGCTCAGTGGTTAGCACTGTACTGTATATAGGGTGGCTCAGTGGGTAGCACTGTACTGTATATAGGGTGGCTCAGTGGTTAGCACTGTACTGTATATAGGGTGGATCAGTGGTTAGCACTGTACTGTATATATGGTGGCTCAGTGGTTAGCACTGTACTGTATATAGGGTGGCTCAGTCGTTAGCACTGTATCGTATATAGGGTGGCTCAGTGGTTAGCACTGTACTGTATATAGGGTGGCTCAGTGGTTAGCATTGTACTGTATATAGGGTGGCTCAATGGTTAGCATTGTACTGTATATAGGGTGGCTCAGTGGTTAGCACTGTACTGTATATAGGGTGGCTCAGTCGTTAGCACTGTATCGTATATAGGGTGGCTCAGTGGTTAGCACTGTACTGTATATAGGGTGGCTCAGTGGTTAGCATTGTACTGTATATAGGGTGGCTCAATGGTTAGCATTGTACTGTATATAGGGTGGCTCAATGGTTAGCACTGTACTGTATATAGGGTGGCTCAGTGGGTAGCAGTGTACTGTATATAGGGTGGCTCAGTGGTTAGCATTGTACTGTATATAGGGTGGCTCAGTGGTTAGCATTGTACTGTATATAGGGTGACTCAGTGGTTAGCACTGTACTGTATAGGGTGGCTCAGTGGTAGCACTGTACTGTATATAGGGTGGCTCAGTGGTTAGCACTGTAGTGTATATAGGGTGGCTCAGTGGGTAGCACTGTACTGTATATAGGGTGGCTCAGTGGTTAGCACTGTACTGTATATAGGGTGGCTCAGTGGTTAGCACTGTACTGTATAGGGTGACTCAGTGGTTAGCACTGTACTGTATATAGGGTGGCTCAGTGGGTAGCACTGTACTGTATATAGGGTGGCTCAGTGGTTAGCACTGTAGTGTATATAGGGTGGCTCAGTGGGTAGCACTGTACTGTATATAGGGTGGCTCAGTGGGTAGCACTGTAGTGTATATAGGGTGGATCAGTGGGTAGCACTGTACTGTATATAGGGTGGCTCAGTGGTTAGCACTGTAGTGTATATAGGGTGGATCAGTGGGTAGCACTGTACTGTATATAGGGTGGCTCAGTGGGTAGCAGTGTTGCTTTACAGTGCTGGGGTCCGAGGTTCAAATCCCACCAAGGACAACATCTCCAGGAGTTTGTATGTTCTCTCCATGTTATTGTGGGTTTCCTCCTCCAAAGACTGATAAGGTACCTTTACACGCCGCCACTATCACTGGCAATCGGTATCATCCGCACGTGCGCGTGCACATTTTTAACGGTTGCTAACGATCGCTGATTCCGCATGTACACGCCGCAATTGCGCCATCAAACTAAGGGAACATGGTTCCCCGGAAGGTCCAACAGATCCCGCGGGAAACATCCGGTTGAATCCCGACGCCGCTTCACATGCCGCAATCAGTAGGGGAATGTGGGCGTACATGTTCTGCGGCGCTAAAATATAGGCGTGACAGAGTTGTGTATTCCGTGACGCTAACACGCTGATTGGACAACGCAATAGCGTCATGATTGGCCAGCCTGCGCAGGAAGGCTGGCTAATACATGACGCCATTCCAATTGTGTAGTGTTTATGGACAGCTCTTTAAATATGGCGCCCTGTGAAGGGACAGCCAATCGTAACGCAGGAGCCCCCACCAATCATCGCTGATGGGGCCGGTATCCATGAGGCTGTGGCACGCCCCGGGAAATCACTAGGCGACGCAGATTCCATCCCTGTCCCCCGTTTACACGCCAAACCAGGGCAATTCACCATTTGGTTGCCTTTTGGATTTTAGAACACGGCTCAGAAACCGCAACCGGGAGCAACTGCGAAAATCCCGATCACTTTCCCCAATTACTCGCCGCCACTTCGTAGCAATTTCAGGCAACCGTGACGGAAATCCCGATTGCCAGGCAGTTGCTACACCACAGGGGGGTGTAAAGGTACCTATAGGGAGATTATATTAAGAGCCCCAATGGGGACAGTGATGATGATGTGTGTAAAGCGCTGGGAATTAATGGCGCCATATAAGTGAGTAATAATAAATAGACGTCTCCTTCCTATATGGCCGGCGATGTCTCCTCGCGCCTCGTACAATATGTTACATTCTATTATTACTTCCTCTTTTCTCATTGGTTGTAGAAGTGATTTACCGACCAGATTAAATAAATAAGTAGAATCAGAATCTGTTACATTGTATCATACAGGATGGGTGCAGGATTAATGGGACAGACAATGGGGGCATTAAATATTTACAACCAGAACCCACCCGGACCATCACTTCTCTCAGTATGAAGATTAGTCTCCACATCGGCAGCTCAGAGCTCTCCTGTCCTCACACTATATGCAGTGACTCAGTGCATGCCCTCTATGTGGCTATGTCCCTCCATGCTTCTCCGCTGTGCTCTGTGTCAGTATGTACTGCTGCTGGGGTTCTATTCTGGGGGTCATGAACTGCTCTTGACCTGTGTGTGCGGCACATGTAGAGTTTAGGATGTTGCACACGTCTGAACTCCGGGTTTTGCTTAACTTCCCGGTTACACAATTCCAGTAACTTACAACAGACAGACAGCGCTCTCTTCTCATAACCAGATTTTATTACAGGAGGGAAGAGCAAAAAAAAAAACATGAGAAAGTCATCTCATATATCTATCTATCTATCTATATTCATTATCTGAGCAACCATAATTATTGTCACCCACCCAGCATCTAATATATATCCACAGGGTTATCTATCTTTCTATAATCTAATAATCATCTATCTATAAACTTTCTATCTATCTATCTATCTATCTATCTATCTTTTCTATCTATCTATCCATTAATCTACTTTATCGACCATTATTATTGTCACCCACCCAGCATCTAATATATACTTACCTAGTGGCGTTTGTCTCCATCTTCCGTCAGGATGAGGCATTGTGCCGCTGGAAGCCATATTTGGACACCCAAGTGATGGGTGTCCCAATATGGCGCATGCTCGCGGTTCCACCAGTGTGAGGCCGACGTTTTAAACCTCATTGCCCACCCGACATCCCCAACACTCCACAAGGAAAATCTAAGGCTCTGTCCAGGAGGTGGCTACAGGCGGTGCTTCACCTCATCTGCTTCTGCACAGAGCCTTGGAGTTTCCTAGCAGCTATGGGCGGCGGTGGGTGGGACATTAACACATACATGTACATATATACCCAGACATACATGCACACACTTACACATTCACACACACACACATGCGGTCTTTGGACACTCGGGTATATGATGCATCATACTGCCCCACCGCAAGATTACAGTAATTGCAGGATCACCTCGGAGTAGAACTTGGTGGGAGCTAATAAAGTGGATAACGAGGTGTCTCTGTCTACTTTGTATGTAATAAAGGATTTCTCTGTGTGTTTATTTATCTTTACTGAAGGTATTGCTAATGGCTGGCTGTCATACTGATAGCTGAATTAGCCATAGGGCTTGATGTCAGCTGCCAAAAAAAGCTGACGTCAACCCCTTTATTACCCAGTCTGCCACCGATACACGGCAGCTGGAAGAGCGGGGTAACCGCCAGTTGGCCTCTCATTGAGGCGCCAATTCTGGGGCGGCTGCTGCCTGCAATTTTCAGCATGGGGGGCCCAGAACGCTTCAGCCTTACCACACTGAGAATTCCAGCCCCAGCTTCCTGGGTCACCTTGCTGCTGGCAACAGAAAATACAGTGAAGCCCACGCCAATTTTCTTTAGTTATTTATTTAAATAACTAAACAAATATATAGGGCTCCCCTGTATTTATCATTGTCAGTGAATGTAACACCAGGCAGCAGGAAGCTTATTGGTTCACCTGCGCTGGCAATAGAAAATACAGAGAAGCCCTACACATTTATTACCAGGAAATTAAACACTATATTGTTAAAATAAAAAACACAAACACAGATCAGGTTTTTAATTAAAAATACATTTATTTACATACATTGGGAGAGAGACCGCACAGGGGGCAGAGAGACAACGGACAGGGGAGAGACCGCACAGGAGGAAGAGACAGCCGCTCACAGACGAGCCCGCCCACATCGTGATGTCACCGCCCACACAATGCAATAGCATAGGGCCTGCATGTAATATGTAATATAAGGGTCAATAATAGGCAATGATTTAGTACTCTCTGTATTTGGAGGTGTGTGTCAGTGGATCACTGTGCAGTATATGGGGGTGGGAGGACGATCTGTTCACTGGTCACTACAGGGGTCGGCGTGTTCCCACTGACGGTCAGGATGGCGGTCGGGGCGGAGGATGATGAGATCCGTCTGATGTCGTCTTTGGTGCCGTCCAAAATAAGTAGAAACTGAGCGCAGCTGAGAAGCAGCAGAAGAAACATCAGAATAGGTACATGTATCTAAGCCTAACATACTGTCTGCTGAGCTGTGTATCTAATCCTATCCTGTGTGATACTGTCTGCTGAGCTGTGTATCTAATCCTCTCCTGTGTGATACTGTCTGCTGAGCTGTGTATCTAATCCTTCCTGTGTGATACTGTCTGCTGAGCTGTGTATCTAATCCTATCCTGTGTGATACTGTCTGCTAGCTGTATATTATATCCTCTCCTGTGTTAATTACTTTTCCTGCTGAGCTGTGTATTTAATTCTATCCTGTGTGATACTGTATGCTGAACCATGTATCTAATCCTAAACCTGTGTGATACTGTCTGCTGAGCCATGTATCTAATCCTATCCTGTGTGATACTGTCTGCTGAGCTGTGTATCAAATCTTATCCTGTGTGATACTGTCTGCTGAGCTGTGTATCTAATCCTATCCTGTGTGATACTGTCTGCTGAGCTGTGTATCTAATCCTATCCTGTGTGATGCTGTCTGCTGAGCTGTGTATCTAATCCTATCCTGTGTGATGCTGTCTGCTGAGCTGTGTATCTAATCCTGTCCTGTGTGATACTGTCAGCTGAGCTGTATATCTAATCCTATCCTGTGTGATACTGTCTGCTGAGCTGTGTATCTAATCCTATCCTGTGTGATACTGTCTGCTGAGCTGTGTATCTGATCCTATCCTCTGTGATACCATCTGCTGAGCTATGTATCTGATCCTATCCTGTGTAATACCATATGCTGAGCTGTGTATCTAATCCTATCTTGTGTGATACTGACTGCTGAGTTGTGTATCTAATCTTATGTGTATTGTGTACTGTAGCACTATTATCAACATGTGTGATACTATGTGAAATGTATGTATCTAAGCCTGTCAGATGCAATACTGTCTGCTGTGCTGGTGTATCTAAGCCTATATGGTCATACCTGACGTGGCAGCGGTCAGCACGGACAGCCATCCCACAGCGAAGGACCAGGAGAAGGTGTACAGGGACCCAAATAACGAGTTGAACACAACGACTGAATGAACCATCGCGGCGAAGTCCAAGAGCGCTGGAGAAACAGAGGAGAGGGCGGAGGTCAGGTCACCGCGTCCACCATCGCCCCCGATAAGGACGGACATCGCTACCATTTTACCATTTCCAAAAATATGTTTCCTGTTGCCACCACTAGAGGGCGATCTTTATACACCTGTACAAGGATTGTATGTACATGTGCAAGGATTTTATACACAAGGATTTTATGACACTGCTTTTCTCAATGCTTGTCATGGGTTAATTTTCTTAATTTGGACAGGTGTATTGGTGTATTGTTTGTTATGTCATATTTGCTAAGTCATTGTTTCTTGCCAGACTATGCAGAACCTTCATTGTCAGAGTTTGTGTATTGCTAATTAATGTAAATGACCTACCTCACCTCCTCTGTCTACATCACTCAGAGGAGACTTATGCAGATATCGGATTGAAATGCCAACTAATAAGAAAAGAGCCTTATCCCACCAATCCTGGAAGGTCACAATATACCATGGGGTGGAGGCTTGGGATATAAAAAGGACTTTCTTCAGTCACCAGGAGTTCATATGCTTTGTGGCATCAGTCTAGGGACTTCGGCCCCGACTAGAGGATCACATTGTATCATCATATGCTACAGGACCTCAGCCTAGGAATTTCAGTTCCAGCTGCAAGGAAAACATCGTATCTTCACACTCTGCATGGCCTCAGTCTAGGAGCTTCAGGTCCGACTAGAGGAGCACCAAAATTGGATTATATTCTGCAGGAGTTCAGCCTTGGATTCTAGGATTCAGCTGGAATATCAGAGACCACGTAAGGAAGATATCCAGGTTGGGACAATTCGGTCACCAGGAACAGACTTTGCTATGCTCGGTCAGCTTCCTAATCTTGTCGCTAATCCTCTCCCGGTGGGTGCCCGCCAAAATTGGGGTGCTGCTGGATTGGAGTAAGTGGTCCGGGAAGCCCCGAAGGCACGAACATTCTAATCCCTGCTGAGCCAGCGGAAGGGTTAGACTGTTGCCTGTTACATTATGCTCTTGCTGAGTATGTGTTATATGTCTTTGACTGTTGGGGATCCAATAAAGTCGTTGTAACACTGTGTGGTTCCCTCACCCTGTGTTATCTGAGTAGTGTTCCGCCCACGGGTAAGGAGTTCGGGCGTTCAGTTGGGATGAGCCATGGTCCATGCGGTCTTTCTAAAGGTGGCCGGGCCAACGGACAAGACACTCACTGACTCCGGGGTCTATACAGCACCTGTACAAGGATTTTATACACCTGTACAAGGATTTAATAAATAGGACTAGAGACCAGTATAGCTCCCTCTAGTGGTGTCAACTGATAACTGAGGTTTTAACAAGTCATTTCTGCTGCTGCTTCGGTAATAATGCACTTACCCAAGACCGAAGAAACTCCGCCTAGGAGAGCGAAGCAAGCAAAGGTCCTGATTAGTTCCATAATACCACAGGTCATCGAGAGTACAGCGGAAATGACAAAAACAGTGATCAGGAGGTTCAGAACGTCATCTACATGGACAGAAAAGAGGAGGTCACTGACCCTGCAGCACTTTAGAAGACTTAAAGAGATAGTCACCATAGAATTAAAAAAATCTCCAGCAACCAAGCCCCTGAGTGACCCCTGGATCTATAGTCATGATTGACAGCGCCACCTAATGGCAATAAAAAGAGGTATTACGTCAACTCACTTTAGGACCAAGATTATGATCTCCTCACCTGCTCCGATGAGCGTACCAGAGGTACACCTGGCCGAATTATTCTCCTCACAGATTATTGTTAAGCCGAAGTGGAAGGACTGAGACGGGACTCGCCCCCAGTGACTGGAAACAAACGCAGTGATGGACAAAATGCTGGTGCCAAAGAGCAGAAGAATCACAGCGTAGGTCCAGAGCTTAGACTGCCAAGACATGTCACCTGATCTGCAAATAGGAGAAACACGGTACAACTGTGCAGTGTCGAGATATCATCAGTGTATAGAAGGAGGAGGAGGAGGTGAGCTGTGATATCACCTATTGTGAATGGTGGATCCTGTGTTATCTACTGTATATAGAGGTGTTATCAGTCATTGTACAGGAGGGGGTGAGCTGTGATATCACCTATTGTGAATGGTGGATCCTGTGTTATCTACTGTATATAGAGGTGTTATCAGTCATTATACAGGAGGAGGTGAGCTGTGATATCACCTATTGTGAATGGTGGATCCTGTGTTATCTACTGTATATAGAGGTGTTATCAGTCATTGTACAGGAGGAGGAGGTGAGCTGTGATATCACCTATTGTGAATGGTGGATCCTGTGTTATCTACTGTATATAGAGGTGTTATCAGTCATTGTACAGGAGGAGGAGGTGAGCTGTGATATCACCTATTGTGAATGGTGGATCCTGAGTTATCTACTGTATATAGAGGAGTTATTAGTCATTGTACAGGAGGAGGAGGTGAGCTGTGACATCACCTATTGTGAATGGTGGATCCTGTGTTATCTACTGTATATAGAGGTGTTATCAGTCATTGTACAGGAGGAGGAGGTGAGCTGTGATATCACCTATTGTGAATGGTGGATCCTGTGTTATCTACTGTATATAGAGGTGTTATCAGTCATTGTACATGGGGAGGAGGTGAGCTGTGATATCACCTATTGTGAATGGTGGATCCTGAGTTATCTACTGTATATAGAGGTGTTATCAGTCATTGTACAGGAGGAGGAGGTGTGCTGTGATATCACCTATTGTGAATGGTGGATCCTGTGTTATCTACTGTATACAGTATAGAGGTGTTATCAGGCATTGTACAGGAGGAGGAGGTGAGCTGTGATATCACCTATTGTGAATGGTGGATCCTGTGTTATATACTGTATATAGAGGTGTTATCAGTCATTGTACAGGAGGAGGTGAGCTGTGATATCACCTATTGTGAATGGTGGATCCTGTGTTATCTACTGTATATAGAGGTGTTATCAGTCATTGTACAGGAGGAGGAGGTGAGCTGTGATATCACCTATTGTGAATGGTGGATCCTGTGTTATCTACTGTATATAGAGGAGTTATCAGTCATTGTACAGGAGGAGGAGGTGAGCTGTGATATCACCTATTGTGAATGGTGGATCCTGAGTTATCTACTGTATATAGAGGTGTTATCAATCATTGTACAGGAGGAGGAGGGGAGCTGTGACATCACCTATTGTGAATGGTGGATCCTGTGTTATCTACTGTATATAGAGGTGTTATCAGGCATTGTACAGGAGGAGGAGGTGAGCTGTGACATCACCTATTGTGAATGGTGGATCCTGTGTTATCTACTGTATATAGAGGAGTTATCAGTCATTGTACAGGAGGAGGAGGTGAGCTGTAACATCACCTATTGTGAATGGTGGATCCTGTGTTATCTACTGTATATAGAGGTGTTATCAGTCATTGTACAGGAGGAGGTGAGCTGTGATATCATCTATTGTGAATGGTGGATCCTGTGTTATCTACTGTATATAGAGGTGTTATCAGTCATTGTACAGGAGGAGGTGAGCTGTGATATCATCTATTGTGAATGGTGGATCCTGTGTTATCTACTGTATATAGAGGTGTTATCAGTCATTGTACAGGAGGAGGTGAGCTGTGATATCACCTATTGTGAATGGTGGATCCTGTGTTATCTACTGTATATAGAGGTGTTATCAGTCATTGTACAGGAGGAGGTGAGCTGTGATATCATCTATTGTGAATGGTGGATCCTGTGTTATCTACTGTATATAGAGGTGTTATCAGTCATTGTACAGGAGGAGAAGGTGAGCTGTGATATCACCTATTGTGAATGGTGGATCCTGTGTTATCTACTGTATATAGAGGTGTTATCAGTCATTGTACAGGAGGAGGAGGTGAGCTGTGATATCACCTATTGTGAATGGTGGATCCTATGTTATCTACTGTATATAGAGGTGTTATCAGTCATTGTACAGGAGGAGGTGAGCTGTGATATCACCTATTGTGAATGGTGGATCCTGTGTAAACTCCTCTGAGTACAGTAGATATCAGTTATACATGTTATATTGTGTGTATAATATTAGGCATAGTGGTCAAATCTGTAAGATTCCATTATTGTTTATAAACATAATACGAAAAAATAAAACAATATTATCATTTTTATGTTTAACAATAAAATTGACATGAAAAACCTGATTTAGGCCCCTTTCACATCAGCGGTAAACGCTGATCGCGGCAGTTGTGGTGAAAAAAACGCAACTGCCGCGATTACCGCATAACGGCCGCACTTGCGGTTCACCTGCGGCAAGCCCCATGCTATGTCTATGGGGCCTGCGGCAGGTGCGGCATAGTTGCGGTTTCGGCACTTGCGGCAGATACCGCGACTGACTGCGTTTTTTTTCGCGGCCGCATCTGCCGCAAGTGCCGAAAACCGCAACTATACCGCACTTGCCGCAGGCCCCATAGACATAGCATGGGGCTTGCCGCAGGTGATCCGCAAGTGCGGCCGTTATGCGGTAATCGCGGCAGTTGCGTTTTTTTCTCCACAACTGCCGCGATCAGCGATTACCGCTGATTTGAAAGGGGCCTTAAATAATAGATAATTTGGTGTTTATATATTCCCTTTAAAATATGGGCACAGAGACCAAGGACGGGCGCGGCAGGAACTGGGTAGAAAACATTTTGTATCCTTATTTCTATTGAGGGACAGGGAAATTATCCATCTATCTATCTATCTATCTATCTATCTATCTATCTATCTATCTATCTATCTATCTATCTATCTATCTATCTATCTAGTGGGTAGGGAAGGTATTCAGACCAAAGGGTCTGAATACTTATGACCATGTGATATTTCAGTTTTTTTTAATAAATTTGCACAAATATCTACATTTCTGTTTTCTCAGTCTAGATGGGGTGCATCCTGTACAATAATGAGGAAAAATGAACTTTTTTGAATTATCCAAATGCCTGCAAGGAAACAAAGAGTGAAAAATGTAAAGGGTCTGAATACTTTCCACGTACCTACTCCATATATACAGTATTATATATGTATATATAGACTTCAACTTTGCCTTCATAACATCAACTATTTGTGCCAAAAATCCCCTCAGACCCCCTGTGATTTCAGTTCACCCCAAATCTATTCTCTCCCCCATATCACAGAGGTCCAGGAAGCTGAGATACGGGAGCTGTTTGTCAGTGTTCTTGCTTATTTCTAGGTTTTGCAGAGTTGATTCTTTGTTTCAAGGAGCTCTGCAGTCTGG
This sequence comes from Allobates femoralis, assembly GCA_033576535.1. Taxonomy (NCBI): domain Eukaryota; kingdom Metazoa; phylum Chordata; class Amphibia; order Anura; family Aromobatidae; genus Allobates; species Allobates femoralis. The sequence goes on from JARQOC010000009.1 coordinate 61,310,920, forward strand.
GTCAAACAGCCCCCCATATCTCAGCTTCCTGGACCTTATGGAAGGTCCATAGGGGTATCAGATAACCATGTAGGGGGTCTCCTTACCTCGCGTCTCGCAGGTTCTGTAGGTTTTCCCGGTATCGGTCAGTTTCTCTGCCTTCGCACATGAAGTTCTGGATGTGAAAGGAACTTTTGCAACATTGTAGCAGTTTCTGTGCAACAACTGTAGAGTTTACTCAATACTTTGATCTTAAGCAACATATTACAGTATTAGATATTATACAATCATTAATAAAATCACTGCCCGGTACTGGGGGGGCTCCAGGCTGTACTGTTATGGGGGGACTCTGGGATGTACTGTTATGGGGGGACTCCAGGCTGTACTGTTATGGGGGGGACTCTGGGCTGTACTGTTATGGGGGGGGACTCCGGGCTGTACTGTTATGGGGGGGGACTCCAGGCTGTACTGTTATGGGGGGGGACTCCGGGCTGTACTGTTATGGGGGTACTCTGGGCTGTACTGGTATGGGGGGGCTCTGGCCTGTACTGGTATGGGCTGTACTGGTATGGGGGGCTCTGGCCTGTACTGGTATGGGGGGGCTCTGGCCTGTACTGTTGTGTGGGGACTCTGGGATGTACAGATATGGGGGGACTCTGGGCTGTACTGTTATGGGGGTACTCTGGGCTGTACTGTTATGGGGGGACTCTGGCCTGTACTGTTATGGGGGGACTCTGGCCTGTACTGTTATGGGGGACTCTGGGATGTACGGATATGGGGGACTCTGGGATGTACTGTTATGGGGGGACTCTGGCTGTACCGTTATGGGGGGACTCTGGGAAGTACCGTTATGGGGGGACTCTGGGATGTACCGTTATGGGGGGACTCTGGGATGTACCATTATGGGGGGACTCTGGGATGTACCATTATGGGGGGACTCTGGGATGTACCATTATGGGGGGACTCTAAGCTGTCCTCTTATTGGGGGGGCTCTGGGCTGTACTGGTATGGGGGAACTATGGGCTGGGACCCCCAAAATTCCTGAATACTAGAAATAGGGTTCTACATCTTGAAAAGAGCAGTTATCGCTGTGTTGGACAATATCTATCAGTCCCATATACAATGAATGGAGTGGAGGTCGAGCATAAGCACCCCTCCTCCATTAAAGATGGGACTCAGCAGAGCTGAGATCCCAGGAGCCGAGTCTCTATTGTTGGGATTGCTGATCTATGAGGGTCCATCCACTCTGACCCTGGAGAAAGCCAAGTACAGCATGCCACTATGTATTGCCGTCCTATAGACAATGGGGCGGAGTTTGAGCACACACACAACCCCCCCATTAATGAAGAGAATCTGCAGAGCCAAGATCCCAAATTTTGAGTCCTCATTGTGGGAATCCTGGAGAGAGCCAAGTACAGCATGACAGTCCCATAGACAATGAATGGAGCATAAGTCAAGTATGTAGATCCCTTATTTTGGGATCACTTGGGAGTCACAATGGTTGGATCCCCTGTGATCAGCGAGTGATCTTCTGTCCTATGGAGAGAGAATACCTTGCTATTTTGGGAATATCGTTCAAAAGATTATCCCCATCTCCATAGCTGGATATTGTTAGATCGCGCTCGCATATGCAGACAATTTTGCAACAGTTCTATAGATATTAAGATTTTGTTGTTGTTTACAACTTGTTGCCTTGGAGACCGACCACCGCTGGTAGACAGCACAATGTGTGCAGCACTTACAAGCTCGTTATTTTTCATCTGTCCATAATCTATAACTCCTAATCCGGGAACAAGTGGTAATATCTCAAGAACGGCTGTACATTTTATTAATAAGAACATTGCAGTAAAACACTATGTGACAATATCAATGTCTGCAGATTGGAATAACCCTTTAAGTGAAAAGAAGATTCAGGGCTCCTTGCAAGGAACGTGTCACCTTCCACCCTAGTCAGGTATGCTATTCATGAACCTGGAGGCCCTGGATGAACAACAGTTGTAATGTTGCAATACCTGGAATAGTTATCACGGGTTACGCTGCTTTCTGTGGGTCTTCCCGGAACAGATACATACAGACCACCCTCATATCTGACACCATGTCTATAAGGTGACGGCGTTCTCAGCCGCTCAGTCACATTTACCAGCCGCACCGCTCAGGAAGCAGAAGAGCCGCCACCACGTTCCCCAGAAAGAGGTAACTATATACTGAGCACAAGGAGCAGAGCTGAGACTGTTCACAAGAACCTCAAAATGTTTACATCTTATTGTATTAATGTGTTTTTACATAGGACTGCACTCATATCTGCACTTTGCTTGTGAACGCCATGCAATAAACTCAGCTCTGCTACATCCATGTGTATTATAGGGATGTAGCCTTTGGTGTAACTGCAAGTCTATGGGCCCCGATGTGAAAGCTCCAATGGGGCCCACAATTTTTTGCAAATCTTTAATAGCTTTAGTCTTTTTCTTGAGGTCAAAGGGAGTTTTGGGGCCCCCTAGGCTCCAGGGCCCGGGTGCGATTGCAACCCCTGCACCTGTTACAGTTACGACCCTGCCACAGCCTTACCTGCACTTGGCTTGTGAACGCCATGCAATAAACTCAGCTCTGCTACATCTCTATTTATCATAGGGATGTGCCCAGTGGCATAAATTGAAGCTCATGGGCCCTAATGTGACAGATCCAATAGGGCCCTCAATTACTGCAAATCTTTAACAGCAATATACTTTTTCTATAGGCCAAAACTAGAAGAAAAGTAGAAAAGCGCACATAGGGTCTTATCCGGGTGTAACCGGGATGTTGTATTGTGTGCTGTTGCACTAACCTTATGTTGTTGTGAGAGTCACAACAACTATTGAAGCATAAGCCGGCTTGCAGCACTCCGCCCAAGGGAAACAGGTTAAAGCATTAGATGAAAGGTGGTAATTCGTGCGCTGCCGTCTGTCCGTTGGTTCCTTGTGGATCTCTGATGAAGTGGTCTGAAGTACCACGAAACGCGTAAGAATTAAAGGTATTACTTTTAACATCTTGTGATTCCTTGGATCTCTTGGAACCAACGGACAGACGGCAGCGCACGAATTACCACCTTTCATCTAATGCTTTAACCTCTATAGGCCAAAGGAAGTTTTGGTCCCCCCGGGTCTGAGTGTGTAACCCCTGAACCTGTTGTATTTATTTGGCATGGTGGCTCAGTGGTTAGCCTGTAATGTATATAGGGTGGCTCAGTGGTTAGCACTGTACTGTATATAGGGTGGCTCAGTGGTTAGCACTGTACTGTATATAGGGTGGCTCAGTGGTTAGCACTGTACTATATATAGGGTGGCTCAGTGGTTAGCACTGTACTATATATAGGGTGGCTCAGTGGTTAGCACTGTACTGTATATAGGGTGGCCTCAGTGGTTAGCACTGCACTGTATATAGGGGTGACTCAGTGGTTAGCATTGTACTGTATATACGGTGGCTCAGTGGTTAGCACTGTACTGTATATAGGGTGGTTCAGTGGTTAGCACTGTACTATATATAGGGTGGCTCAGTGGTTAGCACTGCACTGTATATAGGGTGGCTCAGTGGTTAGCACTGTACTGTATATAGGGTGGCTCAGTGGTTAGCACTGTACTATATATAGGGTGGCTCAGTGGTTAGCACTGTACTGTATATAGGGTGGCTCAGTGGTTAGCATTGTACTGTATATAGGGTGGCTCAGTGGTTAGCGCTGTACTGTATATAGGTTGGCTCAGTGGTTAGCGCTGTACTATATATAGGGAGGCTCAGTGATTAGCACTGTACTGTATATAGGGTGGCTCAGTGGTTATCACTGTACTATATATAGAGTGGTTCAGCGGTTATCAATGTACTGCATATAGGGTGAATCAGTGGTTAGCACTGTACTGTATATAGGGTGGCTCAGTGGTTAGCACTGTACTGTATATAGGGTGGCTCAGTGGTTAGCATTGTACTGTATATAGGGTGGCTCAGTGGTTAGCACTGTACTGTATATAGTGTGGCTCAGTGGTTAGCATTGTACTGTATATAGGGTGGCTCAGTGGTTAGCCCTGTACTGTATATAGGGTGGCTCAGTGGTTAGCACTGTACTCTATATAGGGTGGCTCAGTGGTTAGCACTGTACTGTATATAGGGTGGCTCAGTGGTTAGCACTGTACTGTATATAGGGTGGCTCAGTGGTTAGCACTGTACTGTATATAGGGTGGCTCAGTGGTTAGCATTGTACTGTATATAGGGTGGCTCAGTGGTTAGCACTGTACTGTATATAGGGTGGTTCAGTGATTAGCACTGTACTGTATATAGGGTGGCTCAGTGGTTAGCACTGTACTGTATATAGGGTGGCTCAGTGGTTAGCACTGTACTGTATATACAAACTCCAATTCATCAGCAAAAACCAAGCCCTTACATGGATTCTTTACTGTAAGAGCAGTGAAACTATGGATTCTTTACTGTAAGAGCAGTGAGACTATGGATTATTTACTGTAAGAGCAGTGAGACTATGGATTCTTTACTGTAAGAGCAGTGAGACTATGGATTCTTTACTGTAAGAGCAGTGAGACTATGGATTCTTTACTGTAAGAGCAGTGACACTAGGGATTCTTTACTGTACGAGTAGTAAGACTATGGATTCTTTACTGTAAGAGCAGTGAGACTATGGATTCTTTACTGTAAGAGCAGTGAGACTATAGATTCTTTACTGTAAGAGCAGTGAGACTATGGATTATTTACTTTAAGAGCAGACTATGGATTTTTACTGGAAGAACAGTGAGACTATGGATCTTTACTGGAAGAGTAGTGAGATTATGGTTTCTTTACTGTAAGAACATAGAGACACTATAGATTCTTTACTGTAAGAGCAGTGAGACTATGGATTCTTTACTGTATGAGCAGTGAGACTATGGTTTCTTTACTGTAAGAGCAGTGAGACTATGGTTTCTTTACTGTAAGAACATAGAGAGACTAGAATAGTGGTTTATTATGGGAACTATTTTGTCACGCTTGGGAGGTGAGGGAATCAGGTAACAGGTAGGTGAATTGGGCAAAAGGGGGTCAGGAGAGCCTAATCTGACCCTGATGCTGGGGTCCCTGGCACGCCCTGATCTCGGCGGTACCTTTGATGGTGAGGAGTTCCGAGCCGCCACCCTGTACCCTAAAACTCCTGATTATCCCTAGACTGAGGGCCCCTACCTCCACCCACGGGTCAGGAATCACAGCTTCTCCCAAGGAAAGACTTTAGTCCAGCAGCTAAGCATCAGCACAGCACCAAGACCTAGAGCACATAGCTATCAGCAGCACCTGACAGAGGAGAGGGAAGGCTATTTAAAGCCAGGGGGAGGGGATTCCAGGTGAGTCACACATTAACCCCTTAACCAGCAGTTGAATATAATAGTGATGCAGGTCTGGACCACAAAACAGGAGGCAAAGACCTTGACAACTATAAACCATGCAGCTCTTAAAGACAAACCACATACACAGCAGCATCCAACAATGTCAGCACCATCTAAGCGAGTGACATATATGCAGGGGAGTAATAACAGGACCTTGGAGTGAGACACACATACCATACGACAAATTCAGCTCAGCTACATCTGTATCTCTCACCAACACTTGGATACCGTTGTTTTTTTCTATATTACAGGTAGAAAGTTATAACTGTAGCTTTAGGTAACGAGGTGTCAATGTTTCTGAAACAGTCAGAATAACAGTAACAAATAAGCAGCACATCCTGTGTGATCTGTGGCTTTACTAAGTGACACATGAAGTTTCCAAAAACTTCAGATCATATATGGTCAAGTGCAAAAACCTCAGAAGCTACAGCTGCTCCAGAAATTACCATTATTAGTACAAGAAAAATGACATGATAATATAATATTTATTATTATTATATACACTGACGAGCAATAAGGTAACAATGTTTTGAACTTTAGACTTTTAGGCTCCATAAAGTGGAGGAAATAAGTATTTGATCCCTTGCTGATTTTGTACATTGGCCCACTGACAAAGACATGAACAGTCTATAATTTTAAGGGTCGGTTAATTTTAACAGTTAGAGATAGAATATCAATAATAAAATCCAGAAAATCACATTGTCTGAATGATATAAATGTATTTGCATTTTGCAGAGAGAAATAAGTTTTTGATCCCGCTGACAAACAAGACTTCATACTTGGTGGCAAAGCCCTTGTTGGCAGCACAGCAGTCAGACGTTTCTTGTAGTTGATTATGAGGTCTCGCACATGTCACAAGGAATTTTGCTCCACTCCTCTTTGCAGATCATCTGTAAATCATTAGGATGTTGAGACTGTCGCTTGGTAACTCTGAGCTTCAGCTCCTCCATAGGTTTTCTATGGCACTAAGATCTGGAGACTGGCTAAGTCACTCCATCACCTTAATGTGTTCTTTTTGAGCCACCCCTATGTTGCCTTGGCTATATGTTTTGGGTCATTGTCATGCTAGAAGACCCAGCCATGACCCATTTTTAATGTCCTGGCGGAGGGAAAGAAGTGGTCACTCAGAATTTTATGGTACATGACTCCATCCATTGTCCCATTGATCCGGTGAAGTAGTCCTGTGCCCTTAGCAGAGAAACATCCCAAAACTTAATGTTTCCACCTCCATGCTTGACTGTGGGGATGGTGTTCTTTGGGTCATAGACAGCATTTCTCTTCCTCCGAACATGGCGAGTTGAGTTAATACCAACAAGCTCAATTTGTTTCTCCTCTGACCACAGCACCTTCACCCAATCACTCTCACAATCACCATGGTGTCACTGGCAATCTTCACAGATGGGGGCCCATGTGCCTTCTTGAGCAGCGGGACTTTGCAGGCACTGCAGGATTTTAATCCATTACGGTGTAATGGTTACCAATGGTTTTCTTGGTGACAGTGATCCCAGCTGCCTTGAGACTATTCAGAAGTTCCCCCTGTGCAGTGGTAGGCTGATCTCTCACCTTCCTCATGATCCTGGATACCCCACAAAGTGAAATTTGCATTGAGCCCCAGATCAATGTCGATTGACACTCATTTTGTATTTCTTCCTTTTTCTTAGACTAGGTTCACACCACGGTTTTGAGCTGTCAGGCTTTGTCCGGTGTTTTGCTGGATGCACCGGACACAGCCTGACAGCTCCGGACAAACAGAACCGGAGGGCAAATATGCCCTCCGATCCATTTTTCTGCCGGAATCGGCAGTCTGTGGCTGAAATGTCAGGATCACGGCTTGCGGGAGCTAGCTGCGCTCATGAAATCTCAGCCAGGAGCTCTCCATGGTATTGAAGTTCAGCGTCCGGGAAGTGGACAGATTTTCTGTTGGGTCAGGGGCGATCCGGCGCCCATAGACTCCCATGTTATTGGGCGCCGGATCTGGGTGGATCCAGTTTTGTGTAGCTTTTTGCTGCAAACACAAAAACGCTGCAAGCTGCGATTTTGTGTCCGGGGAAAAAAAAAAAAGAATTCTCCCGGATACTCCCAGACACACGGACAGCCCCGGATCACAAAAAATGTGGTGTGAAGCCAGCCTTACTATTGCACCAACATACTGCTCCTATGTACAAGAATATAACCACTATAATACTGCTCCTATGTACAAGAATATAACTACTATAATACTGCTACTATGTACAAGAATATAACTACTATATTACTGCTCCTATATACAAGAATATAACTACTATAATACTGCTCCTATATACAAGAATATAACTACTATAATACTGCCCCTATGTACAAGAATATTCTACTATAATACTGCCCCTATATACAGGAATATAACTACTATAATACTGCTCCTATGTACAAGAATATAACTACTATAATACTGCTCCTATGTACAAGAATATAACCACTATAATACTGCTCCTATGTACAAGAATATAACTACTATAATACTGCTCCTATATACAAGAATATAACTACTATAATACTGCTCCTATGTACAAGAATATAACTACTATAATACTGCCCCTATATACAAGAATATAACTACTATAATACTGCTCCTATATACAAGAATATAACTACTATAATACTGCCCCTATGTACAAGAATATAACTACTATAATACTGCCCCTATATACAGGAATATAACTACTATAATACTGCTCCTATATACAAGAATATAACTACTATAATACTGCCACTATGTACAAGAATATAACTACTATAATACTGCCCCTATATACAAGAATATAACTACTATATTACTGCTCCTATATACAAGAATATAACTACTATAATACTGCCCCTATGTACAAGAATATTCTACTATAATACTGCCCCTATATACAAGAATATAACTACTATAATACTGCTCCTATATACAAGAATATAACCACTATAATACTGCTCCTATGTACAAGAATATAACTACTATAATACTGCCCCTATGTACAAGAATATAACTACTATAATACTGCTCCTATATACAAGAATATAACCACTAGAATACTGCTCCTATGTACAAGAATATAACTACTATAATACTGCCCCTATGTTCAAGAATATAACTACTATAATACTGCCCCTATGTACAAGAATATAACTACTATAATACTGCCCCTATGTACAAGAATATAACTACTATAATACTGCCCCCTATGTACAAGAATATAACTACTATAATACTGCTCCTATGTACAAGAATATAACTACTATAATACTGCTCCTATGTACAAGAATATAACTACTATAATACTGCTCCTATGTACAAGAATATAACTACTATAATACTGCTCCTATATACAAGAATATAACTACTATAATACTGCTCCTATGTACAAGAATATAACTACTACAATACTGTCCTTATGTACAAGAATATACCGTAACTACTATAATACTGCCCTTATGTACAAGAATATAACTACTATAATACTGCTCCTATATACAAGAATATAACAACTATAATACTGCCCTATATACAAGAATATAACTACTATAATACTGCTCCGTATATACAAGAATATAACTACTATAATACTGCTCCCATGTACAAGAATATAACTACTATAATACTGCTCCTATGTACAAGAATATAACTACTATAATACTGCCCCTATATACAAGAATATAACTACTATAATACAGCTCCGTATATACAAGAATATAACTACTATAATACTGCTCCTATGTACAAGAATATAACTACTATAATACTGCCCTATATACAAGAATATAACTACTATAATACAGCTCCGTATACACAAGAATATAAGTACTATAATACTGCTCCTATATACAAGAATATAACTACTATAATACTGCTCCTATGTACAAGAATATAACTACTATAATACTGCCCCCTATATACAAGAATATAACTACTATAATACTGCTCCTATGTACAAGAATATAACTACTATAATACTGCCCTATATACAAGAATATAACTACTATAATACAGCTCCGTATATACAAGAATATAACTACTATAATACTGCTCCTATATACAAGAATATAACTACTATAATACTGCTCCTATGTACAAGAATATAACTACTATAATACTGCCCCCTATATACAAGAATATAACTACTATAATACAGCTCCGTATATACAAGAATATAACTACTATAATACTGCTCCTATGTACAAGAATATAACTACTATAATACTGCCCCTATATACAAGAATATAACTACTATAATACAGCTCCGTATACACAAGAATATAAGTACTATAATACTGCTCCTATATACAAGAATATAACTACTATAATACAGCTCCGTATATACAAGAATATAACTACTATAATACTGCCCCTATATAAAAGAATATAACTACTATAATACTGCTCCTATGTACAAGAATATAACTACTATAATACTGCCCCTATATACAAGAATATAACTACTATAATACAGCTCCGTATATACAAGAATATAACTACTATAATACTGCTCCTATGTACAAGAATATAACTACTATAATACTGCTCCTATGTACAAGAATATTACTACTATAATACTGCCCCCTATATACAAGAATATAACTACTATAATACTACCCATATGTACAAGAATATAACTACTATAATACTGAAAAAAGGGAACAATTAAGCCAGCACTACCAGAAGATAGTTTGCAAAAAAAAAAAAGAAAAATGCATATATTCCTTCCAAACTGTATCATCTAAAATTGACATTTTTGGCAAACTATTGATCAGTCTTTTGAGCCACCCTGCCACGTCAAGGTAATCTCATAAGGGTGGTTCTACTCTATATATTTTTAAGTTGTGCCATGCGGCCTCCAACATACACATAAAGCCGAAACATTAAAAGCAGCATTTACCTGGTGCATCTGAAACTCGAGACTGGTGCATGTGAATAAAGGAAAATCAGGTCCACACACATGCAGTTGGTGCCACATATGTCTGGGCTTTTCAGAAATGTCCCTCACAGCACCAGACCAGCACTCATGAATAAAGGTGAGGCAGGCCCAAGGAAATGGACCTCGCAATAAACTGAGCCTGAGGGCAGGGTAAGATAACTGAATGTGAACCGTTACCAAGATTTGCCACTAACAACACAGATGGAATAACACAGTGTGGCACAGTGTGGGTCAACACAAACCAATAACAAAAATAAGCAAATAAGCCAGCACCACCAGTAGATCGCTTGCAATAAAAAGCGTGCAAATGCACATATTCCTTCTATTCCTTCCAAACTGTATAATATAAAATTGAGATATTTGGCAAGATGTTGAGCAATCTCTTGAGCCACCCTACCACGTCAAGGCAATCTCATCAGGGTGGTCCTACTCATTTTTATTTTAGTTTTACCATGCAGCTCCCATGTTCACATAAAGCAGAACCATTAAAAGCAGCACTTATCAAATACTGCCACTACGTTGGATACAAAATAATTGTTATCGCTCTATTTCTCTCCAGGATTTTGCAGTTTTCGGTGTGTGACTTGCAGTGATGTCGATGAATATTTTTGGCCTCGGTTGCTCGGGTGTCAGCCTCGTTCTCCTCCTCACAGGGATCCTCACTGACTTCTGGTTGGTCGGTTTCGGATCAGACTTGTTCCATATGGGATTGTGGCAAAAATGTATTAAAAATGAATGTACTAAAGTCATAGGGAGCGGTAAGTATTTCATTATGACTTCTGGACGTGTGAATTTGGAGAATACATTTTCTGTAAATGTTTCTATAATATCCCTGGTGGTGTAGAGGGAATTATTGGTTAATATCTAATATCCTTTATTGTTGAGAAGTGCTCACCAGTCTCTACATAGCAAGTGATCAGAAGCAGAAGGGAGGACAAAAGAGAGCAGTACTGAGCAGTGTAGCTATGTATCCAACCCGGGTGAGATAAAACACTTACTGGAAAGCAGCAGCATGGATGGTTTTGTACAGCAGTACTGTCCAGTATAGCTATGAATTCAAACAAAGGGGGTAGGACTTCAGACGACATTACTCAACAGTGTATCTGTGCTTCCAGCACTGTGGTGAGATAAGACACTTCATAGAAAGCAGTAGCAAGGAGAATTTTACACAGGGTAAATCTGAATCCAGCACGATGGAGATATAAATCACTATTAAAAGAGGCAGAATGATGACTTTATACAGCAGAATTTGTCAGTATAGCTATGAATCCAGCAAAGGGATGAGATAAAAGAATTGTACTAATATAGCAATATAAGCGTACTCTAGGCAGTGTATCTGTGATTCCAGCACTGTGGTGAGATAAAACAACTACTAGATGCAGCAGTAGCATAGAAAATTTACAATAGCACTGGACAGGGTAGACGTGAATCCAGCACAGTGGTGAGATAAAAGGAGTTATTAGAAAGAAGCAGAATAGATGACTTTAATACAGCAGTATAGGTTCGTTACAGCTGTGAATCCAGCAATGGGGGTGAGAAAAAATATTGTAGTAGAAAGCAACAGCGTGAAGGACTTGATACTCTACAAGAGTACTTCACAAAGTGTATCTGTGAATCAAGCATTTAGTAAAAACACTTACTAGAAAGCAGCAGCATGGAGAATTTTACCACAGCACTGGACAGAGTAGATGTGAATCTAGCAAAATGGTGAGATAAACCACATATTAGAAAGCAGCAGCATGGACGACTTTATACAGCAGTACTGTCAGTATAGCTGTGAATCCGCCGGTAAGGGATAATATAAAAGAAGCATATTAGAAAGCAAGAGTGTGGAGACCTTTATACAAAAGTACTAGATAATGTATCTGTGAATCCAGCATTGTGGTGAGATAAAACACCTTACTAGAAAGCGGCTTTTGGAGAATTGTACAACAGTACTGGACAGGGTAGCTTTGAATCCAGTACTGTGATTGGATAAAACAATTACTAGAAAAAAGCAGCGAGCAGAATTGTACAGCAAGTACTGGACAGGGTTGCTGTAAATCCAGCCAGTGGTGAGATAAAACAATTACTAGAAAGCAGAGCAGTACTAAGCAGTGTAGCTGTGAATCCAGCACTTTCATCAAATGAAACATTTACTTGAGAGTAGCAGCCATATCTGTGTCTCTCTGCTGATGCCAATTATTGTCCTCCATTCTCTTCCCCTCGCGTCGCATAGACCTCAGTACTCAGCTGTAATTTGATCTCTTTGTTGGGCCCTAGGGGCGCCATTCATCTAGTGGTGCAGAGGTATCGTACTGTGCAGCCCAATGCTCAGGCAGCAGAGCAGTTGGGTCGCTTTCAGACACTCTGCATCATTTGTATCAGTGTGAATGGTGCTCTAAGCAGGCCCAGTGTATGCATGGCAAATCGCCTCCCACACATAGCTGGTTGAGGTGGTTTATTAGCCTGCAGATGGGCTTGCTTTACAATTGGGCTCTGATTGCATCCTGAGAGTGCATTTTGATTCTGTTTTTGGCATAGATGGTAAGTTTTTTTTATGCTGCTTTTTTCTAGTGGTTTTTGTACAACTATACTGGACAGGGTAGCTTTGAATCCAGTACTATGATTGGATAAAACAATTACTAGAAAAAAGCAGCGAGCAGAATTGTACAGCAGTACTGGACAGGGTTGCTGTAAATCCAGCCCAGTGGTGAGATAAAACAATTACTAGAAAGCAGAGACAGTGCTGAGCAGTGTAGCTGTGAATCCAGCACTTTCATCAAATGAAACATTTACTCGAGAGTAGCAGCACCATACCTGTGTCTCTCTGCTGATCCCAATTATTGTCCTCCATTCTCCTTCCCCTCGCGTCGCCATAGACCTCAGTACTCAGCTGTAATTTGATCTCTCAGTGAGCTGGCAGGTTATCTTATATTAGCAGTGCAGATTTTTCCAGTGTTTCAGAGTGAATGATGAGTTCAGGAGGCAGGTGGGATGTGAGAAAGTGGCTCATAAGTGGAGACAGAAGCAGATTTCTCTAATCTAATATATAAAGCTGAGTGTATGTATGTGTGTATGTATGTCCACAAATAGCCCTGCCCCCTTTCATAGCCTTTTCATTATATTTACTTTACGTTCTGAGGTTTCTGCTACAGATAATCAATAATCTCTTTCTTTCCTCCATGCCACCGTTTAGCTATATTCTTAAAATATATAATCTCTACTTTAAGTGCCTACTAGGGTGGTCTCACCTATAAAGGGATTTATTTGCAGTGAGCTCCCTAGTGGTGGCTTCTGCTCATGATAATGTAGAGTATTCATGACATCATGCCGTTGCAATTCTTCCATCCAGGATTCATCAATGCACCCCACCCGAGGGTTGGTCCATCCCTCTCCACCTCGCTTATCATCTTCGGGATGATATTTTCATGCCTCACATTCCTCAAGTTTCATGTAGGAAGAATCACTGCCAGCCTGGGCTCTGCTGTTTGGAAAGCTTTGCAGGTAAGCACAAGAGTCATGTCTGGACTGGATCCTACGTGTGGACCGTCTTCATGTTTTCACCAACACTAGGGGCGCTGCATTGTTATATTACCTGATAGCACAAGGTTGAAAGTAACAGAGAAGGGAATTAAAAGACCTTACACTACTGGGGATGGGAAGTTAGTTATATAAACCTTGTATATTGTAGACTATTTCAAGATTTTCCCACTGGTCATGGCTATTTCTGATACGACGGCTCATCTCTAATGAAAAAGTGAGCTGCAATACCAGATTCAGCCACTACTTAAATGTGTGGCGCTGTGGAGTCAGCTTTGAATTCAGCACTTGGGGTAATTCTGTTGCTTTATGTTTTGCAGCCCTTGTTTCTTCTCGTTGGGATGTCGGTCTTCACGGCTGAAACGTCCAACACGTCCTCAACAGTTCATATAACTACCAGTGGTCCTTCTACCTGTGCTGGACCGCCAATGTGCTCCTCATCATTTCAGGTGAGTGCTTTTGTCTATTCTCCATCTAAAAAACACAAAACAATTCCCGCAAACATCAAGTGCTTGATTGTGGGGTGAAATATTGAGAAGGAACTTAAAGGGAACCTGTCATGTCCGTTTTTGTTAGTATACCACCCCAATGTTAATTAGATCATGTAGTGTTCATTATTAACTTTAAAAAAAAAAAAAAATCATTGTATTCATCACAAAAAAGCATTTTAGATACTTACATATTGTCAATAGCTAGCTGGACAAACAGTCAAACGGTCATCCAGCTGTTTAACGGTTAACAGATAGGTCACTGACCTTGTAGTAATGTCGGATGCTCTGTATAAAGGACCTGTGTGATGTCACGACCATGTGACCATAAAGGGCTAAATCGTTAAGGTCTATGTAGATATAGCTCCACCTTTTATAGTCAAATGGTCGTGACATCACACAGGTCCGGATGGTTAATAGTTAACAGTTCCGTTAACTGAACTTGTAGCAATGCCAAAATTCAGAAAATGCTGAAAGGACCTGTGTGATGTCACGACCATGTGACTATAATAGGTGGAGCTAAGTCTACATACACCTTAAAGATTTAGCCCACTAAGCTCCACCCATTATGGTCACAGGGTCGTGACATCACACAGGTCCTTTATGCAGAGCAGTCAGCATTGCTACAAGTTCAGTGACCTATCTGTTAACCGTGAACTAGCCGGATGTCTGTCTGACTGGGTAGCTAGCTAATGAAAGTATGTAAGTGTCTAAAATGTTTTTTTTCGGATGAATACAATGACTAAAAAAACAAGTTATTATTGAACACTACCTGATCTAAATATCATTGGGAGTGGTCTAATAACAAAAAAGGATATGATAGGTTCCCCTTAAATCTACTACCGTGTTTCCCTGAATATAAGACAGTGTCTTATATTAATTTTACCCCCAAAAGTCCCACCTGACTTATTTTCGGGTATGTCTTATATTACCCTAGCCCTAACCCTAGCCCTAACCCTAGCCCTAACCCTAAGCCTAACCCAGGGGCATACACATACAGGGGCACACTCACACATACAGGGGCACACTCACACTTTACAGGGGCACACTCACACATACAGGGGCACACTCACACATACAGGGGCACACTCACACATACAGGGGCACACTCACACATACAGGGGCACACTCACACATACAGGGGCACACTCACACATACAGGGGCACACTGACCTGGGCTCCTCCAACCACCGGGGACCGCAGCACATCCCAGGCATCCATATGCCTGAGGACCTCCGACATCCCGGGCACCTCCGACATCCCGGGCACCTCTGACAGCCCCGGGCACAGCAGCACGCAGGCTGGGCATCGTCGCGCAGACAGCCCGGCCTGCACACGTGCCGCTGTCCCGGCCAATCACAGGCCAGGAGCTGCCTGGGGAGCCAATGACAGGCCAGACTGACGTCATGCAGCGCGACTGGCTTGTGATTGGCCTCTGGGCAGTTCCTGGCCTGTGATTGGCCGGGACAGCGGCGGGGGATTTAAAATACCCGCCCTGCTCACCCAGGCACCGGGAACACAGCGAGGGAACCGGAGACAGCAGCGGCAGCAGCGGTGAGTATGAGATATTCCCCTGGCCCCCCCCACCCCACCAAATTTTCCCTGAAAATAAGTCACCCTGTCTTATTATCGGGGTATGACTTATATTAAAAAAATTGCCCCCAACCCTGCCCTGTCTTATAATCGGGGGTGACTTATTTTCGGGGAAACACTGTAATAGGTGGACGGTGGACATTTATGGGGTATCCTATAATTTTCAGAAGACTTTCCCAGCCTGGGTTACCTTACATGGTATCTCATACTCCAGTCACATCCAGAGCTGCATTCACAATTCTGCCCTTACGGCTCGACCTTTCACACACGATATTTCGTTGCTGGCCCCTGCAGGTGCATCTTGTGAATGATACAAGCATGGAAGATATAATAGGATCTTAAAGCATCAAAAATATAGCTGCACTTTGAATACCAAGCTATGCAATAATGAATATACAGAAAAATGAACTACGGTAGCATTATAGCTAAGGAAATTAGTGCTTAGGTGCTATTGTTCTCTGTTAGCAAGTTCCTACTCGCCCATTCAAAAGGAGTGTAGGTTCCCAGTAAAGAGACACACCTTATCGTGGCTACTGGGTGCATATATACATGGCCATAGTTATATGCTAAGTGTTTTAATTTTTATATATATTTCCTTAGCTATAATGCTAGTTCCTTTCCTGTATATTCATTATTGCATAACTTAGTATTCAGAGCGCAGACATATTTTTTGTTACAATGTGTCATGTTCGGCTTTGCACCTGTACACATTACAAGCTGGGGAGTGCTGCAGTTTTTCTCTTGTTGGGCTCCTAAAGCAAACACTATCAAATGTAGTGGTAACCAGCAGAATTGTGATTGCAGCTCTGAATGTGGATGGAAACTAAAGCCAATACAGATCTACTGGCGGGGAATAAGGATTCTTGGAGCACCAGGTGACCGATATATATAGAAATATGTCTATTAACAGCCCCTTATATCTTGTGCTGTTGTTTCTTCCAGGGATTTGTCATCTCCTCGCTCATCGGTCATCACCCATTCCCGGATACGAGTCGGTGTAAACTCCTGTCCTCTTCCTGCTCATCGCCTCATTCACAACTATCTCTACATCTGACGTCCAATCTTTTACCCACAAGTCCATAGATGAGACGGACAACGGTTTGCACACGACGGTTTTCTTGTTTTTATCACATGTGCACATGTAGATTCAGACTGAAGGCAGCAAAACCAAGAAGCACCAGATAAGGAAACGTGAAACAATCCAAAATCTGTTACATTTAGATTCCTCATGATCCCTCTTTACTCTGGTGACAGCTCTATCTCCAGCAGCTCCATCAGTTCGTCACCTGGAAGGGCATCCACTGAACAGGTCGGCTCATAAAAAGTTCATTTGTGGAGTCTCCTGAAGTGTTTGCTATCATTGGGAGCAGAGGCAGATTAGTATAAATCTCTTAAACCTGAAGATGACAAGAAGCACTCAGCTAAATAAAGAGAAAAGACCGTCCATCATTACTGTTGTAGCGCCAGTGCTCCTGTTACATACATACCTGGCGTCTCGGTGCATAGTTGCGCCAATGTCTCTGCTTTTCTGTGCTGCTGCACATGCACTTTCCCCTTTCTTATTGGGGCTGTGAGTGCACCCTTAATTGGTGTCCCCAGCATATCACTGGGAGGCACCAGGTATTTAAGCCTTCCTCCCCCTGCTTGGCTTGATCTTAGCAAACACTCACTTATCCAGTACCTATCCTGTCTGTGTTCCCTGTCTGTGCCAGTATATGTTTCTGGACTTACCCAGCAAGCGTCCTGTATATGAAGTCCTGGTCCGGAGTCCAACCTGAATCCTGCACCCATCCCATCCCTGTGTCCTGCATTTGAAGTCCTTTCTTGTGCCCGAGTGCCTTTACCAACCTGCTCTGGGCTGCACCTGTTGTGCCTTTACCAGCCTGCTCCAATCCCCACCTGCTGAGCCTCTACAACCTAATCCGGGCTGCACCTATTGTGCCTATACCAGCCTGTTCCAGTCCACACCTGCTATCCTTTACCAGCCTGCTATAGTCTACACCTGCCTGAATGCCTTTATCAACCTGCTCCAGTCCACACCTGCTATCCTTTACCAGCCTGCTCCAGTCCGCATCTGATGAGCCTTTACTAACATGCTCCGGGCTGCACCTATTGTGCCTTTACCAGCCTGTCCCAGTCCACACCTGCTATCCTTTACCAGCCTGCTATAGTCTGCACCTGCCTGAAGCCTTTACCAGTCTGCTCCAGTCCACACCTGCCTGAATGCCTTTACCAACCTGCTCCAGTCCACACCTGCCTGAATGCCTTTACCAGCCTGCTCCTGTCCACACCTGATGAGCCTTTACCAACCTGCTCCGGGCTGCACCTGGTGTGCATTTACCAGCCTGTTCTGGTCCACACCTGCTATCCTTTACCAGCCTGCTATAGTCCACACCTGCCTGAATGCCTTTTTCCAGCCTGGTCCGGTCCTCACCTGCCACATTACTTCAGTCTGATGTCTGGTGTTTGCCGACCTTTGCCTGATGCCTGGAAGTTAACGACTAGCCCTGCTGTGCACCTGCTCCACTCAGCTGCCACAGTAGTGGACGCTGCCCTCCCCTTGATCTTGTTAGGCCGGGTCCCCCCTGTGGTCCTGTGGGTCCACTCCTGAATGCTTGCCCTCCTAGAGAGCATTACAACTATAAGACATGAAGGTCAGTCAATCTTGAAAACTGCTAGAATCTTGAAGGTATCCTCAATCATGAAAACCATCAATCACTGTGGTGAAAGTGATTATTATGAGTAAAACTAAGAATTACCTCTGCTGCAGAGGATAAGTTCATAAGAGTCACCAGCTAAAATATTGCAAATGGACAGCACCTCAGATAACTGTCCTCCTAAATGATGCACAGATATCAAAAAGCAGCTAGAGGAGAGTGCAGGTACCCATCACATGAACCAATCCCACCTCCAGGCTGTGTAAGGGCAAAGTGACCAAGAAGGAGAGTGATGGAGGCAGTGTCAGAGGACATGGTCCCAACAATCACCTGACCTCAACCAAAGGGAAATGGTTTGGGACAAGTTGGACACAGAGTGAAGACAAAGCTTCAAACAAATGCTCAGTGCTTCAGGTGACAACCTGATGGAGGTGCCAGAGAGAATGCCGAGGGGGTGTAAGTAGTGATCAGAGAAAAGGGGGGGCACCAGGAGGAATCTAAGATGTGACACATAGTCTGGTTTATTTCACATGTGTTTCTTTAAGCCTTGTTGCCATTTTTGCTCCTTTATGGATTTGCTGCCTTCAATCTGAATCTACAACATTTCCAAAAAGAACATGGAAAATCACTGAATGATCAGAGGTGTCCAAACTTTTCACCTAGTTCAATAATATCTGCTCAACCAGCCCCGGTCATATACAACAAAAAGAGTAGTGTGAGCCAGGAACCACAGATCAGATCGGAATGTCATCAGCCGGGTCCAAAAATTATCCCCGTATCTGTAGCTGGATGCTGCCTTTTTTTAGGATTTTAGTATCATCCATTTCTACTTTCGCTGCTCCCTATGTGTATAATGATAACGCAGGTAAAGTGCGGCCGACCTGATTGACCAATGGATGGACTCTTATTCATTATTTCAAAATCTGCACAATAAAGTCAAAATCTATTAAACTTGTATTTATTTTTTCTTTGTATTAATTTTCTTCCTCCACTGGAAGAGACAGACGCACAGCTGACAGGGTGGAGAGCCAATGTCCTCCGATTCCCTCTCTATGGGGGGTGACGTCACAGCCATAACCCTGATCTCTCTCACCTCTCTATGGGAGGACGTGACGGCTGTAGCTCCGATCTATCATCCCTTTATGCGGGTGACGTCACAGCCATAGCCCCGATCTCTCACACCCCTCTATGGGAGCGAAGTCACTGCCGTAACCCCGATCTCTCACCCCTCTATGGGGGGACGTCACAGCCGTAGCCCCGATCTCTCACACCCCTCTATGGGAGCCGACATCACAGCCATAACCCTGATCTCTCACACCTCTCTATGGGGGGACGTCACAATTGTAGCCCAATCTCTAACATCCCTCTATGGGGGTACATCACGGCCGTAATCCCGATCTCTAGCACCCCTCTATAGGAGAACGTCACGGCTGTAGCCTCGATCTCTCACCCCTCTATGGGGGAACGTCTTGGCTGTAGTCTGGATCTCTAGCACCCCTCCATGGGGGGACATCATGTTTTTAGCCCCGATCTCTAGCACCCCTCTATGGGATACATAACGGCCGTAGCCCCGATCTCTAGCACCCCTCTATGGGGGTACATCATGTCCATACCCCGATCTCACACAACCCTCTATAGGAGAATGTCACGGCTGTAGTCCCGAACTCTCACACCCCTCTATGGGGGACGTCACGACCATAGCCCTGATCTCTCACACCCCTCTATGGGGGGACATCAAGGCCCTAACCCGATCTCTAGCACCCTCTATGGGGGACATCACAGACGTAGTCCGAATCTCTAGCACCCCTCTGTGGTGGGACGTCACGCCTGTAGTCTGGATCTCTAGCACCCCTCAATGGTGGGACGTCACGGCCATAGTCCAGATCTCTGGCATCCCTCTATAGTCGGACGTCACGGCCGTAGACTGGATCTTTAGCACTCCTCTATGGTGGGACGTCACGGCCGTAGTCCAGATCTCTGGCACCCCTCTATAGTCGGACGTCATGGCCGTAGTCCGGATCTCTAGCACCCCTCTATAGTCAGACGTCACGGCCGTAGTCCGGATCTCTAGCAACCCTCTATGGTGGGACATCACAGCCATAGTCCGGATCTTTAGCACCCCTCTATGGTGCGACGTCACGGCCGTAGTCCAGATCTCTGGCACCCCTCTATAGTCAGACGTCACAGCCGTAGTCCGGATCTCTAGCACCCCTCTATAGTCGGATGTCACGGCCATAGTCCGTATCTCTAGCACCCCTCTATGGTGGGACGTCACGGCCGTAGTCCGGATCTCTACTGTAAAACTGTGATTGTGTGCTGGAAAGTTACATTGTCTAAAAGAATAAAAATCTTCATTATTTGTCTTTTATTTTGGAGTTTGATGCCTATTTTTTTACTTTATGTCTAAAAGAATAGGCATGTTAAAGTGACATCTAGTGGACACATCATGCACTAGCACTATCTATAATTTAGATTTGAAAACTTTTTCTGCAAATTGTGTTTCCAGATGAGTGGTGTAACTTGAAGCAAATGTGCCCTGCTGCGAAAACTCCAATGGGGCCCCCAATTCTTGTAACTCTTCATAGCAGTGGTCTTTTTCTATGGTCCAAAGGGACTTTTGGGGCCCCCTAGGCTCCAGGTCCCGGGTGCGACTGCAACCCCTGCACCTGTTATATTTATGCCCCTGCTTCAGAGAGGAAGACTTGAACTGTAGCACCACCTATAGGAAGTACCAAGCCTAAAAGTGACCCTTTAAAGGGAGTCTGTCACCAGACTTTGCTTTCTGAGAGTAGTATAATGTAGAGCCAGAGATGCTGATTCCAGCGATGTGTCATTTACTGGACTGGCTTGAACCTATCACCTTGTTTAGCCTTCCTAACCCACCATTACCTGTCCCTGCAGCTTCCTCTGACATTACTAACCACCCCTGTCTGAGCTAATAGTGAATTATAAATGTGGAATAAAGCGATGTATAAACTTACATGTCCACCATCGTGTGGGTGTTTGTAGACGGCTGGCTGTCGGGTGGGAAGTGTCTCCGGGTCCGCTCTCCCCCCGCCTCGCTCCCGCAATCACACCCTGAGCGCGGCCTGATTTCATATTCCCCCTCCTCCTCCTGGTGATGACGCACTGCCGGCTGCGGCGCGTCATTTCCTGTCCTGCGTAGTGTGGGGGGTGTATTGGCGTACAAGCTGGCTCCGGAGCATGCGCAGTGTGGGGGGTGTATTGGCGTACAAGCTGGCTCCGGAGCATGCGCAGTGTGGGGGGTGTTTTGGCGTACAAGCTGGCTCCGGAGCATGCGCAGTGTGCGGGGTGTATTGGCGTACAAGCTGGCTCCGGAGCATGCGCAGTGTGCGGGTGTATTGGTGTACAAGCTGGCTCCGGAGCATGCGCAGTGTGGGGGGTGTATTGGTGTACAAGCTGGCTCCGGAGCATGCGCAGTGTGGGGGGTGTTTTGGCGTACAAGCTGGCTCCGGAGCATGCGCACTGTGCATTCCGAATCCGCGCTAAACTAGGTGACAGGTTCCCTTTAATTAAATCACTGTTTTATCATCCTGAGATTATCATTACAGAGCTTCTGTGCCTGCTGACAGGTAGTCCAGCATATTCATGAGCTCTGTATAACCCCGCCCCCACCACTGACTACAGTGTACACAGAAAGCTGCCAGAGGAATGGGCGGGGTTATACAGAGAAAGCTGCCAATCAGTGGTGTGGGCGGGTTATATAGAGAAAGCTGCCAATCAGTGGTATGGGTGTGGTTATACGCTGAAAACTGCTAATCAGTGGTAAGGGCAGAGTTATACAAAGCTGCCAATCATTGGTGTGGGCGTGGTTATACATAGAACACACCCAATCAGTGATGTGGGTGGGGTTATACAGAGAAAGCTGCCAATTAGTGGTGAGGGCGGGGTTACACAAAGCTGCCAATCAGTGATGTGGGCAGGGTTACACAGAGAAAGCTGCCAATCAGTGGTGTGGGTGGGGTTATACAGAGAAAGCTGTCAATGAGTGGTGTGGGTGGGGTTACAGAGTTCCACATTCAAATAACTGCTAAATCTGCTGCAGAGAAAACAGTAATTTTGACAGTAAGCAGCTCAGTAAGTGACACATCGCTGGAATCAGGGTCCCTGTCCCTACATTATGCTGCTCTCAGATAGGATGGCAAAAACCTGGTGACAGATTCTGATAAATGCACTAAATCCACAACAAAACACACTTCTGCGTTTTTTAGGATTTCATTGCGGTCAATAGGTAAAATTATTTTTATTATTATTATTAAAAAATGCTGCAAAAGTGCCCAATAATTCACTTGTTGCAGATTTTTTCAGCACCTAATCTGTAAGGAAAAAATAAGCAATTCAGGATTCTGATTGACTTTGCTGGGTAAAGGACAGGCAGGCAGATTTCTGACAAAACCGCACAGTCTGGGACATTTGGGGCCCCCTAGGCTCCAGGGCCCGGGTGTGATGGTGGTAACCCCTGCACCTGTTGTAGTTACACTCCTGGCTTATTGCAATGTGGAGTTTTCCTTTCTCCATCTGCCATATAAACTCATTGGGAAAGTATGTACACCCCATTCCCCCCTATAATTAAGGGCCTTTACCTCCTTCCAATGCAAATAGGGGCAGACTTTGGCACTTACACCCCCTATGGTGACCTCTCTAGTGATTTGTATGTGCAGTTGAGGCATTTTAAGAACAGATTTTTAATATCACCTTTCCCCCCCCGTAGATTGGAGGCTTTTCCTTCATTTAAAGGGATTTATCAAATTCATCTGAAACCTCTTGGAAAAAGTTATTTAAGTGTATAAAAAGTGTTTTCGGCATCAACACAAAGAAAAACTTTCCTAAAAGTGAATAAAAACTAATGGAAAGGGGAAGTGGGACAGCCAATCAGAGAGCTTCTCTCACTTTGTGTAAGGGCTCTGAGGAATGAGAGCTGTACTCTGATTGTGGATGACCTCAGTGCCGTGTAACAGGCGGTAATGCAGTTATTGTGGGTTTTACGTGTTCAGACTCCTCTCCGGATTCCGCACACACACATCCTCGCTTCTCCTGCCTCACAGTCCCGTCAGTGTGTAAGATCCTCCCTGCCGAATCCAACATGGCCGCCGCGCCTCAGTCAGCTGTGACCTCTAACACGTCACCAGGAGACGTCCTCGTCAGTGATTGATGATGCCGGAGAGCACGTGGTGTATTCTCCACATGATGGTTGAGGTGTTCAGCTCCGTGATTGCTACTGGTATTTGTGAATGATATGATTGGTTGCGGGCTGAGGCGTCTATTCGGTCTGTTGGACCGGAAACATGGCGCTGCGGGCCCTGTCGGTGTCAAGAGGTCATAGACGTATGCGGTGAAGGTGAGAGGTGCCGGGGCCCCAGGAGAGGACCGAGCCTCTGCCTGCCAGTACAATATGTCACCTGTTGTGGAGGGGGTGCGTGGTTGTCAGGGGAGGGTGTGTGTTGCGGAGGGGAGGGGTGTGTGGTTGTCAGGAGGGGAGGGGTGGTGGTGCAGGGGGAGGTGTGTGGTTGTCAGAGGGGAGGGTGCGTGGTTGTCAAGAGGGGAGGGTGCGTGGTTGTCAGGAGAGGGAGGGGTGTGTGTTTCAGGGGGAGGTGGTGGTTGTCAGGAGAGGGAGGGTGTGGGGTTTCAGGAGGGGAGGGTGCGTGGTTGTCAGGAGGTGGGAGGGGTGCGTGGTTGTCAGGAGGGGAGGGGTGTGTGGTTGTCAGAGAGGAGGGTGTGTGGTTGTCAGAGAGGGAGGGTGTGTGTTGTCAGGAGAGGGAGGGGTGTGTGGTTGTCAGGAGGGGAGGGGTGTGTGGTTGTCAGGAGGGGAGGAGGTGTGTGGTTGTCAGGAGGGGAGGGGTGGTGGGTTGTCAGGAGAGGAGGGTGATGTGTGTTCAGGGGGAGGGTGTGGTTGTCAGGAGAGGGAGGGTGTGTGGTTGTCAGGAGGAGGGGGAGGAGGGGTGTGGTTTCAGAGGAGAGGGGAGGGGGTGTGGTTATCATGGGAGGAGGGGTGGAGGGGTGTGGTTGTCAGAGGGGAGGGGGTGTGGTTGTCAGGAGGGGAGGGGTGTGGTTGTCAGGAGGGGAGGGGTGTGTGGTTGTCAGGAGGGGGAGGGGTGTGTGGTTGTCAGAGGTGTGTGGGTTGTCAGGAGGGGAGGGGTGTGTGGTTGTCAGGGAGTGCAGGGGGAGGGGTGGTGGTTGTCAGAGAGGGGGAGGGTGTGTGGTTGTCAGGGGGGAGGGGTGCTGGTTGTCAGGAGGAGGGAGGGTGGTGGTTGTCAGGGGAGGAGGGGGGGTGTGTGGTTGTCAGGAGGAGGAGGAGAGGTGTGTGGTTGTGGGGGGAGGGGGTCAGAGGAGGAGGGGGAGGAGGTGGTGTGGTTGTCAGGGGGGGAGGGGTGTGGTTGTCAGGGGGGAGTGGTGTGGTTGTCAGGAGGGGAGGGTGGGGGTAGGGGGTGGGTGTGGTTGTCAGAGGGGGAGGGGTGTGTGGTTGTCAGGAGGGGTGTGGTTGTCAGGAGGGGTGTGGTGTTGTCAGGAGGGGGGTGTGTTGTCAGGAGGGAGGGGGTGGGTTGTCAGAGGGGAGGGGTGTGGTTGTCAGGAGGGGGAGGGTGTGTGGTTGTCAGGAGAGGGAGGGGTGTGTGTCAGGGAGGGGTGTGGTTTCATGAGAGGAGGGGAGGGGTGTGGTTATCATGAGGGAGGAGGGGGAGGAGGGGTGGTTGTCAGGGGAGGAGGGGTGTGGTTGTCAGGAGGGGGAGGGTGGGTTGTCAGGGAGGGGAGGGTGTGGTTGTCAGGGGGAGGGGGTGTGTGGTTGTCAGGAGGGGGAGGGGGGTGTGGTTGTCAGGAGGTGTGTGGTTGTCAGGAGGGTGTGTGGTTGTCAGAGGGGAGGGTGTGTTGGTTGTCAGGAGGGGAGGGGCGTGTTGTCAGGAGGGGAGGGTGCTGGTTGTCAGGAGGGGGAGGGGTGGTGGTGTCAGGAGGGGAGGGTGCGTGTTGTCAGGGAGGAGGGGTGCGTGGTTGTCAGGGGAGGAAGGTGTGTGTTGTCATGAGGAGAGGGGAGGGGGGTGTTGTCATGAGGAGGAGGGGAGGAGGGTGTGGTTGTCAGGGGAGGAGGGTGTGGTTGTCAGGGGGAGGGTGTGGTTGTCAGGAGGGAGGGGTGTGTGGTTGTCAGGAGGGGGAGGGGTGTGTGTTGTCAGGAGGGGTGGTGTTGTCAGAGGGTGTGTGGTTGTCAGGAGGGGGGGTGTGCGTTGTCAGGAGGGGGGGTGTGTGTTGTCAGGAGGGGGAGGGTGTGTGTTGTCAGGAGGGGAGGGGTGCGTGGTTGTCAGGAGGGGAGGGTGCGTGGTTGTCAGAGGGGAGGGGTGCGTGGTTGCAGAGGGGGAGGGTGTGTGGTTGTCAGGAGGGGGAGAGGGTGTGGTTGTCAGAGGGGAAGGGTGTGGGTGTTGAGGAGGGGAGGAGGAGTGTGGTTGTCAGGAGGGGAGGAGGAGTGTGTTGTCAGGAGGGGGAGGGTGTGGTTGTCAGGAGGGGAGGGGGTGTGTGGTTGTCAGAGGGGAGGGGTGTGTGGTTGTCAGAGGGGGAGGGGTGTGTGGTTGTCAGGAGGGGGAGGGGTGTGTGGTTGTCAGGGAGGGGAGGGTGTGTGGTTGTCAGGAGGGGAGGGGTGTGTGGTTGTCAGGAGGGGAGAGGTGTGTGTTGTCAGAGGGGAAGGGTGTGTGGTTGTCAGGAGGGGGGAGGAGGAGTGTGGTTGTCAGGGGGAGGAGGGGTGTGTGGTTGTCAGGGGGAGAGGTGTGGTGGTGGTTGTCAGGGGAGAGGGTGGTGGTGGTTGTCAGGGGAGGAGGGGAGAGGTGGTGGTTGTCAGGGGGGAGAGGTGGGTGGTTGTCAGGGGAGGAGAGGTGGTGGTTGTCAGGGGGAGAGAGTGGTGATTGTCAGGGGAGGAGAGGTGGTGGTTGTCAGGGGAGGAGGGGTGGGTGGGTGGTTGTCAGGAGTGCGGAGGGGTGTGGGGGTCCTGGTGTGGTGACATTTCCCTCTCCCTCTAGATTTTGATGCCTGGACACAGTGTGGGGACACAGTGCCTGTGTGGAGCGGCAGGAGCGGTCTAATGGGGAGGATCTGTCCTTTCTATATTCCACCCTGAGCCCTTTACATCCTCTGTGCGCACAGAGCGGCGGCTCAGACTCTCGGTGCTTCATGGTGCAGACAGATATCAGTGCAGCGTCCACCACCTGCTGCAGAAGAATAAGCTGCAACTAAACTGTCCTAGAGAACACATAAATGTATCCGCCATATAGTGCTACAGTGTATATGTGCCTCCATACAGTGACACACGTCCTTTATGATGTCAGCTCTTCCCTTTATCCCGTCTTCTCCATATGACGACTTGTTCCCGGCTGCTGCCTCTGAAAATAATAAATGGTAACTGTCATCTTCTCCGACCTCCCCAAATAGGAATAGTGCCATATATGTGTCCCCTGTACGGTAATAATGAGCCCTGTGTGCCCCCATAGAATGTAATGGCGCCTCGCTGTGCTCCTGAGAATGTAATGCGGTCTCGTGTGTGTCTTAAGACATAATAGTGCCGCCATTGTGCCCCACACAGTAACAGAGCGTCCCTCAAAGTAATAATGCCGTGAATGTGCTGCCCTGAACATTATAACACCCCAAGTTCCCCCTAAGGGTACCTTTACACTCGGCAACTTTTCTAGGAATTTCACTGGCAATTTGCTGGTTGCAGTGAAATCATGGACACATTGTTCCAGTTGTACACGGCAACAAGATAGAACAATGTGTCCATGATTTCACTGCAACCAGTAAGTTGCCAGTGAAATTCCTAGAAAAGTTGCCACGTGTAAAGGTTCCTTAATAGTAACTGTCCCCTTATTGCCTCTTTAAATAATAACAATGCTCCTTATGATAAATAATACCCCTTTGTGCTCCGTTAAAAAGTAATATGGACCCCTTAGTACCTCCTGATCACAATCTGTCTCCCTTAGATTGATATGTCTTCTTAAAACAAGAAGTCTGGGCCCTCAGGAGGGGTCAAAGGAACCTAAGCCCTATGAGGGGGGGGGGGGGTCGGGGGATTCTGGGCCCCTTAGGGAGTCTGGGCCTTCCAGAGGGGGTCAGGGGAACCTGGGCCCTCGGGAGGGGGGGTGAGGGGGAAGGGGTTGGGGGAATCGGGTCCATCTGTGGGGGTCGGGGATTCTGGGCCCTCCAGAGGGGGTCAGGGGAACCTGGGCCCTCGGGAGGGGGGGGTGAGGGGGAAGGGGTTGGGGGAATCAGGTCCATCTGTGGGGGTCGGGGGATTCTGGTCCCCCTGGGGATTCTGGGCCCTCCAGAAGGGGTCAGGGGAACCTGGACCCTCTGGGTGGGCAGGGAAAATCGGGTCCATCTGAGGGGGTTGGGAGATTTTGGGTCTTCCAGAGTGGTTAGGGGAACCTGTGGCCTCTGGGGAGATCAGGGGGAAACCGGATCCACCTGGGGAATTCTGGGCCGCCTGGGTGCTCCGGAGGGGTCAGGGGAACCTGGGCCCTCTGGGGGGGTTGACGGGGAGTCCTCTGGTGGTGTCTCTGGATCCTGAGCTATCTGGGGGGTCAGGGATTCTGGGCCCTCTGGGGGTTGAGGGGAATCGGGTCCATCTGAGTTGGTCAGGGGATCCTGGGCCCCCTGGGGAGTCTAGGCGCTGTCGGGGGAGTCTGGTTCCTCTGGTGGTGTCTGTGGATCCTAGACCATCTGGGGGGTGTCAGGGGAGTCTGGGCCCTCTGGGACCTTTAATACTAGCAGCCCCTGAGTGAACCCTATAAGCAGCAGCATTGTAAGACGAGGTTCTTAGTTCTGGATGTGATCACAGCGGTCGGGATCTTTCCTGTCACTGATCACATTAATGAGCACAGTCCGCCTCACTCCAGTCTGGCCTGGCTGATAACAGAGGACACTAGCGCTCCCTGTACAGATAATATCCGGTCCTGTGTCTTTGCTCCGGAGTTTATGGTGTAATGAATGTGACCGGTGACGAAGCATCTTTCTCCTTAATCCCCTGAGATTCTTCTCCCAGCAGCGACTTTAGGAACTAATGAGGTGACTTGAGTTGTAAATCGGCGCGGATTATCTGTGGCTTCCCGTCTGATGTCGCTGCAGATGAAGTGTCGTCCTGCGATGATGAAGGAGCTGCAGATGATTTGTATGGAAATCGCGCAGGCGATGCTCGTCCACAGCTTCCCGCAATCCCTTCATTTTCATCTTCTGTTTCTGGAGGAGACGTAAAAATCGGAGGAGACGCCGTCACCATGTCACACTCAAGATGGAAATCAGTCTGTTATTGGTCGCAGATTCTGCCAGTTGTGATTGTGGTTGAAGGGATATGCAATAATTCACCCACGATGGCGGCCATACATGCAGCATCACTTACTGATGACAGTGGCGGGATCTACTTTATGCCCCTGGTGATCCCGGCACTCCTAACCCTTTAAGAAAGAATTTTGTAACTGTCAGGGCATGCTGGGAGTTGTAGTGACTGCATCCCCTTTCAGCCGACCTGTAGCAAATATTTGAAAAACATGCCAGAAAACAGCGCCATCCTTATTTACAGGTTGTGTGTGGTATTACAGCTCTGCAACGCCAGACAGAACCTGCTGACAGGAAGAGCACTTTTTTTTGTTTGCAAGAAGGCAGCCATGTTTTTCTAAACTTGGAAATCCCCTTTAGGGTGGAGGCACACTGTTATGCATCAAAAATGGAGCATTTTTGATGCACGACAGTGATGCGAGTGTAACATGGGCTTTCTTGCCAGATAAAGATCTGCACATATAATGGCGGGTTTTCTGCTGCTTTGTCAACAGCATTTTTTTAAATTTCCCGGGGATATCCGGCCTAGTTACCCCATCTGCAGCTTCTGTGCTGCATGTCAGCCGGGAGCCAGCAGATTCGGTTAATCTGCTTCTGTCCTGCCAGCTTGTGTCCGGTTTTGTCCAGACTCCTGGACACAAACGGACAGGACACAATGTGTCCGAAGTTGTTAATTATTTAGTTAAAAGCCGGCAATTTCAGCACTTCTGTGCGGAGTTGAAATCACTGGCGGCAGGAGTTCAGGAGCTCTCGAGGGTCCTGAACGTTAAAGATGGGTGCTGAGCGTGGTGCTGAAGCTCCACAGCAAGCAATATGAACAGCTTCAGCACCACGGTGAGCACCATGGTTCAGTTCTTCCTGCCCTGTCTTTCCACCTTGTGTCCACAAGGGGGAGCTCTGGCAGCTCAGCTGGTTTTCTTTCTGCTTTGTGTCCACCAGGGGAAGCTCCGGCAGCTCAGCACAGCGGTGCAGTTCTTCTTCCTGCCCTGTCTTTTCACTCTGTGTCCACTGGGGGGAGCTCCAGCAGCTCAGCATCATGGTTCAGTTCTTCTTCTTGCCCTGTCTTTCCACCCTGTGCCCACTGGGGGGAGCTCCGGCAGCTCAGCATCATGGTTCAGTTCTTCTTCCTGCCCTGTCTTCCCACCCTGTGTCCACTGGGGGGAGCTCCGGCAGCTCAGCACTGCTGCGGCTGCTATCTTCCATTTTTCATTCTTTTTCCCCTGTAGCACAAATGAGATTTGACTTAACATATTCCTTATCTCGTCCGGCTCCTATCAGAGGAGATTGTGAGCGGCACAGATAGTAAAGGTGTTCTCCTGTCTAAACGGTCCGGCGGTGCGACTCTGCAGCGGCGGGGAGGGCGACGGAGCCGCATCTGTTCACGTCCTTCAGATGCTCTTCGGCGTCCAGATTGAATGTTTAACCTCTGCGGCAGGTGGAGGCGGCTCGTCACACGGCGTCCTGCTGACAGGGAAGCTATCCATGATGCCCGAAACGCGTTACTTATCCCTAATTAAAAGATGGCCCAATAATAAGCAGGAAATAAACATGACCTTTGGCGTTTAATTTGGCAGATTGGAGCTCCCCGGGGGCCCATGTCATGTGACAGGTCCCCATACTGTTCTCTCCATCCGCCTGAATCAGCAAGCTCACGATGAACCATATTCTGCCAGGTGCTGCGGACCCCTCTCTCTTTGTCCTACTGGGGATAACTTAGACCAGATGCAATAGTAACAAACAACCAGCTGTGAGCAATTAGGTTTCATTGGCGGTTGCCGTGTCCTCCGCCCTGTTTTGTGATTCGCCCGGTGAGTTCACCCATGATAACCCTGTGTCCCTCCCCCCCCCTGTGTCTTCCCAGGTCCGTGTAAAACCGGACAAGACCGGCGTGGTCACCGATGGCGTGAAACACTCCATGAACCCATTCTGCGAGATCGCGGTGGAAGAAGCCGTCAGGTTAAAGGAGAAGAAGATCGTCAGCGAGATCATCGCCGTCAGCTGCGGCCCCCAGCAGTGTCAAGTAAGACCTCCAGCAGTAGGCAGACATGGTTTATAAACATTTCTGTCTCTGTTTGCAGAAGATATAGCTCTGAATGTGCACCAGCAAGTGAATATAGGCTGCTGCGATCACATAATCACTCGGTGCTCCAGATCTCCGCATATCTTACAAAAAATAATGCTGCTTTTATCCACTCAAAGCGCCACCCCTGTATACAGGCTCTCAGTGGTATTGCACCATTCACTTGAATGGAGCTCACAAGCAGTACCAGTTTGTAAATATATTTGGTTTGATTTTTGGAAGAAGGCAGCCATGTTTTCTCTATGTGGGGGCTCATACTGTACATGGGGGCTACGTGGAGACTCATGCTCTACAATGGGGCTCATGCTATACATGTTGGCTGTGTGGGGGCTCATGTTGTAAGTGGGGGCTCATGCTATACGTGAGGGCCATGTGTGGGGGGCTCATGCTGTACATGGGGGCCATGTGCGGGCACATGCTGTATGTGGGGGCTCGTACTGTACATGGGGGGGCTACATGGGAGCTCATGCTGTACGTAGGGGCTGTGTGGAGATTCATACTGTACATGGGGGCCCATAGTGTACATGGGGCGGGCTACGTGGGGGTTCATACTGTACATATACTGTACATGGATTATGCTGTACATGTTGGCTGTGCGGGGGCTCCTGCTGTATGTGGGAGCCATGTGGGCGGGCCTCATGCTGTACTTGTTTGCTGTACATGGGGGCCATGTTGGGGGCTCATGCTGTACATGGGGGCCATGTAGGCGGCACATTCTGTATGCGGTGGCTCATACAGGATGTAAGGGCTAATACTGTACATGGAGGCTCATACTGTACTTGGGGACTCGTACTGTTTGTGAGAGCTCGTCCTGTACGTAGGGGCTCATGCTGTACATGGGGTCTGTACAGGGGCTCATGCTGTAAGTGGTGGTTTATAATGTGCATGGGGCTCATGCTGTACATAGGGACTCATGCTGTACCTGGGGGCTGTATGGGGGCTCATGCTGTACCTGGGGGCTGTATGGGGGCTCATGCTGTACCTAGGGGCTGTATGGGGCTCTTGCTCTATGTGGGGTGATACATCGTATAGGAACTGATACATTGTAACAAACCATAAAGATTGTGGAGATCATCACCACTGTTATAATTGGTTAATACCTTGTAACAAACTCTCATGGCCACTTTACACGCGGCAACATTTCTAGCTTATCCACAGGTAACTTACTGGCTGCAGTGAAATCATGGAGACATTATTCCATTTGTACACAGCAACAAGATAGAACCAT
This sequence comes from Allobates femoralis, assembly GCA_033576535.1. NCBI lineage: Eukaryota > Metazoa > Chordata > Amphibia > Anura > Aromobatidae > Allobates > Allobates femoralis. The sequence goes on from JARQOC010000009.1 coordinate 61,343,111, forward strand.
GTCTCCATGATTTCACTGCAGCCAGTAAGTTACCTGTGGATAAGCTAGAAATGTAGCCGCGTGTAAAGTGGCCATTAGCTGTAAAAAGAAATTAAAAATAAAGTACATTCACTGACAGCAAGCGGAGAGTGTGAGGGGCGCACGTAGGTGGGTGCATGAGGGCGCACGTAGGTGGGTGCATGAGGGGCGCACGGAAGTCTGTGTATTAGTGGCTCTGTGAGGGGCTGATGAGCTCCTGCCTGCAGCTCGGCTGGTGAGCAGCGGCGCCCCCTGGTTCTGGCCCTGCAGCCGAGCAGGAATCAGCAGCTAATTTAATGGTGTTGTCCTCCGGGGGCTGTTTGGATCACCAGCGATTGGGTAAATGAAGCCGCCTGTCATCGCGCCAGAGAAATGCTCCGTCCCAGAAGCTAAAGTTAAAGGTGGGAGCGAGCAAAGCGGCAGCGGGCGGGTGAGCGCTGTCGCCTCTCATTACAGCACAGGACTGTGCAGGCTCCCTGGCGGTGGTGGCGCAGGGGCAGTAATTGGCGTTATTGATGGATTTGTCTCAGGGATCAGTCAGAAAGCCGAGTCCTGGGGGCCCGGGGGCTCTCACCGCTGCAGATGTAACACACACTGCACTCCCCGGACAATGCTACACACAAGCCCAGGACGGATTAATCATACAATTCAGTCTCATCACCGCTGATACCCCGCGGTGCCCGTGCTCCAGTGCACACAGATCCCCCCGCTAAAAGCTTCCACGTGAGCAGCATGAGACGGAGCAGAGCCGGGCAGGTTACTGAGGGCTGCAGACCAGGCACCGAGATGGAGCAGAGCCGAGCGGGTTACTGGGGGTCGCAGACCAGGCACCTAGACGGAGCAGAGCCGAGCGAGTTACTTAGGGCCACAGACCAGGCACCGAGACAAATTAGAGCCGTGCGGGATATGAGGGGCTGCAATTCAGGCACCGAGACGGAGCAGAGCCGGGCGGGTTACTGGGGGCCGCAGAGCCGTACAGGATATCGGGGGCCACAGACCAGTCACCGAGACGGAGCAGAGCCGAGCAGGTTACTGAGGGTCGCAGAGGTGGACGGGATATCGGGGGCCACAGACCAGTCACCGAGACGGAGCAGAGCCGAGCAGGTTACTGAGGGTCGCAGAGGTGGACGGGATATCGGGGGCCACAGACCAGTCACCGAGACGGAGCAGAGCCGAGCAGGTTACTGGGGGTCGCAGACCAGGCACCGAGACGGAGCAGAGCCGAGCGAGTTACTTAGGGCCACAGACCAGGCACTGAGACAGAGCAGAGCCGTGCGGGATATCAGGGGCCGCAATTCAGGCACCGAGACGGAGCAGAGTCGGGCGGCTTACTGGGGGACGCAGAGCCGTATGGGATATTGGGGGGCCACAGACAGTCACGAGACAGAGCAGAGCCGGACGGGTTATCAGGGGCCGCAGAGCTGGACGGGATATCGGGGGCCACTGACCAGGCACCGAGATGGAGCAGACCTGGGCAGGTTATCAAGGGCCGCAGTTCAGGCGCCGCAGTTCAGGCACCGCTCATTTGGGAGCTTTGCGCAGCCTCAATTAACTGGCACCAGGGAGGGGGGCAAAGTCCATTCTACAAAATTTGGGCTTGGAGAAGAATAATTTTGGTGTGAGAAGTGAATTTTGTCGCTGAGTTCAGCAAAAAAGATTTGGGATTTGCTCACCTGGCGCCCGGTCTGGACCTTCGTGGCTGGGACCCTGGGCACTTCCGGCATGAATGCTGCCTCATGCCTTGTCTGCCCAGGATGCCGAATGCAGAGTGGACATCCGCCGGATCAAGACCTCTGAATTCTCTGCCCTCCATCAGCTCTATGTACAACGTACAGGGGACAGAAATGGGATCTGTCAGATGCCAGATTACCAGAAAAGTCCACGAGGGGCTATATGGGATTCATCCTGTATATAGAGGGGCTATATGTGGGCTCAAACTGTATATAGGGAATATGTGAGTGCTCACATTGTATGTAGTGGTGCTATGGGTGCTCATAATGTATATAAGGGCTGTGTGGGGACTCATACTATATATAGGGGCTGTGTCGGGGCTCATACTGTATAGAAGGACTCATTCTGTGTATGGGGGCTATATGAAGGCTCATACTGTATGTAGGGTGCTATGTGAAGGCTCATACTGTATACAGGAGGCTATATAAAGGCATATACTGTATATGGAGGAGCTATGTACAGACTCCTACTGTATATAGGGATCTTTGTGAGAACACTATGTGGGAGCATATAATATTTAGAGGGGCAATGTGGGGGCTCATGCTGTATATTGAGGGGCTATTTGAGGGCTCATACTGTATAGATGGGCTATATGAGGGCTCATGCTGTATATAGAGGCTATATGAGGGTTCATACTGTATATAGATGCTATGTGAGGGCTCATACAGTATATGGAGGGGCTATGTTGATTCCATCTTTAATGTTCTTTCTTCCCTTCAGATCTGAATAAACAAGCGCCAGATTATCAGACACCATTTATTATAAAATGTCGGATTATAGGAATTATGACATCACAGAATTGAGGCCTCATAAACTTTTTCGATTCTTTGCACTTTTATTTTCGGGCCATTATGGAGTAATTTTGTCGCTTGGTGCCGGCGGCGTCCACAATGCCAACTCGTGACTGCAAAACAATTCTGGGTGCAGCTTCGGCTGTAAACGGAGCAGAGAGTAAGTAAGACTGACAAGAAGTGAAGACGAAGTGGCTGGAAAGTTTGCTGTTTCTTAGAAAGTTTATTAATACATTCGGATTTTTACATTTTTTTTTTTTATTCCATAAATCATCTGTGCTAAACCGATTTATTTTTTATTTTTTTTTCATTTATTTTTTGTTTTATTTTTCATTTTCATGCTGCATTCTCCACTTTGACCAGCAGGGGGTGACATCTACTCTTTATTTTCCCTAGATTTGTTCCACCTCCTTACGCTTTATGGCAATGTGCTCCCACACTGCGCTCGGTGCTGCGCGAGGACGACACCTGCCAGGTCCGACACTCATATAAAATATCCAAACCAGACGCGTCTCATAAATACTCCAGGAATCCCCGAAATATCCCGCCGTCATCCTTTTTCTTCCAGACAAATATAAAGCGTTTTTATTTCACAGACATCCCATCAGGGTTCTTTGCCTCTTTTTCTGTTTTTAAAGGGACATACACAGCTTTATTCAGGCCCTGTAGCTACCATAAGACTCCCGAGACCAAGGATTAGTAAAACATGCCTTCTTCCAGGAACAGGGCCACCTTCAACCACACAGCTGCAATACCAGACACAACCTGTGCACAGAGGTGGTGCTGTTTCTGGAAGAAAGCAGATATGTTTTCCTAGTCTTGAGCATCTATATATATATAATTGCCTTGTGGCTCATCCACTTCTGTCCCAATGTCTGCCCATGTTACTTCCGCCCACCATAGTAGCACACCCAAGTGATGGGTATGCTAATATGGCTGCCGCTGTTCCCCCCCCCCCCCCCCCTGCCGCTCCCAGCAGTCTGCCTGGTGAGTCCCCGCAGTCCCCCCCCCATCCCCCCCCACTTACCCAATGCCACACTCCCCCGCCAGCCATCGCCCCAGCCGCTGCCGATAACATGGGGCCAACAGGACATGAGGTGACGTCCGGATCATGGGCGGAGCCAGGTCACATAATCCTGATGTCACCACAGGATCTTCAGCACTGCAGAAATGAATGGATGGAAGAGCAGAGTGGAAGCAGGTAATGTTGCTGCAGTTCACACCACGCCCGCCCTGCCCTCACACACACGCCCGCCCTGCCCTCACTCCACTCAACTCGCAGTCCGCTGAACAAGGCCAGTTCCTCATGCCACCATCCGCTGCCGCCACATGAGTGGGAGCACAGGGCAGGGGGGTAGAGAGCGAGCAGAGGGGGTAGATCCAAGGCAGCACAGGCGAAGCAGAGAGCGAGGGGGAAAAACCAGCACAGGGGAGTGACGGCTGCTGCCCCCAGCACAATAGAATCCACCCCCATCGTGACGTCACCGCCCACCCAATGTGATAGCATCGAGCTCCTATCTACGGTAGTTCTTTTATTATTTTTCTTAACCCCTTAAGGACCGAGTCACTTTGCAGCCTAATGACCGGAGCATTTTTTGTAATTCTGACCACTCTCCCTTTATGAGGTAATATCTCTGGAACGCTTCAATGGATCCTAGCGATTCTGAGATTGTTTTTTCGTGACATATTGGGCTTCATGTTAGTATTAAATTTAGGTCGATAATTTTTGCGTTTATTTGTGAAAAAATAAAAAATTTGGCAAAAATTTTGAAAATTTAGCAATTTTCACATTTTTAATTTTTATTCTGCTAAACCAGAGAGTTATGTGCCACAAAATAGTTAATAAATAACATGTCCCACATGTCTACTTCACATCAGCACAATTTTGGAAGAAAAAAAAAAATTTGGTAGGACGTTATAAGGGTTCAAAGTTCATCAGCAATTATTCATTTTTCCAGCAAAATTTACAAAACCAATTTTTTAGTGACCACATCACATTTGAAGTCTCTTTGAGGGGTGTACATGACAGAAAACACCCAAAAGTGACATCATTCCAAAAACTGCACCCCTCAAGCTACTCAAAACTACATTCAAGAAGATTATTAACCCTTCAGGTGCTTCACAGGAACTAAAATAAAGTTGAAGGAAAAAATGGACATTTTAATTTTTGTAACAAAAATGTTCTTTTAGCCTCAATTTTTTCATTTTCACATGGGCAACAGGATAAAATGCATCCTAAAATTTGTTGGGCAATTTCTCCTGAGTACACCGATGCCTCATATGTGATCATAAACCACTGTTTGGGCGCACGGCAGGGCTCAGAAGGGAAGGAGCGCAATTTGAATTTTAGAGCCAATTTTCCGTTCAAAAAGTGAAATGGCGCTCCTTCACTTCTGAGCCCTGCCGTGCGCCCAAACAGTAGTTTATGACCACATATGAGGTATCAGTGTACTCAGGAGAAATTGCCCAACAAATTTTGGGATGTATTTTATCCCTTTGCCTATGTGAAACTGAAAAAATGTAGGCAAAAAGAATTTTTTTGTGAAAAAAAAGTGTTTTTTTAATTTTTATGAATGAATTTGTGAAGCATCTGGGGGTTCAAAGTGCTCACTATGCATCTAGATACCTTCCTTAGGGGTCTAGTTTCCAAAATGGGGTCATTTGTGGGGGAGCTCCAATGTGGAGACACACAGGGACCCTCCATACGCGAAATGGTGTCCGCTAACAATTTGAGCTCATTTTCCATTCAAATTGTTAGCGGACACCATGTCGCTTTTGGAGGGTCCCTGTGTATCTCCACATTAGAGCTCCCCCACAAGTGACCCCATTTTGGAAACTAGACCCCCGAAGGAACGTATCTAGATGCATAGTGAGCACTTTGAACCCCCATATGCTTCAGAAATTCATCCGTAAAAATGAAAAAGCACTTTTTTTTCCTCTAAAAAATTATTATTTCATTATTACGGATCAATTTGTGAAGCATCTGGGGGTTCAAAGTGCTCACTATGCACCTAGATATGTTCCTTTGGGGGTCTAGTTTCCAAAATAGGGTCACTTGTGGGGGAGCTCCAATGTGGAGACACACAGGGACCCTCCAAAAGCGACATGGTGTCCGCTAACAATTTGAGCTCATTTTCCATTCAAATTGTTAGCGGACACCATGTCGCGTTTGGAGGGTCCCCGTGTGTCTCCACATTGGAGCTCCCCCACAAGTGACTCCATTTTGGAAACTACACCCCCAAAGGAACATATCTAGATGCATAGTGAGCACTTTCTACCCCCAGGTGCTTCACAAATTGATCTGTAAAAATGAAAAAAGAAAATTTGTGTGGAAAAAAAAAGTGCTTTTTCATTTTTATTGATGAATTTGTGAAGCATCTGGGGGTTCAAAGTGCTCACTATGCATCTAGATATGTTCCTTAGGGGGTCTAGTTTCCAAAATGGGGTCACTTGTGGGGGAGCTCCAATGTGGAGACACACCGGGACCCTCCAAACGCGACATGGTGTCCGCTAACAATTTGAATAGAAAATGAGCTCAATTTGTTAGCGGACACCATGTCGCGTTTGGAGGGTCCCCGTGTGTCTCCACATTGGAGCTCCCCCACAAGTGACCCCATTTTGGAAACTAGACCCCCAAAGGAACGTATCTTTATGCATAGTGAGCACTTTGAACCCACAGGTGCTTCAGAAATTTATCCGTAAAAATGAAAAAGCACTTTTTTTCCACAAATAATTTCTTTTTTCATTATTACGGATCAATTTGTGAAGCATCTGGGGGTTCAAAGTGCTCACTATGCATCTAGATATAATCCTTTGGGGGTCTAGTTTCCAAAATGGGGTCACTTGTGGGGGAGCTCCAATGTGGAGACACACAGGGGCTCTCCATACGCAACATGGTGTCCACTAACAATTGGAATTGTTAGCGGACACCTTGTAGGATATGAAGAGCCCCTATGTGCCTAAACATTGGAGCTCTCCCACAAGTGACCCCATTTTGGAAACTAGACCACCCAAGGAACGTATCTAGATGCATAGTGAGCACTTTGAATCCCCAGGTGCTTCACAAATTGATCCGTAAAAATGAAAAAAGAAACTTTTTGTGGAAAAAAACGTGCTTTTTCATTTTTATGGATGAATTTGTGAAGCATCTGGGAGTTCAAAGTGATCACTATGCATCTAGATAAGTTCCCTAAGGGGTCTAGTTTCCAAAATGGGGTCACTTGTGGGGGAGCTCCAATGTTCAGGCACACAGGGAGGGGCTCTCCATACCCGACATGGTTTCCGCTAACAATTGGAGCTAATTTTCTATTGAAATTGTTAGCGGACACCATGTTGCATATGGAGAACCCGTGTGCCACCAGCACAAGGGCAACTGGTAGAGTTGGGGTACAGCACCAGAAAATGCCGCCTCTAATGAATGCGCTATTTTCTTGGGTGGCTGTGGGTTGAAATTTGCAGCGTGGGGGACCCACAACATTTGAGTCTCTCCACGCTGAGGATTCCAGTCAGCCAGCTACCAAGTTGTACATGGCTGGCTACAAATACAGCGAAGGCTTTATTTTATTTCTAGAACTAATTCTAGAAAAAAAAAATGACGTAGGGCTCCGCCATATTTTTGGTCCAGCCAGGTACAACTTGGCAGCTACAGACTGCCAGCAACCCCCAGCTGCCTCGTTGTACCTGGCTGCAACCAAAAATACAGCGAAGCCCATTTTTTTTTTATTTCTAGAACTAATTCTAGAAAAAAAAATGACGTAGGGCTCCGCCATATTTTTGCGTCCAGCCAGGTACAACTTGGCAGCTACAGACTGCCAGCAACCCCCAGCTGCCTCGTTGTACCTGGCTGCAACCAAAAATACAGCGAAGCCCATTTTTTTTTTTATTTCTAGAACTAATTCTAGAAAAAAAAATGACGTAGGGCTCCGCCATATTTTTGGCCCAGCCAGGTACAACTAGGCAGCTGGGGGCTGGAATCCTCAGCATGGAAAGGCCCAAGCGTTCTGGGCCCCCCATGCTGCGAATTGCAGCCCGCAGCCGCTCCAGAAAATGGCGCATTCATTGAAGCGCCATTTTCTGGCGCTGTACCCATGCTCTTCCAGTTGCCCTGGTGCCGGTGGCAAACTGGGTAATAAAGGGGTTAATGCCAGCTTTTTATTGGCAGCTGGCACTAAGCCCGAGATTCATAATATAGGGCCAATGTTAGACCCGCCATTAGGAATCTCTGGTAAATAGTCAGAAAATACACACATAGAAAAATCTTTTTATTTGAAAAAAAAACACAAACAAAATTCGGACTCCATCTTTATTATAAAGATCCGACGTAGTCCACAACGAAGGTCCCACGACGCTCGATCGCCTCCGACGTAGTCCACAACGAAGGTCCCACGACGCTCGATCGCCTCTGCTCAATCCAGAGACTGCAGCAAGGGATCAAGTGTCCTCTTCCTACAGTCTCAGGGGTCAGAGTTATGGTGCACTGTATGACAATGATCAGTTATACAGTGCACCATGACTATGATCCCAGAGACTATAACAAGAGGACACTTGATCCCTTGTTGCACCCATCCATCCACCTATGCACCCATCATCCACGCACGCATATCCACGTACGCACATCCACGTACGCACATCCACGTACGCACATCCACGCATGCACACAACCACGTACGCACATCCACGCATGCACACATCCACGCACGCATGCTGACATCCACGTACATCCACACACACATCCACGTACATCCACATCCACGTACATCCACATCCACGCACATCCACGTACGCACACATCCACGTACGCACACATCCACGCACGCACATTCACACACGCACATCCACGTACGCACATCCACGCACGCACATCCACGCACGCACATCCACGTACGCACATCCACGCACGCACATCCACGCACGCACATCCACGCACGCACATCCACGTACGCACATCCACGTACGCACATCCACGCACGCACATCCACGCACGCACATCCACGTACGCACATCCACGTACGCACATCCACGTACTGACATCCATGCATGCACACAACCACGCACACACATCCACACACGCACATCCACGCACGCACACATCCATCCATCCACCCATCCATCCACCCACCCATCCATCCATCCATCCATCCATCCACCCATTCATTCATTCATTCATTCATTCATTCAATTCATTCATTCTTTCATTCATTCATTCATTCATACTTACCCAGCGATGAGAAGGAGGAGCCCCTGAGAAGGAGGAGCCACACCGGACTGCAGAGGAGGCCCGACGGTGCGGGCGGGTGCACCGAGCGTGCAGCCCGCCGGGATAGGTGAGCGTGGCTGGGGACCGGGGATCGGGGGCTGGGGACGGAGGACCGGGGGCTGGGGGCCAGCAGGGAGGAGGAGGGGGCCCTGCAGCTTCGCCGGTGGGCGCATAAGCCCGCCGGCAGACAAACTATGTCGGGTGGAGGGCGGGGATGGGCAGGACACAGGGGGGGCTGCACAGGGGACGGGGACAGGACACAGGGGGCTCAGGACACAGGGGGGGGCTACAGGACACAGGGGGCTCTGGACACAGGGGGCGGGGACAGAACACAGGAGGGGCTGCACAGGGGACGGGACCGGACACAGGAGGGGCTGCACAGGGGAATGGGACAGGACACAGGAGGGGCTGCACAGGGGACGGGGACAGGACACAAGGGGCTCAGGACACGGGGGGGGGGGGCTACAGGACACAGGGGGAGCTGGACACAGGGGGCGGGGACAGAACACAGGAGGGGCTGCACAGGGGACGGGATCGGACACAGGAGGGGCTGCACAGGGGAATGGGACAGGACACAGGAGGGGCTGCACAGGGGACGGGGACAGGACACAGGGGGCTCAGGACACAGGGGGGGGCTACAGGACACAGGGGGAGCTGGACACAGGGGGCGGGGACAGGACACAGGGTGAGCTGGAGCATCAGCTCATTGCCGGCGGCTGCGGTGCAACCCGCCGGCAGATAAGTGTGATTGGGGAGGGGGGGGGGGGGTGAAGGGGTTAACAGGGGTGCCCACACCTCTTCCCCTAACCCTTGGCTGTCACTGACAGCTTTTAGATTTGAGCTGTCACTGTTCGTTTAGAAGCAGTGACAGTTCAAAGCCATGACGAGTATACTCGTCATGATGCGGGAACTGACATCTTTTCATGACGAGTATACTCGTCATTAGTCGTAAAGGGGTTAATCTGGAGATTCCCGTTAAAGGCCTGGGCTCATGGCCTTTCTTCACTAGGTTTAAATGAAAGTTCATTCTTCTCAATTCTGAGATGACCCCCTGCCCCTTTTAGATGTACAGAGGTCCCCCCTCTTCCCCAGCAGTCTGCCCTGGTCTGAAGATGCCCGGCTTCTTCCTATCCCCCCATTGCCCCCGTCTGTAGATGCCCGGCTACTTCCCATCGCACCGGTCTAGAGATGCCCGGCTGCTTCCTATCCCCCCTGTTGCCCTGGTCTTGAGATGCCCGGCTGCTTCCTATCCCTCTGTTGCCCTGGTCTAGAGATGCCTGGCTGCTTCCTATCCCTCTGTTGCCTGAGTATGGAGATGCCCGGCTGCTTTCTATCCCTCGGTTGCTCCAGTCTGGAGATGCCCGGCTGCTTCCTATCCCTCTGTTGCCCTGGTCTAGAGATGCCCGGCTGCTTCCTATCCCTCGGTTGCTCTGGTCTAGAGATGCCCGGCTGCTTCCTATTTCCCCTGTTGCTCCAGTCTGGAGATGCCCGGCTGCTTTCTATCCCTCTGTTGACCTGGCCTGGAGATGCCCGGCTGCTTCCTATCCCTCTGTTGACCTGGCCTGGAGATGCCCGGCTGCTTCCTATCCCTCTGTTGACCTGGCCTGGAGATGCCCGGCTGCTTCCTATCCCTCTGTTGACCTGGCCTGGAGATGCCCGGCTGCTTCCTATCCCTCTGTTGACCTGGCCTGGAGATGTCCGGCTGCTTCCTATTTCCCCTGTTGCCCCGGTCTGGAGAAGCCCGGCTGCTTCCTATCCCTCTGTTGCCCTGGTCTAGAGATGCCCGGCTGCTTCCTATTTCCCCTGTTGCCCCGATCTGGAGATGCCCGGCTGCTTCCTATCCCTCTGTTGACCTGGTCTGGAGATGCCCGGCTGCTTCCTATCCCTCTGTTGACCTGGTCTGGAGATGCCCGGCTGCTTCCTATCCCTCTATTGCCCTGGTCTAGAGATGCCCAGCTGCTTCCTATCCCTCTGATGCCCCGGCCTGGAGATGCCCGGCTGCTTTCTATCCCTCTGTTGCCCTGGTCTAGAAATGCCCAGCTGCTTCCTATTTCCTTTGTTGCCCCGGTCTGGAGATGCCCGGCTGCTTCCTATCCCTCTGTTGCCCTGGTCTAGAGATGCCCGGCTGCTTCTGATCGCCCTGGCCTGGAGATGCCCGGCTGCTTCCTATTTTCCCTGTTGCCCCGGCCTGGAGATGCTCAGCTGCTTCCTATTTTTCCTGTTGCCCCGACCTGGAGATGCCCGGCTGCTTCCTATTTTTCCTGTTGCCTCGGCCTGGAGATGCTCGGCTGCTTCCTATTTTTCCTGTTGCCTCGGCCTGGAGATGCCCGGCTGCTTCCTATTTTTCCTGTTGCCTCGGCCTGGAGATGCTCGGCTGCTTCCTATTTTTCCTGTTGCCCCGGCCTGGAGATGCCCGGCTGCTTCCTATTTTTCCTGTTGCCTCGGCCTGGAGATGCTCGGCTGCTTCCTATTTTTCCTGTTGCCTCGGCCTGGAGATGCCCGGCTGCTTCCTATTTTTCCTGTTGCCTCGGCCTGGAGATGCTCGGCTGCTTCCTATTTTTCCTGTTGCCTCGGTCTTGAGGTGCCCGGCTGCTTCCTATCCCTCTGTTGCCCCGGTCTTGAGGTGCCCCGCTGCTTTCTATATCCCCTGTTGCACTGGTCTTGAGTTGCCCGGCTGCTTCCTATCCCCCTGTTGACCCCTGTGTCCTGCTGGCAGATGCATGGTCTTCACGTCTCCTGATCGGGGGGCCTGGAGGCCCTGCTTCATTCACTGCTCCGCTCCCCCCAGCATCCAAGCCCCAGACCTGTCACTTTTGCATTTCTGCTCTAGTAATTTTGCAGCAGAGAATCATCCACAGTTTATGGCTGCAGCCACTCACGTCTGTCAGACAAGACCGGAGACCCCTCTGCTGCCTGCGCCCTCCTGAGACCCCCAGATGACGCCCCTCCATCATACCTGCTTCTCCCCCTTCCCCCCCCCCCCCTATTATCGCTATAGATTTGCTCATCCTGTTGTCCCTGGTTCAGGAATACAATGCAAATCTGGCAGTGGAGACTGACAAACTGTGAAAGAGGACTATTTGGGCCAGAGAAAGCTCATAATATCGGTCAATATCTGCTACCCACGTATCTTGCTATGGGCTAAATACAATTTTAAAGGTTTACTTTTGTTTCTTGTTTAATTTTTATTTTATTTTTTAATAATTCCTTATTTGTAATTTTTTTGTTTGTTTTTTTTGTGCATTTTTTTTAATTTTTATTTTAAAAGAAATAGAAGTTATATTCTCAGTATTCATTCATTTTTTATTTCATATTTTTGGTTGTAATGCATTCTTGTTTTTCTTATTTTTTTTCTTTTAAAAAACAATTTTTTTTCTATTTTGTTTTAGTATTTGTTTTTTTGTTTCATTTGTGCATGTGAAAAAATAAACAAATAAGATATATCAGGAGGGGGGACATTGATCTACCAGGAGGGGGGACATTGATCTACCAGGAGGGGGGACATTGATCTACCAGGAGGGGGGACATTGATCTACCAGGAGGGGGGACATTGATATACCAGGAGTGGGGACATGATATACCAGGAGGGGGGACATTGATATACCAGGAGTGGGGACATGATATACCAGGAGGGGGGACATGATATACCAGGAGGGGGGACATAGATATACCAGGAGGGGGGAGCATGTATATATACCAGGAGGGGGGACATATACCAGGGAGGGTAACGCATATACCAGTATGGGAGACCTAATATACCAGGATGGGGGACATATACCAGGATGGGGGACATATACCAGGAAGGGTAACACACATACCAGTATGCCAGTATGGGAGATATAATATACCAGGAAGGGGGACACATATACCAGGATGGGATACCAGGAAGGGTAACACATATACCAGGAAGGGGGACATTAGTACAGACATGATCCCCATAACAGTGCATCATGACAACATTTTTTTGCTTCAACTTTTTCCCCTTATTTTCCTCTAGAACCTAGGTTCATCTTAGTCAGAATAATACTGCACATTTTTTATCAATCTCCTCCCTTCCTGGTATTTGTAGTTCATGCTCTCAGTCTTCTTAGGGTACCTTTACACGTCGCAACATTGCATTCAATTTCACTTGCAACTTACTGGTTGCAGTGAAATCATGGACACATTGTTCCATATGTACACAGCTCCCTGACCTCTCGCCCGTTACCCTCATTGTCCTTTTCCCTTTACCCGTTGCTATCTCATAGCTCGCTGGAATTAAAATTTATATATGTATATTTATTATGTATATATAAAATATATTATAACATAATATTTTTTTTTCCCCTTCCCCTCTCCTTCTGGTTCAGCTCTCCGGATCCTGACTATCTTCTCGCTCGCTCCCTCCTCCGCCTCTTTACATGTCACCCCGGCGAGCGCCCGTCTCTCTGAGCGTGCAATGCTCCTGGACAGGCTGACGATTAGTGGATTCACATTCAGGGCTGTGGTGGTTAAGGAGCGACACTCGCACTTCCCCGGCAGAGCAGATCCATCACACATGATTACCGCATCTGTCAGACACCTTTTTAATTATTTTTATTTTTTACAAACCACCCCCCCCCCCCCCCCCTCCCGCCTTCAGTTGCAGAATTTTTGACCTTGAAGAAACCTCTTCCCCCCCCCCCCTTGCCTCACACATATTTGTATGTGTAAAAATTATACACTCATTGGCCAATGTATGCCTGCCCTCCGGCCACTTCTCGGCGGCCCCGGGTCCGAACGCTGACATCCCTGTCAGATCCTTGTCCGTGGACTCCCTGGTCCTTCTGACCTCATCCTGATCCCTGAGCACCTGGGGTCAGTGGGGGTGCAATCTGCAGCTGGGTGGAGCCAGCTACTCCACCTCGTCTAGTATATATCAGAACAAAAAAAACTGCAAAGCACTCGTTACACTGTGCGAAAGGTGCAAAGCTGTGCTGCTGGATCAACATGCAACAAAAAACAAAAAATCACAGCTGCACTCAGTCTAACCAACAAGTGTGTGCTGACAAGCAATAATGGTTTGAGAAAAAACTTAAAAAACATCCGTTTTTTCTAAAAAACTCAGTACTCACTTTTTTTATTAAAAGCCGGGGCTCTTGGTACACTCATTGGCCAATGTATGCCTGCCCTCCGGCCACTTCTCGGCGGCCCCGGGGTCCGGAGGGTCCTAACGCTGACATCCCTGCCAGATCCTTGTCCGTGGACTCCCTGGTCCTTCTGACCTCATCCTGATCCCTGAGCACCTGGGGTCAGTGGGGGTGCAATCTGCAGCTGGGTTTAGAAAAAACGGTTGTTTTTTAATTTTTTTCTCAAACCATTATTGCTTGTCAGCACACACTTGTTGGTTAGACTGAGTGCAGCTGTGATTTTTTGTTTTTTGTTGCATGTTGATCCAGCAGCACAGCTTTGCACCTTTCGCACAGTGTAACGAGTGCTTTGCAGTTTTTTTGTTCTGATATATATATATATATATATATATATATATATATATATTAATAAAATATAATATGATTATTTGGTGTATTTACAGCTCCGTGAAAAATTGAGACCACTGAAAAATTTTCTGTTTCTTTGATTTTTCTCTTTATATTTTTGAGTAAAATGTCAGTAGTTTATTGGATAAAATAACAATGTACAACAAGTCTCCAAAATTCAAAGCTAAAAATGTTGTATTTATTTGCAGCAAATGAGAAATAGTTAAAAATAATAATAAAAAAAAACAGACCACAAATAATGCGAAGCAAACAAGTTCATATTCACTTAGAAGCAACAATACTCATGTCTTAACTCAGGAAGAGTTCAGAAATCAATATTTGGTGGAATACCCATGATTTGTAATCACAGCTTTCATGCATCTTGGCCACTTTCCACCAGTCTATCACACGGCTTTTGGGCGACCGTATGCCACTCCTGGCACAAAAATGTAAGAAATTCTTCTTTGTTTGATGTCTTGTGACTGTCCATCTTCCTCTTGATTACATTCCAGAGGTTTTCAATGGGGTTCAGGTCTGGAGATTGGGCTGATCATGACAGGGTCTTGATGTGCTCCTTCATCCACACATTGATTGACCTAGCTGTGTGGCATGGGGCATTGTCCTGCTGGGAAAAACCGTCCTCAGGGTTGGGGAACATTGCCTGAGCAGAAGGAAGCAAGTTTTTTTTTTCAAGAATAACCTTGTATGCAGCTTGATTCAGACGTCCTTCACAAAGATTAACCTGCCCAAGTCCAGCCTTACTGTTGCATCCCCAGATCATCACCGATCCTCCACCAAATTTCACAGTGGATGCAAGACACTGTGGCTTGTACGCCTCTCCAGGTCTCTGTCTGACCATTAGATGACCAGGTGTTGGGCAAAGCTGAAAATTAGACTCATCGAACAAGATTACCTTACTCCAGTCCTCTATGGTCCAATCCTTATGGTCTCTAGCAAACATCAGCCTGGCTCTCCTTTGCTTCTCAAGATGAAAGGCTTTGTTTTCTAGCTTTACATGACTTGAGCCCTGCCTCTAGGAGCCTGTGAAGGTACCGTCACACAGGGACATATCGCCGGCGATATTGCCGGGGATCGCGGGAGCGCGCATCCCTGACAACATCGCCGGTGAGATGTCATACTGAGCAACTTACCGGCGATGTCGCCGGCTAGTTGCCGCGGCTATCGCTCGCTGAGTTGCCCAGCAACCCAGCGAGCGATAACCCGCAATGTTGTAGATAGGCGGAATCGCCCGTAACATTGCGGGTTGCCGCCTTACACAGGGCGATCAGGCAGAATCGCCTGACCAACATCGCCAGGTTTCCCAACATTGTTGGGAAACCTGGCGATGTGACTCAGGCGATTCATCGCCTGATTATCGCCCTGTCACACGCGGCAATTCGCCGGCGATGTCGCCGCAACCTGGCCACGCCCCTCGGTTGCCGGCAACATCGCCGGCGATATCTCCCCGTGTGACGGTACCTTAATGAACTGTTCTTGCCGTGCACTTCACCCCAGCTGCCATTTGCCATTCCTTTTGTAGGTCTCTTGATGTCATCTTGTGGTTGCTGAGTGACATTCGAATAATAACTGTGACCCCAGTCAGTGGAGAGTTGCTTTTGCCCTCTGCTGGGTCTGTAGCTTTGTTGTCCCCAGTGTCTGCTGCTTGACCTTGTTGTAATGGACTACCGTCTTCAAAATTTTAAGGATGGAGGCAACATGACGCTCACTGTAGCCCTCTGCTAGTAAAGCCAGAATTGAGCCCTTCTTTTCCTCACTAAAACTTTTCTTTTCAGTTCCTTTCGCATGGTTAAAAGTTATTTTTTCATTTATATTACTTTTGGGCTACTCCTAGCACTTGTTTTACCGTCCGGCTTGTCCTATTGCAGGAGGATTATGAAGACCACAGCAATGTTGTTTATACTTTCCCTTGATAAAGAAGATTTGGTTCATGTGATCACCTAATCAGAGGCACATTAATAGAATGAGGCGGACTGTGGTTAGAATTCAACTGAGACTGGAAAAGAACGGCCGTCAGACATGCAGAGAAAACTGTGCAGTGGTCTCTTAATTTTTGCCAGAGCTGTATATGTGTAATATATATATTATACAGTACAGACCAAAAGTTTGGACACACCTTCTGATTCAAAGTGTTTTCCTTATTTTCATGACTATGAAAATTGTAGATTCACACTGAAGGCATCAAAACTATGAATTAACACATGTGGAATTATATACTTACCAAAAATGTGTGAAACAACTGAAAATATGTCTTATATTCTAGGTTCTTCACAGTAGTCACCTTTTGCTTTGATTACTGCTTTGCACACTCTTTGCATTCTCTTGATGAGTTTCAAGAGGTAGACACCGTAAATGGTCTTCCAACAGTCTTGAACTAGTTCCCAGAGATGCTTAGCACTTGTTGGCCCTTTTTCCTTCACTCTGCGGTCCAGCTCACCCCAAACCATCGTAGCACCCCATCACTCTCCTTCTTGGTCAAATAGCCCTTACACAGCCTGGAGGTGTGTTTGGGGTCATTGTCCTGTTGAAAAATAAATTATGGTCCTACTAAATGCAATCCGGATGGAATAGCATGCCTCTGCAAGATGCTGTGGTAGCCATGTGGTTCAGTATGCCTTCAATTTTTGAATAAATCCCCCACAGTGTCACCAGCAAAGCACCTCCTCCATGGTTCATGGTGGGAACCAGGCATGTAGAGTCCATCCGTTCACCTTTTCTGCGTCGCACAAAGACACGGTGGTTGGAACCAAAGGTCTCAAATTTGGACTCATCAGACCAAAGGACAGATTTCCACTGGTCTAATGTCCATTCCTTGTGTTCTTTAGCCCAAACAAGTCTCTTCTGCTTGTTGCCTGTCCTTAGCAGTGATTTCCTTGCAGCTATTTTACCATGAAGGCCTGCTGCACAAAGTCTCCTCTTAACAGTTGTTGTAGAGATGTGTCTGCTGCTAGAACTCTGTGTGGCATTGACCTGGTCTCTAATCTGAGCTGCTGTTAACCTGCGATTTCTGAGGCTGGTGACTTGGATGAACTTATCCTCTGCAGCAGAGGTGACTCTTGGTCTTCCTTTCCTGGGGCGGTCCTCATGTGAGCCAGTTTCTTTGTAGCACTTGATGGTTTTTGCAACTGCACTTGGGGACACTTTCAAAGTTTTCCCAATCTTTCGGACTGACTGACCTTCATTTCTTACAGTAATGATGGCCACTCGTTTTTCTTTACTTAGCTGCTTTTGCCATAATACAAATTCTAACAGTCTATTCAGTAGGACGATCAGCTGTGTATCCACCAGACTTCTGCACAACACAACTGATGGTCCCAACCCCGTTTATAAGTAAAAGAAATCATCACTTATTAAACCTGACAGGGCACACCTGTGAAGTGAAGACCATTTCCGGTGACTACCTCTTGAAGCTCATCAAGAGAATGCCAAGAGTGTGCAAAGCAGTAATCACAGCAAAAGGTGGCTACATTGAAGAACCTAGAATACAAGACATATTTTCAGCTGCTTCACACTTTTTTGTTCAGTATATAATTCCACATGTGTTCATTCATAGTTTTGATGCCTTCAGTGTGAATCTACAATTTTCTTCGTCATGAAAATACAGAAAACTCTTTGAATGAGATATATATATATATATATATATATAATATATATATATATATATTATATATATATATATATATATATATATTATATATATATATTAGTGTGTAATATATTATATATACTTGTATGAGGAGTACTGTGCATATTTCACTCCGGGTCCTGGCTCATTCTGCGAGCGGTGACATCGCCTTTAGGCTTTTCATTCCACCGCTCGTCTATCTAATCCGGTTACCTGACCCTTGGGAAAAGAAGAAAATCGTCAGCGTCTTGTGACGGAGGAGCGACCTAAGCACAACGCCTTAATTACAGTCTCCTTTTCCCGGCTTTTGATATGTTCTATCAGAGAAATGGCGGATACTTAGCTCCCTGCTGCTTCTTGTTCTGCCTTTAATCTGAGCGCTGCACCAGTGTCATTTACACCCCGAGTGGCAGAAATTAGCTATAAATCCACACTATTATATGCAGGCAGTGCCAGACTCATACGTGTGTTGTAATGATACCCATCATATACCAGGATATATTCATTCCCTGCTATCTGTATGACGTCTTATGCTGCGGCTGGCGAGTGTTTTATTGTAGTGAGTGCACTACCGAATGTAGCCTGTAGGCGTCGGCACTCGCCCAGGTCTCCATCGCATGCACATGATACCTGCTTATCAGCCTCGTGTCCGACATGTGGTGTCACCTGATACAGAAGTGGGCGGAGTCAAAATATTCTTGTATACTCTGCCCAGTATTGTACATATAGGTAGCAACTTACTTAACTACCCCTGTTTAGTGACATTTAAAGGGGGTATTTCCATTTTCCTAAGTTGATATTGCCGACCAGAGCTTGTAATAACAAGCACTTTTGCAATTTACTGTGTGTTAAAATTTTGAGTTGTTCCCGAGATATGAACATTTTTGTTTACTGCTGGTTTCCGTGGAGACCGACCACCATTGTGGTTTAGCTTGTAAGCACTGCATCGAAACTACCCAGAAGGTAGCCGTGATCCTGGCCAGCTACAAGGACAGTGCTTATAAGCTCAATAGAAAACAGCTTGTAAGCACTGCACATATTTTGCTGTCATAGCAGTGGTGGTCGGTCTCCAAGGTAACAGGATGTAAACAAAAGAAAAGTGTTAAAGTGTGAATATCTCAAGAAAGGATGAAAATTTTAAAAAGCTGTAAATTGCAAAATAGATTGTTTTTATAAGGTCTATACAACAATATCAATTTATGAAATTGAGAGTGTCCCTTTAAATGGCCGATCGCATGACGCAATCATTGCAGCCCCCATGGCCCCATCTTGGTGCTCCTATGAAGCCCAGCCTGTGACACTGCTTCATAGGAAATCAGTAATTATCTTAATTATTAAGGGGGAGGGGGACCAAAAATAAGGTAAAAATAAAAGAAAGTCCTTAAAAAGCAGGTAATAAATAATAAAAACATGTATAATATATAATATAGTTTTTATTTTTGTGAATTTTTAGATCTACGGTCAGAGGTTCTGACCCGTTTCTGTCTTTTTCAGGAGACCATCCGCACAGCGCTGGCCATGGGAGCCGACCGGGGAATCCACGTAGACTTGTCGGCCAAGGACGCCGAATCCCTCGGACCTTTCCAGGTCTCAAAGATCCTGGCGGCTCTTGCCAAGAAGGAGAACGTGAACCTTGTGCTGCTGGGAAAACAGGTGTGTGATGTGCGCGCCTCCGCCATGGCTGCCCGCGGGCCCAATGATGGGTCTGGTGGCTCTCGCACCTTGCCGGCAGGTTAAGTGATACCTACTCTTCTCTCGCCTTCACTCTTAGGCTATCGATGATGACTGTAATCAGACCGGACAGATGACGGCAGCGCTCCTGGACTGGCCTCAGGTACCTGTACACCCACGAGAAGGCTCAAGGGCCCCTCTCTGCCCCCCAGATATTAGAGGGGTACTAACGCGTTTCGCTTCTGCACTGGAACACTAGGAAGATCTGTCCGCCACGTAACGGGCATCGTGCACCTGTCTAGGACTATTGCACGATACCTGGCGAGCAGTCAATCTAAGTATTTCCTCCTACCCCCCCCCCCCTTAGGTGAGAATTGTTGCGTAACCCATTCGTTTCGCACTGGGTGAAATGCACCCGCAAAAAGTTTTGACGGACCCCTAAGGGACGATGTTCTATTTTAGAGGAAACATGGCCAGGGATTGAGAGAAATCGAGGGGTTCGCTCCGGCTTCTCTCCCTACCAAGGTCTATATTTTATTCTAGTTTCTTCATCGTTGTTCTTTTTTATAATATTTTCCCTTATCGATTTTATTATTTGTCACCAATTATAATATTAAATAAAATTCTAGTAAAGCGATGATGGTCCCTTCCTCAGGCCGAAACGTTTACATTCTAGATTGCTGCTGTATTATTAATAAATTCGTGCTATTTCATCATTTCGTAGTCCAGAATTAATCACTTCCTTGAATTCCTGGACCGAACCCAATTCAGCAGCCTTTCGAAAAGTGTGTGGTCTTTATATAAAGGGGGTTGTTGATTTCTGGGACCCTCCACTATTTCAGAAAAGGGGCTTTGACAGAGTGAGGGCCGAGCGTGCACCGCCGGTCAGCTCTTGGTATTCTGGGAACTGTTGGGTGAGAGTTTTGGGTTGCGTGGATTTTGGCCTCTATCTCACACCTCTGAGCAGAAGCTCCCCCCCCACCCCACCCCCCACCCTCCCATTAACCTCGACATTCTCTCTCCAGGCCACATTTGCATCGGAGGTTAAAGTGGAAGGCGAGAAGCTAACGGTGGTCCGGGAGGTGGACGGAGGTCTGGAGACCATCAGCATGAAGCTTCCAGCTGTGGTGACGGCCGACCTGCGACTAAATGAACCGCGTTACGCGACTCTGCCCAACATCATGGTGAGAGGACACTGCTGGGCGTGGGGCACCGGGTGTGAGCCCCCCTGACGGGCATATTAAGCAGGGATTTTGGAGCTGTGATCTTTATCCGCGTCTTTGTGTACAGCTCATGTCAGGAGTCGTCCATCTACATAAGCTCTAATTAGTGCAGATGCCCTGTCCATGAACCGTGGAGTATTCAGCCCTGAGGCCTGATGGACGCGTTCAGTGTTTCTTTTTTAAATGCATTTTTTTTTTTTTTTTTTTTTTAAGAAAGCCAAGAAGAAGAAGATCGAGACTGTGAAGCCGTCAGACCTAGGGGTGGACACGACGAGTCGGGTACATATACTGAGCGTAGAGGACCCACCGCAGAGACAGGCCGGGGTCAAAGTGGAAACCGTAGAGGACCTTGTGGGCAAACTAAAGGAGAGCGGCCGCATCTGGTAAGTGAGAGGCGCTGGCTCTTATCAGACAGTGCAGTGCCCCCTGCTTAAAAGGGGCGGTCAGCAGAAGACACTTATGGGACTTGCAATAGTTGTTACTGCATAACCCATAGATTTCATTGGACACAATAACCATTTTTGCTAATTGGTCAGGTCATGTGACAAAAAAGTGTCCCCTAAGGAATTGCTGTTCCATTGGAATTGGAATTGCACACTTTTACAGGGTGACATGTATGAAGCTCAGTCTCCATGGGTAAAATTTTGCCACATGACCCCGAAAATCACATCATGTTGCGACCATCCTGACATTCATTAAGTCACCGTGACGTGAAAAATAATCCGAAACTGCAGAATTTTTGGGGTTGCAGTTTGCAAATGACAAGAGCCTCAAATTTAAAGGAGCCATCAAGTCTTCTGATAAGTCTACAGTCACTTTGGTTACTTTGCCAGTGAGATTGGGTGATCATGTGACCGGTCCCCTTCAGACTAGATGGACATGTTTGCCTTCACACTAGATGGACCCATTGGGACACATTCAGGCTGGAGGCGCATGATCGGTCGCGTTCAGGCTGGAGCCGCCCGGTCGGTGCATGTCTAGTCAGCATGTGACTGCATTCCAATCTGAGCATTTTCTGACCTCTGCATCTACCACTTTAATGTAGCTATAATTGCTCTTGGTGAGGCAGAGAAAGTGACCTCCGACCTCAGCACTTTAACCCCTCGCTCCCCGGGCAGGTAGTGTGGAGCGGACCCCATGAGCTGCGCTGTCTGCCGCTGCACCGCTGCTCTCTAATTAAACAATATTAATGTAGCCGGTAATGAGACTGTCATGTTGTGGAGTGCCCTGCAGTGGTTGGGGGTGGGGAGCGCCGTCAGAGTGTGCCATATTAATGTACCGTATTGAGACGTCATGTTTGATTGAAGTGTCTCCTGCCAGGTGGGAGGAGGGACCGCCATCATATTTTGGGCCTAATTTGATAAATCTGTTTTTAACAATGTTTTGTTTACAGAGGTTTCCTAATGTATCGCGCTCCCCGCAGATGGAGAGATGAGTAGCGTGCCGGCCCCGGACCGCCGTCGTGCACTGCGGAGGGAAATATTACAAAAAGAATAATATGAATAGTAGAAAACCCCTGTATATATAATTTTCTACATCAAGACCTCTGCTTGCTGTCAGTGAATACGGGCCTCTATGAATCTTCACCGACCTCCCATTATTTTCTGCCAGACGGTTTTTCTTTGTTACAGTGTATCAGTGCAAAAAGAAAAACTGTCAGAAATGGAGACATCTGTGCTAAATCTAACACATTGTAGCAAACTCTCCTGAAAGTTTTTGCTCTTTTCTGATTGCTGCAATAGAATAGAATGTCTAGTCTGGATACATTAGTAACAAAGCCTCAGCTGTGAGAAGTGCTAGGTCCATGTCCAAGAGGGATTGCGTTCCGAAACGGCAAGCAGAGATGTTATAAAGGGTGAAGCACAGTGAGAATAGCAGGAACGCTCAGTGAGCTCCACTAACAGGACCTCTTATCTCGGCTGCGCTGATACATTGTAGCAAACTTGGAGCACTGTAAACTATATCCTGGCCATTCAGTATCCGTTTCCAGATGTAAGAAAGAACGGTCACATTTGCTGACGAGGAGCAGAGATCCTGAAAATGGTTGAAACCATCAGCGAACTTCACCAACAGGACCTCGTATCTCAGCAGCATTGCATCTTTGTACCCGCACTGATACATTGTAACAAACTTACAACACAATAAACTCTATCCTGGGCATTCAGCATCAGGCCTCAGACGCAGGCGAGAACATTCACTGACAGGGAGCAGAGATCCTGGAAACAGTGACAATGTGAAGGGACCATGGAGGTTGGATGGGTGACCTAAGCGCACAGAGAGGGATCTCTATATAGAAGTTATGGAACATCCCTTTAAAAGGAGCGCCGCTGATCCGTCTGGCTTTAGTCTAGGTGCTCTGACATTTCCGATGCTCCAAAGATTTTATTAAAATTACCAATAACCAAGACCTGCAGTGACTGCTCCTCATGGCTGCGAAACGCATCAGTAAATTGGGTTCATTGTCAGTAGCCCCAGTGTCCGACCCATTGCCCCCCATGCCCCTGGAGTAGAAGGGTTAATGTTGCCAGGTCTTGTCACTTCTGAATCTCCGTGAAGGTACCGTCACACAGGGACATATCGCCGGCGATATTGCCGGGATCGCGGGAGCGCGCATCCCTGACAACATCGCCGGGGAGATGTCAGACTGAGCAACTTACCGGCGATGTCGCCGGCTAGTTGCCGCGGCTATCGCTCGCTGAGTTGCCCAGCAACCCAGCGAGCGATAACCCCAATGTTGTAGATAGGCGGAATCGCCCGTAACATTGCGGGTTGCCGCGTTACACAGGGCGATCAGGCAGAATCGCCTGAGCAACATCGCCAGTTTCCCAACATTGTTGGGAAACCTGGCGATGTGACTCAGGCGATTCATCGCCTGATTATCGCCCTGTCACACGAGGCAACTCGCCGGCGATGTCGCCGCAACCTGGCCACGCCCCTCGGTTGCCGGCAACATCGCCGGCGATATCTCCCCGTGTGACGGTACCTTGACAGTGCAGCGGCTCATGTCAGGCCGGGCAAGTGAGGAGCAGCTGTGGCCGCCCTCCTGCGGATGTTATCACACGACCGCTGCCACCATACGGGTGACAAATCGGCAATGGTGCTTCCCCCCCTTTCAATCCACACACATGAGAGGAGAAGGCGCCCAAATATCTGCAAAAACACTCATTATGGGGCGAGGGCACCACCGATAACTGGCACCGATGCCCAGTCGGCTGAGATACGAGGTCCTGTTAGAGGTCAGAGGGTTCAACTTCTCGGGATGTTGCCCTTGGGTGTCAGGGAATAAACTAAAGTCCGATACAAACAGAGCGTTCTCACAGCTGAGGATTTGCAACAATTGTATCCGGTCCAGACATCAGTCGCACTAATTTCTTTCGCCAGTCCCAATAGTTTGGTACAATGTATCAGTCTGAAGTGTGGGGTAGTAAAGGCGACCACCGCCGGTGTCTGACACCCCCTGTAAACAGGCACCGGAGCCAATTCTCACTATCTGCACCGCCTGGTGGGCACTTGGCTTTCTCCATGCCCAAGTCCTATGGGGAGGGATCATAAGATTGAAAGGGCCGTGTCCTCTTCCGTCTCCAGACCTGTGGGGTTCACAGAGCGTAGCCCCCCTCTCATCATAGTATCCGCACATTCTGCATCCATTGGGTATAGCCCCCTTTTGGCTCTTGGTTCAGGAGTTGCGATTCTTCATCTCCATCGCATTTCTCGTCCATCCAGTTATAGGTGGATCACAGGATGAGAAAAATAAGGAAAACTTCCTCCCGCTGCAGTCTGTCCAGACACAGGAGCTGGAATCACCAGATCCCACCGTGCTCCTCACTAGGTCATTTATGTCCCAGCTTACCTAGTCTCCAGAACGGCAGCTCAGCAGAGAGATGTGACCAGCACTGACTGGACAATATGCCGTTCAGGACTGTGGAGAAGCTGGGTGAAAGGCCGATCTGTGACTTTGTCGATGTGCCCTCCGATGTCCAGGCTTTAAAATATGCCCAGCCGCATCCTTTGTGTCCATTATACTGCCTACATTTGCCATTCAGGACTCTTGGAAAGCTGGATGTTTATTTCCTACATTGTCACCCAGCTTTCCTAGAAAGATAAATCGATGCATTGTTCAAGGGGCATATCACTATATAATACATTAATGTATCTTGCTGGGAAAGCTGAGGACGCAGTACATGGCTTCCATTATAGGAAATAAACATCCAGCTTTCCCAGAGTCCTGAATAAACCTGGATCTATCATTGAAGGAGCAGAACTCTATATAATGAAAGATTAACTAAATACATATTCATTCAGGACTCTGGAAAAGCTACATGTCCATTTCCAATAACTGCAGATATATTTCTGGTCACCCAGCTTTCCTTGACCCCTGATGGAAGAGATGTTGCCACATAATGGTCAGCGTGCAGCTAGATCGATTTACCTTTCAGAAGTTTAGGAAAGTGCTTCCTGCTCACATTCACACTAGTTGCGCCGGGCTCACATTCAGACTAGTTGCGCCGGGCTCACATTCAGACTAGCCAAACGTCTGGTCACATTGAGACTGGCCGGCCGCTCAGTCACATTGACCATCAGCGCCCTGGTCACATTCGGACTGACCTCGCTGGGGTCACCTTCAGACTGTCCGGGCGCAGTGGTCACGTTCATTTTGGCCGCGCCTGGTTATATTCGGACTGGCCGTGCTTGGCTTGTACATGTCTAGTTGGCACATAGACCTGCAGTTTACTATTCAGGGCACCTGGAAAGCCTGGTTACCAACGTAAATTGCTGCTTTTACAGGTCCCATCATCTATAGATCTCGCTACTTTCTTACTATCCAGACTGGTGCACTCACCAGGTGTGACCCCTCTGCTTGGAGGGGCGGCCGTAGTGGTGGTCTCCCAGGTATTGAGCTCTCATGCCATTGTTATTTTTCAGATTCCAGTCATGGCTGTGACTTGTGCTGCAGATGCCAGAGGAGCGGGTCTCGTCCCCATCGGGCTGCACCGTCCGCACCACCCATCGCTGCCTTGCCGGACCACCGCCGGCCACCGATTGATTGTAGCAGCCTGGAAACGCACAGAGGAGAATCCAATGGAGATCAATGTGGTTTTCTGTTTTTGTTTTAGGTTTTTTTTTTTCTTTTCTCTGTAATTACACTTTGACTATGAATAAACCTTCCTCCTTTGTACGTCCGGAGCGCGGCGTCCTTGTGATTATTTAATAATGGGGCCCAGTGGGGGGACGAGCGAGCCGCGCTGAGAAGATAAAGGAGCTACAATGTGAGTGCGGCCAAGTGTAACCCGCTCCCCCTGGATCCCGGGGAAGTCAGTGGCTCAAACTAAATGTCTGTAATTATCTGCAGCTTCCCGCCTCCTACAACGTCTGATACAACAGTGGAGACTGTCACTACTGTATCCTCTGTGAACAGCCAACGTTCTAAATAAATACCACATTTTGCCATGATTTATTTCTTGATCTGCCTCAGAGCTTTGTTTTTTCTGATACAGTGCACCAAATTCCCTGCAGAGATGAAAAATCTGATTGTCTGCAACCACCACCAGGGGGAGCTCAGGAGATACATTGCATATTCTAAAGCTCATATTAAACCGCTATAGTGAGCTCCCTCTAGTGGTGGCTGCAGGGGACTGTAATGTAGAGGTTATGAGTTGTTCTTACCAGTTTGGGGTCCACATGATTTTCTGATCCTCTTTTTTTTGGTGGTTATAAAAGAAAAAAATCTCTGACATTTTTAGTTCCTACAGTCATGTACACAGCAACATCAGATGTTTAACTTTTTTTTGTTGTTGTTTTGGGAGTAGGAGTGATATGAATTCTAAAAATATTTTATATATATTTTTGTTAATTTTTTTATTCCATCTCCCATGCGATCACCTTGATGTATACACTGCAAAATTGTACAAGTGCAGTGAATTGTTATTTTTACAGTCTCTAAAGAAGCACAGACATAACTTTCCTGTCTCTATGATATTATATAGCAATACTTAACTGTGTAGCTGTGATTCCAGCTCCAGGGAGAGATTAAACACATTAAAGCAGTAACCTGATGAATATATTTGTACGTGGCCGATACGTCACATCCGGCCCATTGCATTATGGGCCTGATCACGTGATCGGCCCGATGCATAATGGGCTTGATCATGTGATCGGCCCGGCTCCGCGCATGCGCATATTGAAGCCGGGCCGATCACTTGATCAGGCCCATAATGCACCAGGCTGGATGTGACGTACAGGCCGGTGCATCATAAAGAGGAGGAGGGTGGGAGATTCCAAATGCAGGCGGAGATCAAGAAAGAATAATGACGCCCAGCGGGGAGTGCAGTGAAGTAGTGAAGAGGGGAGAATGGAGCCTGGAGCCGCCTTTCCGGTCTCCTGCCATAGCGATCTCCAGTAAGTTATAAGTAATCTTTCTTAATCTTTATAGGGCGGAGTTACAGCAGAGGGGGATGGTTAGGGAGCAGCTAGCAAGGTGTAGGGACAGCTAGTGATAGGTCAGGGGGTAGATCCAGGTGACAGGTTCCCTTTAAATGTTATTAAAAAAAAACAAAACATTTATTCAGCAGTACTGAGAAGTGTGGATGTGATTCCAGCTCTGGGGTCAGATCAAACACAATAAAGCAGCATTAACTCTTGAGTATGTTTGTACTTAACCCATTCCCTATAAACTTTTTCTAAATCACAGAAAACTCCTTTTAACAATGATGAACTTAAACTTGATGAAGAACATTATCAACCAGTACTGAACAGTATAGTTGTGAATCCAGCACTATAGAAAGATAAAACAAAGCGGCAACATGAGCTCTCACTCAGTATATTTGTGCATAACTCATTCCCTCTCGAGCTTATATAAATGGCAGAAAACTCCTTTATAACAATAATGAACTTAAACTTGATGAAGGACATTATCCCGCAGTACTGAACACTGTAGATGTACTGAACACTGTAGATGTGAGTCCAGCTCTGGAGAAATTAAAACACAAAGCAGCAACATTACATTTTTCTGAGTATATTTCTACTTTAACCCATTCCATATTGACATTTTATAAATCACGGAAAACTCCTTTTAACAGTAATGAATTTAATCTTGATGAATGATATACAGCAATACTGAGCAGTGTAGATGTGAATCCAGCTCTGGAGAAAGATAAAACACAAAACAGCAACATGGTATATTTCTACTTTAACCCATTCCCTATTTACTTTTCTTTTTTATAAATTACAGAAAGCTCATTTTAACAGTAATGAATGATATGCAGCAGTACTGAGCAGTGTAGACGTGAATCCAGCTCTGCAGTGAGATGAAACACTTACTAGAAAGCACCAACAGGATCTGCTTTTCTCTCACTTCTCCTCTCATTAGCCCCTAGCAGCAGCTATAATTATCTTTAAGGTGGAGTAGATAAAAGTGGCTCATGAGTGGAGAAAGAAGACTATTTCTCTAGTTAGATATACTAAAGGTTTTTCTTCTAGTCATAAAATATTGTCTTATTCCAAGTGACAGCGATATGATTTAAGGTAAGTGCACCTCATACATCTACTCTGACTTGTAAAACATAGTTATGAGCAAAGGTATCAGGCTGTGTACTACACACTGCTAATCTGCATACAGCGCCCCGCGCCTTGTCATGTATCGCGAATATCCCCCACTGTTTTCTCGTATTTCCTGAAGGTCAATGTCATTAACGGTGGAAGGAATAATACAGAAACTCTCACGTAAAATTATTATTTGCTGCTTTAGTAATTAAGATTTTTTTTCCTCTGCTTCAAAGCTGCTTATCAGCTCCCGGGTTCGAGGTTTCAACTTCAATTATTTTTTGGAGCTTATTTACCTTGGAGGAAATCAGAAAATTCTTATTTCAATAATGTTAAAATTAGGGAGATGAAGACGACCTTGAATGTGGGGTTAAATCAACTTGAGAATCTAAAAACAGTACAAATAAAATGAGTTTACATTCTGCATTAAATATATTTAGCAATAGTACCGCAATAAATGACAAATACCACCATAACCACATTATAACACTATATACAGTAAAGACCAAATAATGCTGTAAGACTAATCATTAACAAAAAAAAAAACAGCACTAATACAATCACTAGTGGCATAGACAGGAGCTCTGTAGATAGTGCATTGCTCATACAGTGATCATACACAGGAGTGCTGTACATGGTATATATCCTATGGTGTAAGTTTACATAAAATACAGTGATGATATACACTGGAGCGCTGTAGATAGTGTGTATCATGTAATACATTGATCACTGGTGACAAACACTAAATACTATCTACAGAGCTCCAGTGTATGTCACCAGTAATCAATGTATTACATGATACACACTATATAATCACTGTATTATCTGTGCATTTACACCATACAATATATACTATCTACAGAGCTCCAGAGTATTACCGGTGATCAGTGTATTGCATGATACACACTATATAATCACTGTATTATCTGTGCATTTACACCATACAATATATACTATCTACAGAGCTCCTGTTTATAATGGCACTGGTAATCATTGCATTATCTGTAAACTTACACTGGATCTCTGTAGATAGTATATAGCGTAAGTTTATAGATAATGCAATGATTACCAGTGACATGATACACCCTATATACTACCTACAGAGCTCCTGTGTATAATGTAATACATTGATCACCAGTGACATACACTGGAGCTCTATAGATTGATCACCAGTGACATGCACTGTATACTATCTATAGAGCTCCAGTGTATGTCACTGGTGATCAATGTATTACATTATACACACTGTATACTATCTACAGACCTCCAATGTAAGTGTACAGATAATTCAGTGCTCAACAGTGACATTATACACAGGAGCTCTGTAGATGGTATATATTTTATGGTGTTAACAGAAAATACAGTGACCACCAGTGATATTGTAAACTGGAACTCCTTAGATAGTATATAGTTTACAGGTAATGCATTGATCACTGGTGACATATACTATCTGCAGAGCCCAGTGTAATCGTTCAGACAATACAGTGATCATTAGTGACATTCACAGGAGCTCTGTAGATGGTTTTATATTGTATGGTGTAAATGAACAAATGAACAGACAGTGTTTACAAGTGTCGTAATGTACAGATAATACAATGACCACCAGTGACATTATACATTGGAGTTCTACAGATAGTGTAACTATACAGTTGTCATTGTATGTATATATATATGTGTGTGTACACACTTTGTGTATAAACGTGTGCATATATGTATGTGTATATACACGTGTATGTGCTATGAGTATATGCATGTGTGTATTGCTGGGCATGTGTGTATGTGCTTTATGTACATTATATATATGTGTGCACATGACGTGTGTTTTCACGGTATATGTGTGTACATGCTGTTTGTATATGTGTGCATGTTTATACATGTGTTTATGTACATGCACTGTGTATATACCAGAGTATGTGTCCAATCTATGCTTATATACATGTGTGTGCATGATGTGTATATACGTGTGTGTATGTGCTATGTGTTTAGTAATACACGATCACCAGTGACATGCACAATGCTCTGTAGATTGTACAGTAGTTAATGTTTATAGGAAATACAGTGACATTACAAAGGAGCTTTGTCTATAGAATCAGGGCTGGTGTTAGGAGGGGGGGGCATACTGGGCTACTGTCCAGGACCCATCTGTACAGCAGCCGCCAGTGACCTGCACTGATAATACCAGTCTTTCATTCTCATTTTAGCTTCTGATATTAAGACGTCAGCAGGAGCTTTAGTGACATTACAGACGTGATAATGATGTCCCCACACACTGTTTAGGCCTTTTATAGTGTGTGCTGTATATATACAGGTGCGTGTGTGTCATGTGAATGAGTGTACATGTACTGTTTGCATATAAATGTGTCTTCTATATGTATATACATATGGGAATGTGTGCTGTGTATATACACGTATGTGCACTATGCATATTTGTATACACGTGTGTTCCATGTACATTACCGTTAAACGTTTGGGGTCAGAAATTTCCTTATTTTTGATAAAAAGCACATTATTTTTTTCAATGAAGCTATCATTAAATGAATCAGAAATTCACTACATTGTTTAATGTGGTAAATGACTATTCTAGCTGCAAACGTCTGGCTTTTAATGCAATATCTACATAGATGTATAGAGGGCCATTTCCAACAACCACCTACCCAGTGTTTTAATTGTGTTTGCTAACTGTGTAAGGCCGGTTTCACATCATGGTTTTGTGGATCCGGCGCTGTCCGGTCTAAACCGGAGAGCCCCGGATTCGATTTTGGCCCCATAGTATTCCCCATGGGGCCTGATGGAGCCGGATGGCAGCTATATGCCATCTGTTTTCCATCTGTCTGTGAGGATCTGGGAGAATGCAAGCATTTGTGTTTCCGGGGAAAATCGGAACAAATCGGATCCTCCTGGATCTGGCCCCCCTAACCTAGGGGGTCTATGGCGCTGGATCGCTCGCATCCGATATAAAATCAGATACGGGAGCCTGACGCAGAGTGCTGGACTTATTAGCACGAGCGCTGCTAAACTTCAGCACCATCAGCTGGCCCCTGCTGAGATTTCAGGACCACAGGCAGCTCCCGCTAGCCACGATCTTGAAATTTCAGCAGCTGGGTTCGAACTGAGGCATCCGGCTGCAAACCGATATGCCTCCGGTTCTGTTTGCAAATCGGGTCCGGGACTGTCTGATTCCCATCGACAGCCCCGACCGGATCACACTGTGGTGTGAAGCTGGCCTAGAAGCTAATGGATCTTTAGAAAACCCTTGTACAAGTATGATAGCACAGCTGAAAACGTTTGGCTGATTAGAGAAGCTATAAAATGATCTTCCTTTGAGCTAGTTGAGAATCTGGAGCATTACATTTGTTGTCTATGAAACTCAAAAATGGCCAGAAAAAGAGAACTTTGTCGAGTTTCACATGAGTCTATTCTTGTTCTTAGAAATGAAGGCTATTCCATGCGAGACATTGCCAAGAAACGGAAAATTTCCTACAACGGTGTGTTCTACTCCCTTCAGAGGAGAGCACAAACAGGCTCTAACCAGAGTAGAAAGAGAAGTGGGAGACCCGCTGCACAACTGAGCAACAAGACAAGTACATTAGAGTCTCTAGTGTGAGAATCGACACTTCACAGCTCCTCATCCGGCAGCTTCATTATATATACCCAAAGGTCTGTAGTGCTGGAATTGCTGCAAAGGGAGCATTCTATGATGAAAGCAAAGTTTGAAGGAGAAAATTATTATTTCAAATAACAAATCATTATTTCTAACCTGTCAGTGTCTGGACGATATTTTCTAATCATTTTGCAACTCATTGGATAAATAAAAGTATGAGTTTTCATGGAAAACACAAAATTGTCTAGGTGACCCCAAACTTTTGAATGGTAGTGTATATGTTATATATGTATATGTTATGTGATGTGTATATACATGTGAGCGCGTGCTGTGTATCATGTATAGTCTCTCAAATCACGTGTATGTGGAAGGGTGCACTTAGTATGATACGTGCGTATGTGTTGTGTGCATGCTTTGTGTAGTTACATGTATGTGCTGTGCTTATACTGAGTGCGCACACTGGGGTGTATATGCATGTATGCTGTAAGTGTACATACATGTAGGTACATATGTGTCCTAGATCTAGAATGTATAGAATTTATTATTTTTTAATTTATGCAGCATCTTACCAGCCATTAATTTAGGTTATCCCGTTATGGACAATTCCTTTAACCCAGAATTCCCTAACAGCATTTCAATGAGTCTCTATACCAGACGCCTTGCTATAATGGGGGTGGAATAGTTTTGCAGAAACAATCATGTCTACAGGTGCAGTAACAGATAATGGAATTGGCTTTATTACTTTTTGAGGGGGGTGAATACTTTTGCATTGATGCTAATGGCTGTAGTTTGATTTGTTTTCTAATCCGGTAATAATACATTGTTGTGACGCTGCAAAATATGATCATGTCCAAGGGCGTGAAGACTTTTATAGGCACTTAGTCTATACATTGTGTACATTAATTACAGTGTGATATATAACCCCTGCCTATCATAGGCACGCGGCTGTGTCGCAGCAGGGAGGCTTGTTACACCCACTGTCGGGTACGGCGTGAATATTTTCGGAGCGGGTCCTGTTTTTCCTGTTGGGTGTATATATGGGACATAAAAAATGCAGTATAACAGAGAGCGAGAGCGTCCTCACGTGCCGCATTCCTGGCCACATTCTGCTTTCTACATTAGTTTCTTATTTCAGACATTTCGTCTAATCCTCTGTTACTTGCGGAGTGTGGAGGACGGGAGCGGTGGACGGAAGTGGGGAAAGGAGGAGAGGAGCGGAGACGGAATGGGAGCGGACAGGAGCGGAGGAACAGAACGTGGACAGGAGAGAAGAGGGACAGGAGCGGAGGATAGGAGTGGCGACAGACGTGGAGGACAAGAACATCGGAAAATTTTCACATATAAACAAATATTTTGTACGTGTCGCTTGATTTGTCCTATGGGTCTGTTGAATCATACTTCTCCAGTCACATCCAAATCTGCATTGTAATTAATTAATGAAACCCCAGTAAAATAAGTAATAGGAGCTAACGTAATAAGGAGACACAAGTGTCTGCGGAAAGAATCCTAACGATGGGTACAAGAAGCAAACAATGATTTGATGGAGAAGAATTAACACTTAGGCATAAATATTTACATTAAAGGTGACCTGTCACCAGTTTTGGGGGTTGTACACCCTGCCCACCACCTCTAACATGATGTAACTGGGTTCCTGTAGACCCTTTATATCCCAGACATCCTCCTGCACCTCAGAAATAGTTTTATCCTCTCCCGCACCATATGCTGAATTCTTTTATGAGTGATATGGGGGTCAGCAGATTGCGGTCAGCGCCGCCCCGCTCCACGCCAACACTAAACACCAACACTGCCCCACTGCACACCAACACTGCCCCACTGATGCCACACTGCCACGCATACCAACACTGCCCCACTGACGCAAACTGCCCTGCATACCAACACTGCCCACTGCATGCACACGACCTCCTGACTGTGTGCAAGTGAATGACATAGTGACGACATTCATACAATTCCCAATTCTCGCGCCTGCGCAGTGGTGCGCCTTATTGTGCCCTATTGAACAGACAGTGTTTCTACTGTGCAGGCGGGAGACTTCGGTCTCACATCAGCCACACAGTGCCTGAAATCTCACACCTGCGCAGTGGAATCACTTGGGAATTGTAGCGATATCATCCACTTTCACACACACAGGAGGGGCGGTGTTGGTGTGCGGAGTTGGTAAGGAGTCTGAGTGGAGGTATGTTGGCATGGAGCGGTGCGGTGTTGGCGTGTGCGGGGACTGGTGGCTGGAGTGGGTCGTGGATGGGGGGTTGGCGTGGAGGGGTCATGTTGGCGTGGAGCGAGGCGGTGATGGCGTGGCAGCGGGGCTGTGTTGGCGTGGAGGCGGGCGGAGTTGGACATGTAGCAGAGCGGAGTTTGCGTGGAGCGAGGCGGTGCTGACTGAAAAGTGCAGACCCATATGACTCCTAAAAGAAATCAGCATATGGGTTGACAGAATAAAACTCTTACTGAGGTGCAGGGGACACCTGGGGATATAAAGGGGTTACAAGAACCCAAATGACACCATGTTAGGGGCGGCAGGGTGTACAGCCCCCAAACTGGTGACAGGTGACTTTAAGGCTTGATGCCAATGCAAGAAAAAAAAAAGCAACTCGGCAACAAGTATGAAAGTGGCTGAAATAACAAGGATTAGCTTAAAATGTGATTGGACTAGAATACGCCATAATTCATTTAATATAATTATTACTTTTCCAGAAGGAAATGTTGCTTTGGATGTGACCAGAGCACTTGATTGATTGCTCTTTTGGGGGTACAGATACCTTATAATGGTTAACCATTACAAAGTATCACAACACCATTATTATTTAGATTGGAGTAGAATATATATATGATTTACAGATACAGTTTTATGATTTTTTTCATTCTTAATTGTAAACTGAAGTGTAAACCTGAGACCTAGAAGGAAAAGCAACGTATCCAAATCTCAAACACGCGAAGATGGGAATTGAGAAAATTCAGACAGTTTCGACTGACTGCACATGAGGGTAACTCGGGGAATTTCCCTCAATGATCTAGAGGAAATAAGGAAATAAGATACAGCGGGGGAATCACCCAAATAGCAAGTCCATAAATCAAGTTAGAATCCTCCGATCAGGACTTTTATCCAATAGAGACGAGAGTGACCATAAAGAGCGTCTCTCACCCTGGAGGACCCGACAGTGTAATGCCTCACTTCACCTGCGGAGGTGCTATAGGGAAACTAAACTCTATACTTGATGCCTTCACTGATTGCAGCTGATCATTACTGGTTACAACAGAAGAACCCCCTAGTTCTCAGCTCATTATTGGGGACTCTTCTGAAAAGAAGGGGGACATCCTCCTGAAGTAACATCCTAATGTTTCCCCAAAAAGGGCCAGGGTCAGGAGGTCATTACCTCCCAATAACGTAAATCAAAGCTCATGGGCCCCGATGTGAAAGCTCCAAAGGGCCCCGAATTATTGCAAATCTTGAATAGCAGGGACTTTGGGACCCCTAGGCTCCAGGGCCCGGGTGTTATTGTAACCCCTGCACCTATTGTAGTTACGACCCTTCTATCAC
>JARQOC010000009.1:61378734-61393663 GCA_033576535.1 Allobates femoralis
ATCCATTGAGCTCCATGCATTGTTTGTGCTGATAAAACAAGCAAACCGGGCGAACACACAAAAAAGCAACATGCTGCGTTCAGAGGGGGCTTTAAAAAAACGAAATCTGGACCCAAAAACGCACCCATAAAACGGTTTTTATGTTTTTCCCCATGGGGACAAAACCCCGCATGTTTTTGGCTCATTCAGTTACGCGTTCAAAAATGCTAATGAGAAGTATACTGATGGTGTCCACAATCTCCTGCTCTTGTTGCGGTGACTCCTTACTGATGGTGTCCACAATCTCCCGCTCTTGTTGTGGTGACTGCTTACTGATGGTGTCCACAATCTCCCGCTCTTGTTGTGGTGACTCCTTACTGATGGTTTCCACAATCTCCTGCTCTTGTTGCGGTGACTCCTTACTGATGGTGTCCACAATCTCCCGCTCTTGTTATGGTGACTCCTTACTGATGGTGTCCACAATCTCCCGCTCTTGTTGCGGTGACTCCTTACTGATGGTGTCCACAATCTCCCGCTCTTGTTATGGTGACTCCTTACTGATGGTTTCCACAATCTCCTGCTCTTGTTGTGGTGACTCCTTACTGATGGTGTCCACAATCTCCCGCTCTTGTTGTGGTGACTCCTTACTGATGGTTTCCACAATCTCCTGCTCTTGTTGTGGTGACTCCTTACTGATGGTTTCCACAATCTCCCGCTCTTGTTGCGGTGACTCCTTAGGGTACCTTTACACGCCGCTACAACAGGATGGATACAACCGGCTACAGGCTACAAATGTAGCTTGTAGCGTCAATATAGCCCGTAGTAGCGGAGTGTAAAGACGGTAGGAGGCACCCGGCAACAGATACATCTGTTTCCTAGGTCTGCTCGAAAACAGATGGCTACAAAGCCGATTGCAGCGAGCTGTATCGGCGTGTAAAGAAGCTACAGAAGGGATGTCTACACACCACGCTATGTACCTGGTATGTAGCTGGGGCGTGACACAGGCTCCGGGTTACCGCGCCCCTTCAGCGATTATTGGAGGAAGCTCCGGCGTTGCGATTGGTAGTCGCTGCATAGGGCGGCATATTTAAGGAGCTGACCAGTCACACTACACAATCGCTCGAGCGTCATGTATTAATCAGCCTCCTGCGCTGGCTGCCCAATCATGATGTTATTGCTTTGTCCTATCAGCGTACGGACGTCTCGTAATCCACAATTGTGGCACGCCTATGTGTTGTCCCTGCTGCACCAGGTCCGCCCATATTAGCTTGTTGTAGCGGTGTGTAAATGAGGTAAGGTAAGCTACAGATGGCTACTTGAGACACCCGGCGATGTATCTAGCTATAGATGTTGCGTAGCGTAGCGCACCTTGTGGCGGCGTGTAAAGGTGGTGCGTTTACCGTTTGTAACCGTTTGAGCGTGCTCGTGCACGTTAAATAGCGGGTTGTATCCATCCTGTTGTAGCGGCGTGTAAAGGTACCCTTACTGATGGTTTTGTTGCAGATATTTCCCATTACTTAGAATGGGTGAAATCTGGAGCAAAAATTGACATGCTGCAGATTTATTACATCAGCACTCTACCAGCACTATAGGGGCTGTAACTTATTTTCACACACTTCCCAGCATGCATTATTCCTACCAATGTCTGGAACCAAAGATCAGTCTCTCAGTTATACCTGTATGCAGCTTGAAATATAGCAGAACAAAAGCAGAGATAAAGAGCCCCAGTCAATTCAGTTTCTATAATGTGTTTCCTTGTCTCTGCTGAGAATGGATTACACTTGACAACAGGCAGTGGACAGTATGTTACCATAGAAGAAACAGAATAGCCAGGGTAAAAGAAAAGTAAACAACTTGCTCTTATTTGATGGGTGCTTCATCGTCATCAGCACTATAGGTGCTGGAACTTACTTTCCCTCACTTCCCAGCATGCATTGTGCCAATATCTTGAAGGAAAGGCCAGTCTCTCTGTTATACCTGTACGCCACTTGAATATCCAGAAATTGTTTTGATTCCTATTCTCTTACTTAGTGGGTGCTCCAATGTCACCAGCATTCTACCAGCACTATTGTGGCTGGAACTTACTTTTCCCCACTTTCTAGCATGCCTTCTTCCTGCTGTCTTGGATCAAAAGCTGTACGCTTTAGTACACCTGTATACTGCTTGAAAGATAACTGAACAAAAGAAGAGATATAAAGACCCCCTGTCAATTTCTGTAATGTGTTTCCTTGTCTCTGCTGAGAAAGGGATTACCCTTGACAACAGGCAGTGGACAGTAAGTTATCATAGACGAAACACAGTAACCAGGGTAAAAGAGAAGCAAACAACTTGTTTCCTCTCTGAGCTTGGAAGGAGATCAATACCCCCTGTCAATTTCTGTAATGTGTTTTCTTGTCTCTGCTGAGAGAGGGATTACACTTGACAACAGGCAGTGGACAGTAAGTTATCATAGAAGAAACACAGTAACCAGGGTAAAAGAGAAGCAAACAACTTGCTCTTATTCAGTGGGCGCTTCATCATCATCATCATCATCATCATCATCATCATCATCATCATCATCAGTACTCTACCAGCACTATAGGGGCTGGAAAATAGTTTTCCCCACTTCCCAATGTCTTGAACCAAAGGTTGATTACTTAGTTATACCCGTATACAGCTTGAAAAATATGAGAACATAAGCGGAGAGATAGAAGACTCGTGGTCAATTTCTATACTGAGTTTCGTTGTCTCTGCTGAGAGAGGGATTACACTTGACAACAGGCAGTGGACAGTAAGTTATCATAGAAGAAACACAATGACCAGGGTAAAATTAAAGCAAACAACTCATTCCCTGTCTGAGCTTGGAGGGAGCCTTCCGCACTTCATACACTGACCCTCTTCACCATTTTATTCTACAGGCACAGGAGCGGAGATTACGGTGAGCAGCAATTCCTCCAGCGATTTCCTGGTTGGGGGAAACATCAGCTTGTACATCTCCTATGTACCTACTACAGAGGCAATGGTCAGCTGGTCTAAAGATGGCGTCCTGATGGTCAAATGGGATAAAGTCAACACTAATCTGGCCCCCGCATACACAGGAAGACTGCACATCATAGGAAATGGATCACTGGTCATAATCAACAGCACCAAGGATGACAGCGGAAATTACACGGTCAGGGTGGAGTCGTTCTCAGCGTCTGTCGGAACGCTGATGTTCCCAGTGAAAATTTACGGTGAGTCCAAGAATGAGTTAAATACCGCGGATACCCCAAAAAATCATATTGCATATTATAGAAATATAATTGTTTTTCCCCCCAAGATCTCGGCTTGTTATCGGTGAATTGGATGGCTCCTATTTACATCCAGAGATGGAAACCCCTCGTAATACTTCTACAACTACATTGATACATTCTGCATCGATTGATACTCTGTAGCAAATTTGCAGGACAAGAAAACATTTTTTGTGCACCAACATGTTTAACTGCCTAAATCAGAGGTCCCCAACTCCAGGCCTCAAGGGCCGCCAACAGTGCAGGTTTTCAGGATTTCCTTAGTATTGCACAGGTAATGATTCCAGCCCCTGTGCAATGCTAAGGAAATCCTGAAAACCTGCACTGTTGGCGGCCCTTGAGGCCTGGATTTGGGGACCTCTGGCCTAAATCCTGTAAGAGCTTATTAACCTGTGAATAAAAATAAAATAATAAAAAGGTGCTCATTAGTGATGAGCGAGCCCTCAAGTGCTCGGTACTCGAAATGAGCAGGTCGGACACTCGGACGGGCAAGACTAGAGTATAAGGGAAGTCAATGGGAAACTTAAGCAGAAGGACTGGCGGGGGGGACAAAATGATTGCAGAAATGGATGGAAGCACTATAGGAAACTCTCAAGTTGTTGCTGGGAACTAAATAAGTAAATAACTTAACAATTGACTTGGAGCCCCCTCCTATTTGTGATAACAAGCCGAAGGTAAAGCAGACCGCTATAGGCTGATTATCAGACTGTTAAGGTTGCTGGTTATTGAACATTCCAAGCCTAAAAATATCAGCCCACCTCCACCCCAGAAGTGGAACAATCACATTACATTTGCCAGTTCTGACACTTCACATCGGCTCTTCACATTTACCCTTGCTTAATATATTTGGGGTTGATGTCAGCTGTGTAGTGTCAGCTGTCATCAAACCCAGGGGTTAGTAATGGAGAGGCACCTATCAGACATCCCCATTACTAACCCAGAATAAAAAATAAATAAAAAAAACATAGGAAAAATAGCTTATTGAATAAAGAATCCTGAAACTATCCCTCATTCACCAATTTATTATCAAAAATGTTCCCACGAAGCTCCGACATAATCCACGCTCCAGGACAGTAGCTCCGGAGACTGTGACTAACAGTAAGGTACAATAGGCGCCGCGTTGTGACTACAACGATCATCGCTGGCTCAATGCTGCACTCAGTGAGACCCATCAACTCTGATAGGAGTTGTAGTCAGATGTCTATGTGTCAATCATTACTGTGGCTCTGAAATTATATTGATGAACTGGGAAGATCAGGATGAACATGATGAAGGATAGTATCTGGCTCTGTGCACTTGTGAAATCTACTTGTAATTTCCTTTTCTGTTGCCCCCACAGACCCAGTGACTAACGCCTCGGTGTCACAGTCCCCCGCCTCAGCAGATGAGAGCACCCCTGTTGTTAATCTGAGCTGCAGTGCAGCCAGTGGAGCGGTGACCTATACATGGACTAAAGAGGGGAAATCATTATCCAGTAATGGCAGCATTGTTACATTAAATGGAGGTCGGACCCTACAGATTAATGCCCCAAACCGGACGCACAATGGAAACTACACCTGCAACGTGTCCAATCCTGTCGACTGGAAAAGTGCAACATGGGCACTGAATATCTCATGTAAGAGAACACGTGGTGTGCGGGTGATGGAGAGCGGGAGGTCGCCAACAAAGGAGAAGAAATGGCAGGGAGATTCCACAGAGGGGAGGAAAAATGATCGGAAGAATATTATACAAACCCACTTTGTATATAGGCCCCAGACCAGAGCCCTCCTGTATACAGCCCCCAGACCAGAACCTTCCAGTATACAGCCCCCAGACCAGACCCCCTGTATACAGCCCCCAAACCAGACCCCCTGTATACAGCCCCCAAACCAGACCCCCTGTATACAGCCCCCAGACCAGACCCACTGTATACAGCCCCCAAACCAGAACCTTCCAGTATACAGCCCCCAGACCAGACCCACTGTATACAGCCCCCAGACCAGACCCACTGTATACAGCCCCCAAACCAGAACCTTCCAGTATACAGCCCCCAGACCAGACCCACTGTATACAGCCCCCAAACCAGAACCACTGTATACAGCCCCCAAACCAGAACCTTCCAGTATACAGCCCCCAGACCTGACCCACTGTATACAGCCCCCAGACCAGACCCACTGTATACAGCCCCCAGACCAGAACCTTCCAGTATACAGCCCCCAGACCAGACCCACTGTATACAGCCCCCAGACCAGACCCACTGTATACAGCCCCCAGACCAGAACCTTCCAGTGTACAGCCCCCAGACCAGAACCTTCCTGTATACAGCCCCCAGACCAGAACCTTCCAGTACACAGCCCCCAGACCTGAACCTTCCTGTATACAGCCCCCAGATCAGACCCACTGTATACAGGCCCCAGACCAGAACGTTCCTGTATACAGCCCCCTGACCAGATCTCCTGTTTACAGCCCCCAGACCAGACCCACCGTATACAGCCCCCAGACCAGAACCTTCCTTTATACAGCCCCCAGACCAGACCCACCGTATACAGCAAAAAGACCAGAACCTTCCTGTATACAGCCCCCAGACCAGACCCCCTGTATACAGATCCCAGACCAGAACCTTCCTGTATACAGCCCCAGACCAGAACCTTCCAGTATACAGCCCCCAGACCAGACCCCCTGTATACAGATCCCAGACCAGAACCTTCCAGTATACAGTCCCCAGACCTGAACCTTCCTGTATACAGCCCCCAGATCAGACCCACTGTATACAGGCCCCAGACCAGAACCTTCCTGTATACAGCCCCCAGACCAGACCCCTTGTATACAGCCCCCAGACCAGAACCTTCCTGTATACAGCCCCCAGACCAGTACATTCCAGTATACAGTCCCCTGACCAGATTCCCTGTATACAGCCCCCAGACCAGACCCACCATATGCAGCCCCCAGACCAGAACCTTCCTGTATACTGCCCCCAGACCAGAACCTTCCTGTATACAGATCCCAGACCAGACTCCCCTGTATACAGCCCCCAGACCAGAACCTTCCTCTGTACTGACCCCAGACCAGAACCTTCCAGTATACAGATCCCAGACCAGACTCCCCTGTATACAGCCCCCAGACCAGAACCTTCCTCTGTACTGACCCCAGGCCAGAACCTTCCAGTATACAGCCCCCAGACTAGATCCTTCCAGTATACAGCCCCCAGACCAGAACCTTCATGTATACAGACTCCAGACCAGTCCCCCTGTATACAGCCCCAAGACTAGACCCTTCCTGTATACAGCCCCAAGACTAGACCCTTCCTGTATACAGACCCCAGACCAGACCCCCTGTATACAGCCCCCAGACTAGACCCTTCCTGTATACAGACCCCAGACCAGACCCCCTGTATACAGCCCCCAGACTAGACCCTTCCTGTATAAAGACCCCAGACCAGACCCCCTGTATACAGCCCCCAGACTAGAACCTTCCTGTATACAGTCCCCAGACCAGAACCTTCCAGTATACAGCCGCCCCCAGACTAGACCCTTCCTGTATACAGATCCCAGACCAGACCCCCTGTATACAGGCCCCAGACTAGACCCTTCCTGTATACAGACCCCAGACCAGAACCCCTGTATACAGCCGCCCCCAGACTAGACCCTTCCTGTATACAGATCCCAGACCAGACCCCTGTATACAGGCCCCAGACTAGACCCTTCCTGTATACAGATCCCAGACCAGACCCTTCCTGTATACAGACCCCAGACCAGACCCTTCCTGTATACAGACCCCAGACCAGAAGATTCCTGTACACAGATCTCAGATCAGAACCCCCTGTATACAATATATGACCCTAGACCAGAATCACCTGTATACAGACCCTAGACTAGAACCTGTGTATACAGACCCTAGACCAGAACCCCCTGTATACAGACCCCAGACCAGAACCATCCTGTATACAGATCCTAGACCAGTCCCTCCAGTATACAGACCCCAGACCAGACCACCAGTATACAGCCCTCAGACCAATCCCTCCTGTATACAGCCCCAGACCAGACCCCCTGTATACAGATCCCAAATCAGACCCCCCGTATACAGCCCCTAGACCAGACCCCTCTATATACATATACTTTTCTTTTTATCCATTCTGTATATTGACAGATGGGACTTTCTTAGATACCACATATGTTTTTTTTTACTTTATTTTAATGTATTTTTATCATGGGAATGATTTGAATTTGGAATTTGTTTTTCAACATTTTGATCTTTTTACGGGAGGTACAAACTCTCCTATTTTCTTTTCTTATTTGTTATTCTCTGTGTGATCTCTTGTGTGATCTCCGCAGACTCGGACAGGCCCAGTACACTGAGTGCGGGGGCCATCGCCGGCATTGTGATCGGCTCGGTGTGCGGGGCCATACTGCTCATCGCTCTCATCGTGCTTGTGATATTCTGTGTACGGAAAAGAAGGAAAGGTGAGTCCCCACATAGCACAAATGACTAGTGGTGGTGAGCACCGCCAGGCTCGGGTGCTCTGGTGCTCGGAACGTGCAGTTGGTTGCATGAACGGGCTCAACTCCAGTACTGGAGTATAATGGAAGTCAATGGAGAACTCAACCATTTTTCCGGAATGCTCAAGTTCCCCATTGACTTCCATTATATTGGTTACTCGAGTCGTGTCCATCCCGGCATCCAACTGTGTGTTTCAAGTACCGAGCACCCAAGCATGGTGGTGCTCACTCATCACTGGAAATTACATGATATATGTAATATATAAAGCTGAGTGTGTGTGTCATAGCCCCGCCCACTCCACATAGCCACGCCCACTTCACAGCCTGCATCTCCACATAGCCCCACCTCCTCCACATAGCTCCACCCCCCAGTAGAGGAGTGGAACTATGAAGGGTTGCTGCTATACATGGGGGCGGATCTATTAAGGGGATGGGGCTAACGGCAGGGTCTGTGTGTAGGGGTGGAGCTATGAAGGGGCTACCATGAGGGGGTGGGGCTATGTTATGGGTGGAACTGTGAAGGGGTGGGGCTACATTACCATTACCATATATGAGCATTACAATCATATATGGCCATTACGCCCAGGCTCTACAGCTAGCACCTATATAGAGTCCAGTGCTGACGGATCTTAAAGGGAAAGTACACTCCTACCTGAGTCATTATAATTATCCTTGAATAGAAAAACATGGCTGTCTTCTTCCACACACCTGTCCCAAGGTGGAGTCCAGTATAGTAGCTCATCTCTGTATAAGTGAATGGGACTGAGCTGCAATACCCCACACAGCCTGTAGGGGCTCTCTACTTTTTATAGAAAGGTCCACTCATTTATCAGAGCTTTCTTCCCCATTTACCATCAAGCACACGGGAGGAATAAAACATGACAGTTCCCATTGAAATCAATAGGGTGTAGGTGTAATACATGGACATCCCCGGTCCTCCAGGGAGGGGGGGGGCTCCTTGTAGCCCCCTGTAATAGAGGAACCCCCTAAATTGCAGATCTTGATAATGTTATTGTTTCTTTTAGGAAAAGAGGAGAAGAATCCGGGTTATCTGCATAAAAACGCTTTACGGACGGTGAGACATCGATTATTTCTTATAACTTTCTATGGTTCAATCAGCACCTCTGCCTGATCTGTAAAGTCAACATCACAGAGAAAATGTGTCAGTTCTGATAGTTTGTTACAATGTATCAGTATGACTGTAGACTGGATTGTGTCTGACCATTGTAGCAAGTCTTCCAATAAAGAGTTCACATTCACTGACAGCAAGCAGAGATACTGAAAACAGTGACGCGTAGAAACTCACTTTATTTAATCTTATTGTATTTCCTTATTGTTTTGCTTCAGATATCAGGAACAACATTGTCGCCCGATGACCCGGCGTACTTCACCATGAATAACATCATGTACCGCAACTCATCCATCTCCATGGGCTCCTACATCATGGTGAGTTCTGCT
Source organism: Allobates femoralis (assembly GCA_033576535.1). Lineage (NCBI taxonomy): Eukaryota > Metazoa > Chordata > Amphibia > Anura > Aromobatidae > Allobates > Allobates femoralis. The sequence continues at coordinate 61,387,916 of JARQOC010000009.1, forward strand.
ATTGTTTTCCTTGTCAGTCTACTTCCCCCTCTTGCAGTTGTAAATATAGTCCTTTGTAGTTCAGTCTCCTCCCCCTCTGGAAGCTGAGTTATATTCACGGTCTCATTCTAAGACCAGAGACACACTGGTAAAAGTATGCGAGAGACTCGACCCAGTCTCTCATCGCATCACCCGCAATGGCTGGGCAGGAGTGTGCAACCGCATGAACTTTAATTCAGCTGCACGCTCCTGTCCAGAGAGCTGGTGGCCGTGTCTGGTGAGGAGATGAGAGACTTGCGCGAGTCTCTCGAATTACTTTCACAAGTGTGTTTCCGGACTTAGGTTGAGACTGTGAATATAATAGCTGCCAGAGGGGGAAGGAGACAGACCAGGCAACTTACGGTGGACTGTATTTACAACTGCAAGAGGGGGAAAGAGACTGACAAGGAAAATAATGGGGAATAGATTTATAACATGCTAAGAGGAAAAGGAGACTGACAAGGTAAAATATTGGGGAATATATTTAAAATTGCAAGAGGGGGAAGGAGACTTACTAGAAAACATATTGGGGACTGTATTACAGATGACAGAAAGGAAATGTACTGAGAACTATGTTTACAACTACTATAAAAGTGAAGGAGACAGGGCTATAATTAAAATTCCTGGGAGGGAAAAGATCCTGGCTGGGCAATTTACTGAAGATTATTTTTACAACTGCTAGAAAAGAGGAAAGGAGACTAACTGGGATTACGGTATATTGACTGCTGCCAGAGGGAAAGGAGACTGACTGGGATTATATTGACTGCTGCCAGAGGGAAAGGAGACTGACTGGGATTATATTGACTGCTGCCAGAGAGAAAGGAGACTGACTGGGATTATATTGACTGCTGCCAGAGGGTAAGGAGACTGACTGGGATTATATTGACTGCTGCCAGAGGGAAAGGAGACTGACTGGGATTATATTGACTGCTGCCAGAGGGAAAGGAGACTGACTGGGATTATATTGACTGCTGCCAGAGGGAAAGGAGACTGACTGGGATTATATTGACTGCTGCCAGAGAGAAAGGAGACTGACTGGGATTATATTGACTGCTGCCAGAGGGTAAGGAGACTGACTGGGATTATATTGACTGCTGCCAGAGGGAAAGGAGACTGACTGGGATTATATTGACTGCTGCCAGAGGGAAAGGAGACTGACTGGGATTATATTGACTGCTGCCAGAGGGAAAGGAGACTGACTGGGATTATATTGACTGCTGCCAGAGGGTAAGGAGACTGACTGGGATTATATTGACTGCTGCCAGAGGGAAAGGAGACTGACTGGGATTATATTGACTGCTGCCAGAGGGAAAGGAGACTGACTGGGATTATATTGACTGCTGCCAGAGGGAAAGGAGACTGACTGGGATTATATTGACCGCTGCCAGAGGGAAAGGAGACTGACTGGGATTATATTGACTGCTGCCAGAGGGAAAGGAGACTGACTCGGGACTATCTTTATAGATAGCACAGGGGGAAGGAGACTGAATAGAGAACTTCCTGAGGGAAATATTTACAACCGCCAGAGGGAGAAGGAGATAGACTAAAGAACTAACACATGTGACTGCCAGAGGGGAAAGGAAACCAACAAGAGAATTTACCAGGGACTATATTCATAACTACTAGATGGGGAAGGAGACCGAGTAGAGAGTTTACCAAGGATTATATTTACAGCTGCCAACGGGGGAAGGAGACTGACCAGAGAATTGACCATGGACTATATTTGCAGGTACCAGAGGGGGATGAGAAACTAACTGCAGAATGTACTTACATTTCTAGAGAGGAAGGGAAACTGACTATGGAACTTAAAGGTGCTGAGTATATTGACAATCACCAAATGGGAATGGAGACTTACAGAGAGCTTACACAGACTATATTTACAACTTTTAAAATTGGAATTAGGCTGACCAAAGTTGATGCGGATTATGTTTGCTACTGCCAGAGGTAGAAGGAGACTGACTGGAGTCTTTGCTGATCCTAATGTAATACAATGCTAGATGTAACAGATTTGCTCTTAGACTGTTTCCATTCTGAGCATCTCATCGTGTCGATGTCATTTTATCTTTTGTAACATTCAGAATTCTGGAGATAACACATCAGAATATATGCAAAATCCTTCACCCAACCCCCCTCCAAGTGAACCTAAAGTCAAGCATGCCACACAGGTATAACAATGATAACCTTAGAGGACGCGTTCCTCAACACTGTTGATGGGAAGAAGAGGAGAAAAGATGGAGAAGAACCAAAACCACAAATCTGACCAGAGATATGGACTTTCTATGGTCGGAATTCCTTGACCTCCTCAGATCCAGATGGAGCATCATACCATCACATCTGTGGCTCCTTGTGCTTCCTCGGACCTCAGAACCTACTATGATCTCATATATTGTGCAGTAGACATATATGATGGATGTGATGCCTTATATGAAGCCTTTCAGTAAATATTGACATTCATGGAGATATTCCCCCCAATCTGTGCAGCACCACAACCATATAACTGAGGGGTTATCTCTGATTGGGCAGAGCGCTCCAGAGCCGATCTGCCTGATCAAGGGTGCAGGGGAACAGTCCCAGCTGCACAGTCCTCATCTATGGAGATAATGCTAGATACCCCATGTGTACAGAATTCCCCCTTCCATAAAAGATCTTTACCCTGGACCACCATGCTGTCTGGCATTAACCCCTTTACTGAACTAGACTACAAGTCAATCTTCCAGTAAGCCAAATTCCTGGAAACGTTCTACCTTTCCATGTCCCTTCCTCAAGCTACAACCCCATCGTTTGCTCTCTGCATCTATTCTGCACTCTTGAACCCTTTACATTGCGGATATGAAGTAGACCTACATGAAGGACGTCCTACTATGTATGAAGCCTTCTGGGGATACTTGGGGAGTGGGGACTGACCCCCCCCCTCTCTGTCAGAGACCCCCAGATATAGCGCCGTCAGTTACTGGACTCAGTGGTCAATAATTGAGAAGGAACTTCTCCTCCAAAATTCAGTGATTGCCCCTGGGACTGTCTGCGACTCTCCAGATTACTGCCAAACACAGTCTTTAACACTAGTTGCAATATAGAAGAGGTAAAATATAATATATAATATGACAGAAGTTTATAAGATTGTATATTGGGATGTTTTGGAATATATATTTTTATAATACATCCTGAAATAAAAACAAAACTCTTTGCATTGTGTTCATTTCAACCAAAAAGACTTATGATTGTGTGGAGCGCTAAGGGCCGGGGTAACTCAGCAGCTGGGCCTGTGGTCAGGATCACGGTGGCAGCGCCCAGCGCTGTGGCCCTGACTCACATTGAAAAGGGAGAGGAAAAATTGAGAAATAAAAGCTGAAAAGAAATAAGAGTTTGTGATGCCAGGTAGATATAGTGGCAGTGCAGTTGTTAAACCCTTCCCAACCAAGGCTGGCTCACAGGGAAAGGTTATGATGGTGGTAGTAGTAATGATGAGATGCAGAGAAATAAACAGCAGATGAAAGTCTTTTGCATTACTTTTTACTGAAGTCCTTGCACAGTTTCCAGAATGATACAATCACCACCAGGTTTGTGGTCTTTCCAGTCTGATGAGAACTGTAGTCCGCTCTGCTGGGCAGCGCCATAGCTTTCCTTCTGACTTCTGTAAGTTAATAGGTTTCTAGGTGCCTTTGTGCTGTCCTGTACTCCCACTTTAACTGTGGTGGATTACTTCTTGCCGGGTTGGTAATGCAGACTCGGTGTCTTCCAGCAATTCTTTGACCCGCTATATTAATGATGCCCTTGAAAGTTATGTATGTACAATGTCTATAGACAGTGAGCTGCCCCCACTCACACCAGGCTCTGTATGTACAATGTCTATAGACAGAGAGCTGCCCCCGCCCACACCAGGCACTGTGTGTACAATGTCTATAGACAGAGAGCTGCTCCCTGCCCAAACCAGGCTCTGTATGTACAATGTCTATAGATAGAGAGCTGCTCTCTGCCCAAACCAGGCACTGTATGTGTAATGTCTATAGACAGAGAGTTGCCCCCACCCACACCAGGCACTATGTGTACAATGTCTATAGACAGAGAGCTGCCTCCATCCACATCAGGCTCTGTATGTACAATGTCTATAGACAGAGAGCTGCCTCCACCCACACCAGGCTCTCAATTACAATGTCTATAGACACAGAGCCGCCTCCACCCACACCAGGCTCTCAATTACAATGTCTATAGACACAGAGCCGCCTCCACCCACACCAGGCTCTCAATAGAGATTGACACCTCCCTGTCAATGCACAATCACAGCAGGGGCATGTAAGACTGCAGTGTGTGCGACTTTCTAGTCCTGCAATGTTAATTACAGGAAGATAAAGCATTTAGATAACGTAAACAATAGCACAGAAACAAGCTAAAGAAGTAAGAACAAAACATACTGTGGCATTCCCAGGAAAAAAGACTATAATCTGATAGAGTCCAGGTAAGTATGTCAGAAAAAAAAAACATTTATTCTAATAGTATAAGACTGGACAATGTGTTTCAGGTAAATTATTAAAAAAGACTTCATCAGGTCTCATTTAAAAAACAAAGAATGAATGGAACGTACACGAGTATTAACCCGTTCACCCCCAGGCGATTTTCCGTTTTTGTTTTTTCGTTTTTCCCTCCCCTTCTTCTAAGAGCCGTAACATTTTTATTTTTCTGTAAATTTATGAGGCTTGTTTTTGGTGAGACGAGATGCAGTTATGAATGAAATCATTTTTTTCCATATAGTGTAAAGAAAAACAATTCAAAGTGCTGTAAAATGGCAAAAAAAAGTGCAATTACACATTTGTTTTTGGGTTTTTTGTTCATTACGTTCACTATATGGTAACACTGAGGTGTCAGTATGATGTCTGGGGTCAGTACTATATGGTAACATTGAGGTGTCAGTATGATGTCTGGGGTCAGTACTATATGATAACACTGACGTGTCGGTATGATGTCTGGGGTCAGTACTATATGGTAACACTGACGTGTCGGTATGATGTCTGGGGTCAGTACTATATGGTAACACTGACGTGTCGGTATGATGACTGGGGTCAGTACTATATGGTAACACTGATGTGTCGGTATGATGTCTGGGGTCAGTGCTATATGGTAACACTGAGGTGTCGGTATGATGTCTGGGGTCAGTACTATATGGTAACACTGATGTGTCGGTATGATGTCTGGGGTCAGTACTATATGGTAATGGTAACACTGACGTGTCGGTATGATGTCTGGGGTCAATACTATATGGTAACACTGAGGTGTCGGTATGATGCCTGGGGTCAGTACTATATGGTAACACTAAGGTATCGGTAAAGATGTCTGGAGTCAGTACTATATGGTTACACTGACGTGTCAGTATGATGTCTGGGGTCAGTACTATATGGTAACACTGTAGTGTCGGTATGATGTCTGGGGTCAGTACTATATGGTAACACTGACGTGTCAGTATGATGTCTGGGGTCAGTACTATATGGTAACACTGAGGTGTCGGTATGATGTCTGGGGTCAGTACTATATGGTAACACTGAGGTGTCAGTATGATGTCTCGGGTCAGTACTATATGGTAACACTGACGTGTCGGTATGATGTCTGGGGTCAGTACTATATGGTAACACTGACGTGTCGGTATGATGTCTCGGGTCAGTACTATATGGTAACACTGATGTGTCAGTATGATGTCTGGGGTCAGTACTATATGGTAACACTGAGGTGTCGGTATGATGT
>JARQOC010000009.1:61393763-61470124 GCA_033576535.1 Allobates femoralis
TGCAGGTTTTCAGGATTTACTTAGTATTGCACAGGTAATGATTCCAGCCCCTGTGCAATGCTAAGGAAATCCTGAAAACCTGCACTGTTGGCGGCCCTTGAGGCCTGGATTTGGGGACCTCTGGCCTAAATCCTGTAAGAGCTTATTAACCTGTGAATAAAAATAAAATAATAAAAAGGTGCTCATTAGTGATGAGCGAACCCTCAAGTGCACGGTACTCGAAATGAGCAGGTCGGACACTCGGACGGGCAAGACTAGAGTATAAGGGAAGTCAATGGGAAACTTAAGCAGAAGGACTGGCGGGGGGGGGGGGGGGGGGGGGGCAAAATAATTGCAGAAATGGATGGAAGCAGTATAGGAAACTCTCAAGTTGTTGCTGGGAACTAAATAAGTAAATAACTTAACAATTGACTTGGAGCCCCCTCCTATTTGTGATAACAAGCCGAAGGTAAAGCAGACAGCTATAGGCTGATTATCAAACGGTTAAGGTTGCTGGTTATTGAACATTCCAAGCCTAAAAATATCAGCCCACCTCCACCCCAGAAGTGGAACATCACATTACATTTGCCAATTCTGACACTTCACATGGGCTCTTCACATTTACCCTTGGTTAATATATTTGGGGTTGATGTCAGCTGTGTAGTGTCAGCTGTCATCAAACCCAGGGGTTAGTAATGGAGAGGCACCTATCAGACATCCCCATTACTAACCCAGAATAAAAAATAAATAAAAAAAACATAGGAAAAATAGCTTATTGAATAAAGAATCCTGAAACTATCCCTCATTCACCAATTTATTATCAAAAATGTTCCCACGAAGCTCCGACATAATCCACAATCCAGGACAGTAGCTCCGGAGACTGTGACTAACAGTAAGGTACAATAAGCGCCGGGTTGTGACTACAACGATCATCGCTGGCTCAATGCTGCACTCAGTGAGACCCATCAACTCTGATAGGAGTTGTAGTCAGATCTGTCTATGTGTCAGTCATTACTGTGGCTCTTAAATTATATTGATGAACTGGGAAGATCAGGATGAACATGATAAAGATAGTATCTGGCTCTGTGCACTTGTGGAAATCTACATGTAATTTCTTTTTCTGTTGCCCCCACAGACCCAGTGACTAACACCTCAGTGTCACAGTCCCCCGGCTCAGCTGATGAGAGTACTCCTATAGTTAATCTGAGCTGCAGTGCGGCCAGCGGAGGGGTGACCTACACATGGACAAAAGAGGGAAAAACATTATCCAGTAATGGCAGCATTGTTATATTAAATGGAGGTCGGACCCTACAGATTAATGCCCCAAACCGGACACACAATGGAAACTACTCCTGCAACGTGTCCAATCCTGTCGACTGGAAAAATGCAACATGGGCACTGAATATCTCATGTAAGAGAACACGTGGTGTGCGGGTGATGGAGGTGGCCAACAAAGGAGAAGAAACGTCCGGGAGATTCCACAGAGGGGAGGAAAAATGATGGACCAATATTATACAAGCCCCAGACCAGACCTTCCTGTATACAGCCCCAGACCAGACCTTCCCTGTATACAGCCCCAGACCAGACCCCTGTATACAGCCCCCAGACCAGAACCCCTGTATACAGCCCCCAGACCAGAACCTTCCTGTATACAGCCCCCAGACCAGAACCTTCCTGTATACAGCCCCCAGACCAGAACCTTCCTGTATACAGCCCCCAGACCAGAACCTTCCTGTATACAGCCCCCAGACCAGAACCTTCCTGTATACAGCCCCCAGACCAGAACCTTCCTGTATACAGCCCCCAGACCAGAACCTTCCTGTATACAGCCCCCAGACCAGAACCTTCCTGTATACAGCCCCCAGACCAGAACCTTCCTGTATACAGCCCCCAGACCAGACCTCCTGTATACAGCCCCCAGACCAGAACCTTCCTGTATACAGCCCCCAGACCAGAACTCCTGTATACAGCCCCCAGACCAACTCCTGTATACAGCCCCCAGACGAACCTCAACAGCCCATAGATCAGCCCACTGTTATACAGCCCCCAGACCAGAACCTTCCTGTATAATACAGCCCCGATCAGCCAACCCCTCCGTATACAGCCCCCAGACCAGTACCTTCCAGTATACAGCCCCCTGACCAGACTTCTGTATAAACATGCCCCCAGACCAGAACCTTCCAGTATACAGCCCCCTGACCAGAACCCCTGTATACAGCCCCCAGACCAGACCTCCTGTATACAGCCCCAGACCAGAACCTTCCAGTATACAGCCCCCAGACCAGAACCTTCCTGTATACAGCCCCCAGACCAGACCCAGTATACAGCCCCCAGACAGAACCTTCCTGTATACAGCCCCCAGACCCAAAAACCTTCCAGTATACAGCCCCCAGACCAAGAACACGTTCCTGTATACAGCCCTAGACCAGAATCCCTGTACAGACCCCAGACCAGAACCTCCTGTATACAGCCCAGACAACCTCCAGTATACAGCCCCAGACCAGACCTTCCAGTATACAGACCCCAGACCAAGCCCCCTGTATACAGCCCCAACCTAGAACCTCCTGTATACACCCAAGAAATTCCGTAAAGTCAGACAGAAACCCCCTGTATACAGACCTAGACCACCCTGTAAACCCAGTCCAGACCCCTGTATACAGACCAGACCAGCCTCCTTTACAGACCAGACAGACCCCTGTATACACCCCAGACCAATCCTCGTACACCCAACAGACCCCCTGTATACAGATCCAACCAGACCCTTATCAGCCAATAGACCCCCTATACAGACCCACAGACCTGTATACAGCCACAACCCCTGTATAAGTCCCAACAGACCCTCCTATACACCCCTAATCAACCCTCTATATTATATATATTAATATAATTTTAATATGCTTTTCTTTTAATCCATTCTATATTTTGACAGATGGGTCTGTGTTAAATACCACATGTGTTTTTTTTACTTTATTTTAATGTATTTTTATCATGGAATGATTTGAATTTGGAATTTGTTTTTCAATATTTTTGATCGTTTTACGGGCGGTACAAACTTTCCTATTTTATCATGTGTTATTTTCTGTGTGATCTCGTGTGATCTCCGCAGACTCGGACAGGCCCAGTACACTGAGTGCGGGGGCCATCGCCGGCATTGTGATCGGCTCGGTGTGCGGGGCCATACTGCTCATCGCTCTGATCGTACTTGTGATATTCCGTGTACGGAAAAGAAGGAAAGGTGAGTCCACACATAGCACTAATGACTAGTGATGGGTGGGCACTGCCAGGCTCGGGGGCTCGGGGCTCAGGGGCTCGGGTGCTCGGAACGTGCAGTTGGTCGCATGAACCGGCTCAACTCCAGAACTCGAGTATAATGGAAGTCAATGGAGAACTCAACTATTTTTCCGGAATGCTCAAGTTCCCCATTAACTTCCATTATATTATTTACTCGAGTCGTATCCATCCCGGCGTCCAACTGTGCGTTTCGAGTACCGAGCACCCAATCATGGCAGTGCTCACTCACCACTGGAAATTACATGATATATGTAACATATAAAGCTGACTTAGCCACACCCACTCCACATAGCCACGCCCACTTCACAGCCTGCATCTCCACATAGCCCCACCTCCTCCACATAGCTCCACCCCCGGTAGAGGAGTGGAACTATGAAGGGTTGCGGCTATACATAGGGGTGGATCTATTAAGGGATGGGGCTAACGGCAGGGGCTGTGTGTAGGGGTGGAGCTATGAAGGGGCTACCATGAGGGGGTGGGGCTATGTTATGGGTGGAACTGTGAAGGAGTGGGGCTACATTACCATATATGGGTGATATTACCATATATGAGCATTACAATCATATATGGCCATTACGCCCAGGCAACGCCAGGCTCTACAGCTAGCACCTATATAGAGTCCAGTGCTGACGGATCTTAAAGGGAAAGTACACTCCTACCTGAGTCATTATAATTATCCTTGATTAGAAAAACATGGCTGCCTTCTTCCACGCACCTGTCCCAAGGTGGAGCCCAGTATAGTAGCTCATCTCTGTATAAATGAATGGGACTGAGCTGCAATACCCCATACAGCCTGTAGGGGCTCTCTACTTTTTATAGAAAGGTCCACTCATTTATCAGAGCTTTCTTCCCCATTTATCATCAAGCACACGGGAGGAATAAAACAGGAGAGTTCCCATTGAAATCAATAGGGTGTAGGTGTAATACATGGACATCCCCGGTCCTCCAGGTAGGGGGCGCTCCTAGTAGCCCCCTGTAATAGAGGAAATCCCTAAATTGCAGACCTTGATAATGTTATTGTTTCTTATAGGAAAAGAGGAGAAGAATCCGGGTTATCTGCATAAAAACGCCTTACGGACGGTGAGACATCGATTATTTCTTATAACTTTCTATGGTTCAATCAGCATCTCTGCCTGATCTGTAAACTCAACATCACAGAGAAAATGTGTCAGTTCTGATAGTTTGTTACAATGTATCAGTATGACTGTAGACTGGATTGTGTCTGACCATTGTAGCAAGTCTTCCAATAAAGAGTTCACATTCACTGACAGCAAGCAGAGATACTGAAAACAGTGACGCGTAGAAACTCACTTTATTTAATCTTATTGTATTTCCTTATTGTTTTGCTTCAGATATCAGGAACAACATTGTCGCCCGATGACCCGGCATACTTCACCATGAATAACATCATGTACTGCAACTCATCCATCTCCATGGGCTCCTACATCATGGTGAGTTCTGCTATCGTTTTTCTTGTCAGTCTACTTCCCCCTCTTGCAGTTGTAAATATAGTCCCTTGTAGTTCAGTCTCCTCCCTCCTCTGGAAGCTGAGTTATATTCACGGTCTCAGTCTAAGACCAGCGACACACTGGTGAAAGTATGCGAGAAACTCGACCAAGTCTCTCATCGCATCACCCGCAATGGCTGGGCAGGAGTGTGCAACCGCATGAACTTTAATTCAGCTGCACGCTCCTGTCCAGAGAGCTGGTGGCCATGTCTGGTGATATGAGAGACTTGCGCGAGTCTCTTTAATTACTTTCACAAGTGTGTTTCCGGACTTAGGTTAAGACTGTGAATATAACAGCTGCCAGAGGGGGGAGGAGACAGACTAGGCAACTTACTGTGGACTGTATTTACAACTGCAAGAGGGGGAAAGAGAGACTGACAAGGAAAATAATGGGGAATAGATTTATAACATGCTAAGAGGAAAAGGAGACTGACAAGGAAAAATATTGGGGAATATATTTAAAATTGCAAGAGGGGAAGGAGACTTACTAGAAAACATATTGGGATCTGTATTACAGATGACAGAAAGGAAATGTACTGAGAACTATGTTTACAACTACTATAAAAGTTAAGGAGACAGGGCTATAATTAAAATTCCTGGGAGGGAAAAAGATCCTGGCTGGGCAATTTACTAAAGATTATTTTTACAACTGCTAGAAAAGAGGAAAGGAGACTAACTGGGATTATATTGACTGCTGCCAGAGGGAAAGGAGACTGACTGGGATTATATTGACTGCTGCCAGAGGGAAAGGAGACTGACTGGGGACTATCTTTATAGATAGCACAGGGGAAGGAGACTGAATAGAGAACTTCCTGAGGGAAATATTTACAACCGCCAGAGGGAGAAGGAGATAGACTAAAGAACTGTGAGTGCCAGAGGGGAAAGGAAACCAACAAGAGAATTTACCAGGGACTATATTCATAACTACTAGATGGGGAAGGAGACCGAGTAGAGAGTTTACCAAGGATTATATTTACAGCTGCTAACGGGGAAGGAGACTGACCAGAGAATTGACCATGGACTATATTTACAGGTACCAGAGGGGGATGAGAAACTAACTGCAGAATGTACTTACATTTCTAGAGAGGAAGGGAAACTGACTATGGAACTTAAAGGTGCTGAGTATATTGACAATCACCAAATGGGAATGAGACTTACAGAGAGCTTACACAGACTATATTTACAACTTTTAAAATGAATTAGGCTGACCAAAGTTGATGCGGATTATGTTTGCTACTGCCAGAGGTAGAAGGAGACTGACTGGAGTCTTTGCTGATCCTAATGTAATACAATGCTAGATGTAACAGATTTGCTCTTAGACTGTTTCCATTCTGAGCATCTCATCGTGTCGATGTCATTTTATCTTTTGTAACATTCAGAATTCTGGAGATAACACATCAGAATATATGCAAAATCCTTCACCCAACCCCCCTCCAAGTGAACCTAAAGTCAAGCATGCCACACAGGTATAACAATGATAACCTTAGAGGACGCGTTCCTCAACACTGTTGATGGGAAGAAGAGGAGAAAAGATGGAGAAGAACCAAAACCACAAATCTGACCAGAGATATGGACTTTCTATGGTCGGAATTCCTTGACCTCCTCAGATCCAGATGGAGCATCATACCATCACATCTGTGGCTCCTTGTGCTTCCTCGGACCTCAGAACCTACTATGATCTCATATATTGTGCAGTAGACATATATGATGGATGTGATGCCTTATATGAAGCCTTTCAGTAAATATTGACATTCATGGAGATATTCCCCCCAATCTGTGCAGCACCACAACCATATAACTGAGGGGTTATCTCTGATTGGGCAGAGCGCTCCAGAGCCGATCTGCCTGATCAAGGGTGCAGGGGAACAGTCCCAGCTGCACAGTCCTCATCTATGGAGATAATGCTAGATACCCCATGTGTACAGAATTCCCCCTTCCATAAAAGATCTTTACCCTGGACCACCATGCTGTCTGGCATTAACCCCTTTACTGAACTAGACTACAAGTCAATCTTACAGTAAGCCAAATTCCTGGAAACGTTCTACCTTTCCATGTCCCTTCCTCAAGCTACAACCCCATCGTTTGCTCTCTGCATCTATTCTGCACTCTTGAACCCTTTACATTGCGGATATGAAGTAGACCTACATGAAGGACGTCCTACTATGTATGAAGCCTTCTGGGGATACTTGGGGAGTGGGGACTGACCCCCTCTCTGTCAGAGACCCCCAGATATAGCGCCGTCAGCTACTGGACTCAGTGGTCAATAATTGAGAAGGAACTTCTCCTCCAAAATTCTGTGATTGCCCCTGGGACTGTCTGCGACTCTCCAGATTACTGCCAAACACAGTCTTTAACACTAGTTGCAATATAGAAGAGGTAAAATATAATATATAATATGACAGAAGTTTATAAGATTGTATATTGGGATATTTTGGAATATATATTTTTATAATACATCCTGAAATAAAAACAAAACTCTTTGCATTGTGTTCATTTCAACCAAAAAGACTTATGATTGTGTGGAGCGCTAATGGCCGGGGTACTCAGCAGCTGGGCCAGTGGTCAGGATCACTGTGGCAGTGCCCAGCGCTGTGGCCCTGGCTCACATTGAAAAGGGAGAGGAAAAATTGAGAAATAAAAGCTGAAAAGAAATAAGAGTTTGTGATGCCAGGTAGATATAGTGGCAGTGCAGTTGTTAAACCCTTCCCAACCAGGGCTGGCTCCCAGGGAAAGGTTATGAAGGTGGTAGTAGTAATGATGAGATGCAGAGAAATAAACAGCAGATGACAGTCTTTTACTTTTTACTGAAGTCCTTGCACAGTTTCCAGAATGATACAATCACCACCAGGTTTGTGGTCTTGCCAGTCTGATGAGAACTGTAGTCCGCTCAGCTGGGCAGCGCTATAGCCTTCCTTCTGACTTGTGTAAGTTAATAGGTTTCTAGGTGACTTTGTGCTGTCCTGTACTCCCACTTTAACTGTGGTGGATTACTTCTTGCCGGGTTGGTAATGCAGACCCGGTGTCTTCCAGCAATTCTTTGACCCGCTATATTAATGATGCCCTTGAAAGTTATGTATGTACAATGTCTATAGACAGTGAGCTGCCCCCACTCACACCAGGCTCTGTATGTACAATGTCTATAGACAGAGCTGCTCCCGCCCACACCAGGCTCTGTATGCACAATGTCTATAGACAGAGAGCTGCCCCCGCCCACACCAGGCACTGCGTTGCGTGTACAATGTCTATAGACAGAGAGCTGCTCCCGCCCACACCAGGCTCTGTATGTACAATGTCTATAGACAGAAAGCTGCACCCACCCACACCAGGCTCTGTGTGTACAATGGCTATAGACAGAGAGCTGCCCCCGCCCACTCCAGGCTCTGTGTGTACAATGGCTATTAACAGAGAGCTGCCCCCGCCCACACCAGGCACTGTGTGTACAATGTCTATCGACAGAGAGCTGCTCCCTGCCCAAACCAGGCTCTGTATGTACAATGTCTATCGACAGAGAGCCGCCCCCACCCACACCAGGCTCTGTATATACAATGTCTATAGACACAGAGCCGCCTCCACCCACATCAGGCTCTCAATAGAGATTGACACCTCCCTGTCAATGCACAATCACAGCAGGGGCATGTAAGACTGCAGTGTGTGCGACTTTCTAGTCCTGCAATGTTAATTACAGGAAGATAAAGCATTTAGATAACGTAAACAATAGCACAGAAACAAGCTAAAGAAGTAAGAACAAAACATACTGTGACACTCCCAGGAAAAAAGACTATAATCTGATAGTCCAGGTAAGTATGTCAGAAAAAAAAAACATTTATTCTAATAGTATAAGACTGGACAATGTGTTTCAGGTAAATTATTAAAAAAGACTTCATCAGGTCTCATTTAAAAAACAAAGAATGAATGGAACGTACACGAGTATTAACCCGTTCAACCCCAGGCGATTTTCCGTTTTTGTTTTTCCCTCCCCTTCTTCTAAGAGCCGTAACATTTTTATTTTTCCATTAATTTATGAGGCTTGTTTTTTGCGAGACAAGATGCAGCTATGAATGAAATAATTTTTTTTCCATATAGTGTAAAGAAAAACAATTCAAAGTGCTGTAAAATGGCAAAAAAAAAGTGCAATTACACATTTGTTTTTGGGTTTTTTGTTCATCATGTTCACTATATGGTAACACTGAGGTGTCAGTATGATGTCTGGGGTCAGTACTATATGGTAACACTGAGGTGTCGGTATGATGTCTGGGGTCAGTACTATATGGTAACACTGAGGTGTCGGTATGATGTCTGGGGTCAGTACTATATGGTAACACTGAGGTGTCAGTATGATGTCTCGGGTCAGTACTATATGATAACACTGAGGTGTCGGTGTGATGTCTGGGGTCAGTACTATATGGTAACACTGAGGTGTCGGTGTGATGTCTGGGGTCAGTACTATATGGTAACACTGAGGTGTCAGTATGATGTCTGGGGTCAGTACTATATGGTAACACTGAGGTGTCGGTATGATGTCTGGGGTCAGTACTATATGGTAACACTGAGGTGTCGGTATGATGTCTGGGGTCAGTACTATATGGTAACACTGACGTGTCGGTATGATGTCTGGGGTCAGTACTATATGGTAACACTGAGGTGTCGGTATGATGTCTGGGGTCAGTACTATATGGTAACACTGACGTGTCGGTATGATGTCTGGGGTCAGTACTATATGGTAACACTGAGGTGTCGGTATGATGTCTCGGGTCAGTGTTATATGGTAACACTGATGTGTCGGTATGATGTCTGGGGTCAGTACTATATGGTAACACCGAGGTGTCGGTATGATGTCTGGGGTCAGTACTATATGGTAACACTGAGGGTGTCGGTATGATGTCTGGGGTCAGTACTATATGGTAACACTGAGGTGTCGGTATGATGTCTGGGGTCAGTACTATATGGTAACACTGAGGTGTCGGTATGATGTCTCGGGTCAGTACTATATGATAACACTGACGTGTCAGGATGATGTCTGGGGTCAGTATTATATGGTAACACTGATGTGTCGGTATGATGTCTCGGGTTAGTACTATATGGTAACACTGAGGTGTCGGTATGATGTCTGGGGTCAGTACTATATGGAAACACTGAGGTGTCGGTATGATGTCTGGGGTCAGTACTATATGGTAACACTGACGTGTCAGGATGATGTCTGGGGTCAGTACTATATGGTAACACTGACGTTTCAGGATTTTGTCTCGGGACAGTACTATATGGTAACACTGACGTGTCGGTATGATGTCTCGGGTTAGTACTATATGGTAACACTGACGTGTCGGTATGATGTCTGGGGTCAGTACTATATGGTAACACTGACGTGTCAGTATTGATGTCTGGGGTCAGTACTATATGGTAACACTGACATGTCGGTATGATGTCTCGGGTTAGTACTATATGGTAACACTGAGGTGTCGGTATGATGTCTGGGGTCAGTACTATATGGTAACAATGACGTGTCGATATGATGTCTGGGGTCAGTACTATACGGTAACACTGAGGTGTCGGTATGATGTCTGGGGTCAGTACTATATGATAACACTGAGGTATCGGTATGATGTCTGGGGTCAGTACTATATGGTAACACTGAGGTATCGGTATGATGTCTGGGGTCAGTACTATATGGTAACACTGAGGTATCGGTATGATGTCTGGGGTCAGTACTATATGGTAACACTGAGGTGTCGGTATGATGTCTGGGGTCAGTACTATACGGTAACACTGAGGTGTCGGTATGATGTCTGGGGTCAGTACTATATGGTAACACTGAGGTGTCAGTATGATGTCTGGGGTTAGTACTATATGGTAACACGTGTCGTATGATGTCTGGGGTCAGTACTATATGGTAACACTGAGGTGTCGGTATGATGTCTGGGGTCAGTACTATATGGTAACACTGACGTGTCGGTATGATGCCTCAGGTCGATACTATATGGTAACACTGACGTGTCGGTATGATGTCTGGGGTCAGTACTATATGGTAACACTGAGGTGTCGGTATGATGTCTGGGATCAGTACTATATGGTAACACTGAGGTGTCAGTATGATGTCTGGGGTCAGTACTATATGGTAACACGTGTCTGTATGATGTCTGGGGTCAGTACTATATGGTAACACTGAGGTGTCGGTATGATGTCTGGGGTCAGTACTATATGGTAACATTGAGGTGTCGGTATGATGTCTGGGGTCAGTACTATACGGTAACACTGACGTGTCGGTATGATGTCTCGGGTTAGTACTATATGGTAACACTGACGTGTCGGTATGATGTCTGGGGTCAGTACTATATGGTAACACTGACATGTCGGTATGATGTCTGGGGTTAGTACTATATGGTAAAACTGAGGTGTCGGTATGATGTCTCGGGTTAGTACTATATGGTAACACTGACGTGTCGGTATGATGTCTCGGGTCGATACTATATGGTAACACTGAGGTGTCGGTATGATGTCTGGGGTCAGTACTATATGGTAACACTGAGGTGTCGGTATGATGTCTGGGGTCAGTACTATATGGTAACACTGACGTGTCGGTATGATGCCTCAGGTCGATACTATATGGTAACACTGAGGTGTCGGTATGATGTCTGGGGTCAGTACTATATGGTAACATGGAGGTGTCGGTATGATGCCTCAGGTCGATACTATATGGTAACACTGAGGTGTCGGTATGATGTCTGGGGTCAGTACTATATGGTAACACTGACGTGTCGGTATGATGCCTCAGGTCGATACTATATGGTAACACTGAGGTGTCGGTATGATGTCTGGGGTCAGTACTATATGGTAACATGGAGGTGTCGGTATGATGTCTGGGGTCAGTATTATATTGTAACACTGAGGTGTCGGTATGATGTCTGGGGTCAGTACTATATGGTAACACTGAGGTGTCGGTATGATGTCTGGGGTCAGTACTATATGGTAACACTGACGTGTCGGTATGATGTCTGGGGTCAGTACTATATGGTAACACTGATGTGTCAGGATGATGTCTGGGGTCAGTATTATATGGTAACACTGATGTGTCGGTATGATGTCTCGGGTTAGTACTATATGGTAACACTGAGGTGTCGGTATGATGTCTGGGGTCAGTACAATATGGTAACACTGAGGTGTCGGTATGATGTCTGGGGTCAGCACTATATGGTAACACTGACGTTTCAGGATTTTGTCTCGGGTCAGTACTATATGGTAACACTGACGTGTCGGTATGATGTCTCGGGTTAGTACTATATGGTAACACTGACGTGTCTGTATGATGTCTGGGGTTAGTACTATATGGTAATACTGACGTGTCGGTATGATGTCTGGGGTCAGCACTATATGGTAACACTGAGGTGTCAGTATGATGCCTCAGGTCAGTACTATATGGTAACACTGAGGTGTCGGTAAGATGCCTCAGGTCGATACTATATGGTAACACTGAGGTGTCGGTATGATGTCTGGGGTCAGCACTATATGGTAACACTGAGGTGTCAGTATGATGTCTGGGGTCAGCACTATATGGTAACACTGAGGTGTCGGTATGATGTCTGGGGTCAGTACTATATGGTAACACTGACGTGTCAGTATGATGTCTGGGGTCAGTACTATATGGTAACACTGAGGTGTCGGTATGATGCCTTAGGTCAGTACTATATGGTAACACTGAGGTGTCGGTATGATGCCTCAGGTCGATACTATATGGTAACACTGAGGTGTCGGTATGATGTCTGGGGTCAGCA
Source organism: Allobates femoralis (assembly GCA_033576535.1). Taxonomy (NCBI): domain Eukaryota; kingdom Metazoa; phylum Chordata; class Amphibia; order Anura; family Aromobatidae; genus Allobates; species Allobates femoralis. The sequence continues at coordinate 61,406,307 of JARQOC010000009.1, forward strand.
CTATATGGTAACACTGAGGTGTCGGTATGATGTCTGGGGTCAGTACTATATGGTAACACTGACGTGTCGGTATGATGCCTCAGGTCGATACTATATGGTAACACTGAGGTGTCGGTATGATGTCTGGGGTCAGTACTATATGGTAACATGGAGGTGTCGGTTTTGATGCCTCAGGTCGATACTATATGGTAACACTGAGGTGTTGGTATGATGTCTGGGGTCAGTACTATATGGTAACACTGACGTGTCGGTATGATGCCTCAGGTCGATACTATATGGTAACACTGAGGTGTCGGTATGATGTCTAGGGTCAGTACTATATGGTAAACACTGAGGTGTCGGTATGATGTCTGGGATCTGTACTATATGGTAACACTGACGTGTCGGTATGATGTCTGGGGTCAGTACTATATGGTAACACTGAGGTGTCGGTATGATGTCTGGGGTCAGTACTATATGGTAACACTGATGTGTCAGGATGATGTCTGGGGTCAGTATTATATGGTAACACTGATGTGTCGGTATGATGTCTGGGGTCAGTACTATATGGTAACATTGAGGTGTCGGTATGATGTCTGGGGTCAGTACTATACGGTAACACTGAGGTGTCGGTATGATGTCTGGGGTCAGTACTATATGGTAACACTGAGGTGTCGTATGATGTCGGGTCAGTACTATATGGTAACATGAGTGTCGTAGTATGATGTCTGGGTCGTACTATATGGTAACACTGAGTGTCGGTATGATGTCTGGGGTCAGTACTATATGGTAACACGAGGTGTCGGTATGATGTCTCAGGTCAGTACTATATGGTAACATGAGTGTCGGTATGATGCTGGTCAGTACTATATGGTAAACTGAGGTGTCGGTATGATGCCCGGGTCATACTATATGGTAACACTGAGGTGTCGTATGATGTCTGGGTCAGTACTATATGGTAACACTGAGTTGTATGTCGGTATGATGGTCTAGGGGTAGATGGTAGACTATATGGTAACATGAGTGTCGGTATGATGTCTGGGTCTCAAGGTACATTTATATGACTGGAGTATATGTAACATGAGTGTCGGTATGATGCCTCAGGTCGGATACTATATGGTAACACTGACGTGTCGGTATGATGTCTGGGTCAGTACTATATGGTAACACTGAGGTGTCGGTATGATGTCTGGGTCAGTACTATATGGTAACACTGACGTGTCGGTATGATGTCTGGGTCAGTACTATATGGTAACACTGAGTGTCGGTATGATGTCTCGGGTCAGTACTATATGGTAACACTGAGTGTCGGTATGATGTCTGGGGTCAGTACTATATGGTAACACTGAGGTGTCGGTATGATGTCTGGGGTCAGTACTATATGGTAACACTGAGTGTCGGTATGATGTCTGGGGTCAGTACTATATGGTAACACTGAGTGTTCGGTATGATGTCTGGGTCAGTACTATATGGTAACACTGAGTGTCGGTATGATGTCTGGGGTCAGTACTATATGGTAACACTGAGGTGTCGGTATGATGTCTGGGGTCAGTACTATATGGTAACATGAGGTGTCGGTATGATGTCTGGGGTCAGTACTATATGGTAACACTGAGGTGTCGGTATGATGTCTGGGTCAGTACTATATGGTAACACTGACGTGTCGGTATGATGTCTGGGGTAGTACTATATGGTAACACTGAGTGTCGGTATGATGTCTGGGTCAGTACTATATGGTAACACTGAGTGTCGTATGATTCTGGTCTAGTACTATATGTAACACTGAGTGTCGTATGATGCTGGTGTACATATGGTAACACTGAGTGTCGGTATGATGTCTGGGGTCAGTACTATATGGTAACATGAGGTGTCGGTATGATGCTGGGTCAGTACTATATGGTAACATATGAGTGTCGTTGATGTGGGTCAGTACTATATGGTAACACTGAGGTGTCGGTATATGCTACTAGGTCTGAGGGTCAGTACTATATGGTAACACTGAGGTGTCGGTATGATGTCTGGGGTCAGTACTATATGGTAACACTGAGGTGTCGGTATGATGTCTGGGTCAGTACTATATGGTAACACGAGTGTCGGTATGATGTCTGGGTCAGTACTATATGGTAACACTGAGGTGTCGGTATGATGTCCTGGGTCAGTACTATATGGTAACACTGAGGTGTCGGTATGATGTCTGGGGTCAGTACTATATGGTAACACTGGAGTGTCGGTATGATGTCTGGGGTCAGTACTATATGGTAACACTGAGGTGGTCGTATGATGTCGTGGTGTCAGTACTATATGGTAACACTGAGGTGTCGGTATGATGTCTGGGGTCAGTACTATATGGTAACACTGAGTGTCGTATGATGCTGGTCAGTACTATATGGTAACACTGAGGTGTCGGTATGATGTCTGGGGTCAGTACTATATGGTAACACTGAGGTGTCGGTATGATGTCTCAGGTCAGTACTATATGGTAACACTGAGTGTCGGTATGATGTCTGGGGTCAGTACTATATGGTAACACTGACGTGTCGGTATGATGCCTCAGGTCAGTACTATATGGTAACACTGAGGTGTCGGTATGATGTCAGGGTCAGTACTATATGGTAACACTGAGGTGTCGTATGATGCCTCGGTCAGTACTATATGGTAACACTGAGGTGTCGTATGATGTCGGTCAGTACTATATGGTAACACTGAGGTGTCGTATGATGTCTGGGGTCAGTACTATATGGTAACACTGAGTAGTGTCGGTATGATGTCTGGGTCAGTACTAATATGGTAACACTGAGTGTCGGATATGCGTCTGGTCGATACTATATGGTAACACTGAGGTGTCGGTATGATGTCTGGGGTCAGTACTATATGGTAACACTGAGGTGTCGGTATGATGCCTCAGGTCGATACTATATGGTAACACTGAGGTGTCGTATGATGTCTGGGTCAGTACTATATGGTAACACTGAGGTGTCGGTATGATGTCTGGGGTCAGTACTATATGGTAACACTGAGGTGTCGGTATGATGTCTGGGTCAGTACTATATGGTAACACTGAGGTGTCGGTATGATGCTGGGTCATACTATATGGTAACACTGAGTGTCGGTATGATGTCTGGGGTCAGTACTATATGGTAACACTGAGGTGTCGGTATGATGTCTGGGGTCAGTACTATATGGTAACATGAGGTGTCGGTATGATGTCTGGGGTCAGTACTATATGGTAACACTGAGGTGTCGGTATGATGTCTGGGGTCAGTACTATATGGTAACACTGAGGTGTCGGTATGATGTCTGGGTCGTACTATATGGTAACACTGAGGTGTCGGTATGATGTCTGGGGTCAGTACTATATGGTAACACTGAGGTGTCGGTATGATGTCTGGGGTCAGTACTATATGGTAACACTGAGGTGTCGGTATGATGTCTGGGTCAGTACTATATGGTAACACTGAGGTGTCGGTATGATGTCTGGGTCAGTACTATATGGTAACACTGAGGTGTCGGTATGATGTCTGGGGTCAGTACTATATGGTAACACTGAGGTGTCGGTATGATGTCTGGGTCAGTACTATATGGTAACACTGAGGTGTCGTATGATGTCTGGGGTCAGTACTATATGGTAACATCATCTGGGAGATGGTGTCGGTATGATGTCTGGGTCGTACTATATGGTAACACTGAGGTGTCGGTATGATGTCTGGGTCAGTACTATATGGTAACACTGAGGTGTCGGTATGATGTCTCGGGTCAGTACTATATGGTAACACTGACGGTGTCGGTATGATGTCTGGTCAGTACTATTGGTAACACTGAGGTAGTATGTGTCGTCAACATATGGTAACATGAGTGTCGGTATGATGTCTGGGGTCAGTACTATATGGTAACACTGAGGTGTCGGTATGATGCCTGGGTCAGTACTATATGGTAACACTGAGGTGTCGGTATGATGTCTGGGGTCAGTACTATATGGTAACACTGACGTGTCGGTATGATGTCTGGGGTCAGTACTATATGGTAACACTGAGTGTCGGTATGATGTCTGGGTCAGTACTATATGGTAACACTGAGTGTCGGTATGATGTCTAGGTCAGTACTATATGGTAACACTGAGGTGTCGGTATGATGTCTGGGGTCAGTACTATATGGTAACACTGAGGTGTCGGTATGATGTCTGGGGTCAGTACTATATGGTAACACTGAGGTGTCGGTATGATGTCTGGGGTCAGTACTATATGGTAACACTGAGGTGTCGGTATGATGTCTGGGGTCAGTACTATATGGTAACACTGAGGTGTCGTATGATGTCTGGGTCAGTACTATATGGTAACACTGAGGTGTCGGTATGATGTCTGGGTCAGTACTATATGGTAACACTGAGTGTCGGTATGATGTCTGGGGTCAGTACTATATGGTAACACTGAGGTGTCGGTATGATGTCTGGGTCAGTACTATATGGTAACACTGAGGTGTCGGTATGATGTCTGGGGTCAGTACTATATGGTAACACTGAGTGTCGTATGATGTCTGGGTCAGTACTATATGGTAACACTGAGGTGTCGGTATGATGTCTGGGGTCAGTACTATATGGTAACACTGAGGTGTCGGTATGATGCTCTCAGGTCGTACTATATGGTAACACTGAGGTGTCGGTATGATGTCTGGGGTCAGTACTATATGGTAACACTGAGGTGTCGGTATGATGTCTGGGTCAGTACTATATGGTAACACTGAGGTGTCGGTATGATGTCTGGGGTCAGTACTATATGGTAACACTGACGTGTCGGTATGATGTCTGGGTAGTACTATATGGTAACACTGAGGTGTCGGTATGATGTCTGGGTCAGTACTATATGGTAACATGATGGTGTCGGTATGATGTCTCGGGTCAGTACTATATGGTAACACTGAGGTGTCGGTATGATGTCTCGGTCAGTACTATATGGTAACACTGAGGTGTCGGTATGATGTCTGGGTCAGTACTATATGGTAACACTGAGGTGTCGGTATGATGTCTGGGTCAGTACTATATGGTAACACTGACGTGTCAGGTATGATGTCTGGGTCAGTACTATATGGTAACACTGAGTGTCAGGATGATGTCTGGGTCAGTACTATATGGTAACACTGACGTGTCGGTATGATGTCTCGGGTAGTACTATATGGTAACACTGAGGTGTCGGTATGATGTCTGGGGTCAGTACTATATGGTAACACTGAGTGTCGGTATGATGTCTGGGTTAGTACTATATGGTAACACTGAGGTGTCGTATGATGTCTGGGGTCAGTACTATATGGTAACATGAGGTGTCGTATGATGTCTGGGTCAGTACTATTATGGTAACACTGATGTGTCGTATGATGTCTGGGGTCAGTACTAATGGTAACACTGAGGTGTCGGTATGATGTCTGGGTGTCAGTACTATATGGTAACATGAGTGTCGGTATGATGTCTGGGTCAGTACTATAGGTAACACTGAGGTGTCGGTATGATGTCTGGGGTCAGTACTATATGGTAACACTGAGGTGTCAGTATGATGTCTGGGGTTAGTACTATATGGTAAACAGTCGTATGAGTGGGTCGTATATATGGTAAAGAGTGTCGGTATGATGTCTGGGGTCAGTACTATATGGTAACACTGAGATGTTAGTATGATGTCTGGTCAGTACTATATGGTAAACAGGTGTCGGTATGATGTCTGGGGTCAGTACTAATATGGTAATACTGACGTGTCGTATGATGCTCATTGGTATACTATATGGTAACACTGACGTGTCGGTATGATGCCTCAGGTCAGTACTATATGGTAACACTGAGTGTCGTATGATGCTCAGGTCGGTACTATTGGTAGCACTGAGGTGTCGGTATGATGTCTGGGGTCAGTACTATATGGTAACACTGACGTGTCTGTATGATGTCTGGGTCAGTACTATATGGTAACACTGATGTGTCGGTATGATGTCTGGGGTCAGTACTATATGGTAACACTGAGGTGTCGGTATGATGTCTGGAGTCAGTACTATATGGTAACACTGAGGTGTCGGTATGATGTCTGGGGCCAGTACTATATGGTAACACTGAGGTGTCGGTATGATGTCTGGGGTCAGTACTATATGGTAACACTGACGTGTCGGTATGATGCCTCAGGTCGATACTATATGGTAACACTGAGGTGTCGGTATGATGTCTGGGGTCAGTACTATATGGTAACATGGAGGTGTCGGTATGATGTCTGGGGTCAGTATTATATGGTAACACTGAGGTGTCGGTATGATGTCTGGGGTCAGTACTATATGGTAACACTGAGGTGTTGGTATGATGCCTCAGGTCGATACTATATGGTAACACTGAGGTGTCGGTATGATGTCTGGGGTCAGTACTATATGGTAACACTGAGGTGTCGGTATGATGTCTGGGGTCAGTACTATATGGTAACACTGAGGTGTCGGTATGATGTCTGGGGTCAGTTATATATGGTAACACGGAGGTGTCGGTATGATGTCTGGGGTCAGTATATATGGTAACACGGAGGTGTCAGTATGATGTCTGGGGTCAGTACTATATGGTAACACGGAGGTGTCGGTATGATGTCTTGGGTCAGTACTATATGGTAACACGGAGGTGTCGGTATGATGTCTGGGGTCAGTACTATATGGTAACACGGAGGTGTCGGTATGATGTCTGGGGTCAGTACTATATGGTAACACTGAGGTGTCGGTATGATGCCTCAGGTCGATACTATATGGTAACACTGAGGTGTCGGTATGATGCCTCAGGTCGATACTATATAATGTAACACTGAGGTGTCGGTATGATGCCTCAGGTCGATATTATATGGTAACACTGAGGTGTCAGTATGATGTCTGGGGTCAGTACTATATGGTAACACTGAGGTGTCAGTATGATGTCTGGGGTCAGTACTATATGGTAACACTGACGTGTCAGTATGATGTCTGGGGTCAGTACTATATGGTAACACTGAGGTGTCGTATGATGCTGGTCAGTACTATATGGTAACACTGAGGTGTCGGTATGATGCCTCAGGTCGATACTATATGGTAACACTGAGGTGTCGGTATGATGTCTGGGTCAGTACTATATGGGTAACACTGAGGTGTCGGTATGATGTCTGGGGTCAGACTATATGGTAACACTGAGGTGTCGGTATGATGTCTGGGGTCAGTACTATATGGTAACACTGAGGTGTCGGTATGATGTCTGGGGTCAGTACTATATGGTAACACTGAGTGTCGGTATGATGTCTGGGGTCAGTACTATATGGTAACACTGAGGTGTCGGTATGATGTCTGGGGTCAGTACTATATGGTAACACTGAGGTGTCGGTATGATGTCTGGGGTCAGTACTATATGGTAACACTGAGGTGTCGGTATGATGTCTGGGGTCAGTACTATATGGTAACACTGACGTGTCAGTATGATGTCTGGGGTCAGTACTATATGGTAACACTGAGGTGTCGGTATGATGCTCAGGTCAGTACTATATGGTAACACTGAGGTGTCGGTATGATGTCTGGGTCAGTACTATATGGTAACACTGAGGTGTCGGTATGATGTCGGGGTCAGTACTATATGGTAACACTGAGGTGTCGGTATGATGTCTGGGGTCAGTACTATATGGTAACACTGAGGTGTCGGTATGATGTCTGGGTCAGTACTATATGGTAACACTGAGGTGTCGGTATGATGTCTGGGTCAGTACTATATGGTAACACTGAGGTGTCGGTATGATGTCTGGGGTCAGTACTATATGGTAACACTGAGTGTCGGTATGATGTCGGGTCAGTACTATATGGTAACACTGAGGTGTCGGTATGATGTCTGGGGTCAGTACTATATGGTAACACTGAGGTGTCGGTATGATGTCTGGGTCAGTACTATATATGGTAACACTGAGTGTCGGTATGATGTCTGGGTCAGTACTATATGGTAACACTGAGGTGTCGGTATGATGTCTGGGGTCAGTACTATATGGTAACACTGAGTGTCAGGTATGATGTCTGGGGTCAGTACTTATATGGTAACACTGATGTGTCGGTATGATGTCTGGGTCAGTACTATATGGTAACACTGAGTGTCGGTATGATGTCTGGGTTAGTACTATATGGTAACACTGAGGTGTCGGTATGATGTCTCGGGTCAGTACTATATGGTAACACTGAGGTGTCGGTATGATGTCTGGGTCAGTACTATATGGTAACACTGAGGTGTCGGTATGATGTCTGGGGTCAGTACTATATGGTAACACTGAGTGTCGGTATGATGTCTGGGGTCAGTACTATATGGTAACACTGACGTGTCGGTATGATGTCTGGGGTCAGTACTATATGGTAACACTGACGTGTCGGTATGATGTCTCGGGGTCAGTACTATATGGTAACACTGACGTGTCGGTATGATGTCTCGGGTTAGTACTATATGGTAACACTGAGGTGTCGGTATGATGTCTGGGGTCAGTACTATATGGTAACACTGAGGTGTCGGTATGATGTCTGGGTTAGTACTATATGGTAACACGTGTCGTATGATGTCTGGGTCAGTACTATATGGTAACACTGAGTGTCGGTATGATGTCTGGGGTCAGTACTATATGGTAACATGTGTCTGGTATGATGTCTGGGGTCAGTACTATATGGTAACACTGAGGTGTCGGTATGATGTCTGGGGTCAGTACTATATGGTAAACATGAGGTTGTCGTATGATGTCTGGGGTTCAGTACTATATGGTAACACTGAGGTGTCGGGTATGATGTCTGGGTCAGTACTATATGGTAACACGAGTGTCAGTATGATGTCTGGGTGTACTATATGGTAACACTGTGTTCGTATGATGTCTGGGTCAGTACTATATGGTAACACTGAGTGTCGGTATGATGTCTGGGGTCAGTACTATATGGTAACACTGAGTGTCGGTATGATGTCTGGGTCAGTACTATATGGTAACACTGAGTGTCGGTATGATGTCTGGGTCAGTACTATATGGTAAACTGAGGTGTCGTATGATGCTGGTGGTACTATATGGTAACACTGAGGTGTCGGTATGATGCCTGGGGTCAGTTATATATGGTAACACTGAGGTGTCGTATGATGCCTCAGGTCGTACTATATGGTAACACTGAGGGGTCGGTATGATGTCTGGGGTCAGTACTATATGGTAACACTGAGTGTCGGTATGATGTCTGGGGGTCAGTACTATATGGTAACACTGATGTGTCGGTATGATGTCTGGGTCAGTACTATATGGTAACACTGAGGTGTCGGTATGATGTCTGGGTCAGTACTATATGGTAACACTGAGGTGTCGGTATGATGTCTGGGGTCAGTACTATATGGTAACACTGAGGTGTCGGTATGATGTCTGGGTCAGTACTATATGGTAACACTGAGGTGTCGGTATGATGTCTGGGGTCAGTACTATATGGTAACACGGAGGTGTCGGTATGATGTCTGGGGTCAGTACTATATGGTAACACTGACGTGTCGGTATGATGTCTGGGGTCAGTACTATATGGTAACACTGAGGTGTCGGTATGATGCCTCAGGTCAGTACTATATGGTAACACTGAGGTGTCGGTATGATGTCTGGGGTCAGCACTATATGATAACACTGAGGTGTCAGTATGATGTCTGGGGTCAGTACTATATGGTAACACTGACGTGTCGGTATGACGCCTCAGGTCGATACTATATGGTAACACTGAGGTGTCGGTATGATGTCTGGGGTCAGTACTATATGGTAACACTGAGGTGTCCGTATGATGTCTGGGGTCAGCACTATATGGTAACACTGAGGTGTCGGTATGATGTCTGGGGTCAGTACTATATGGTAACACTGACGTGTCGGTATGACGCCTCAGGTCGGTTTGAGTTCGTAGATGCCAAAAAGTTACTAACTGGTAAAAAGAAAATACAGACATTTTTAAAGAAAAAGAATTGTACTTTTGCGCCATTTGCGCCCCATATCATTCTAATTTTCGGGATCTGGGGCTGTGTGACGGCTTATTTTTTGCCTCTTCACCTGACGTTTCCAATTACACCATTTTTGGGTAGATGTGATGTTTTCATCACCTCTTATAGTATTTTATTGCAATGTTGTAACGTCTAAAAAAGTTAAATTTTGGCGTTTTAACTTTAGTTTTCATTATGCAGTATACAGATGTGATTACTTGATTTTATCTTTCGATATATCGGGCATTTCTGAACACGGCAATACCAAACGTGTATTTTTTTGTAAATAGTTTTATTTTCAATGAGGCAAAAGGGGGATTTCAACTTTTTCTTGATTTTACACTGCCCCCTAGGGGTCTCAGCACTGCAGTGCCATCACTTGCGCTGTATAGAGTGATTCTTCACCATGTCTCTGCACAGCAAAAATTGGTCACGTTCTGCCAGTGACGCCACTCGTATTGCAGACGCCCCTCCCCCAGTCCTCCAATAACCTGACTTGGTTTTGCATCCCTGGCAAGAAGTGATTCATGTCAGCATCCGGGGGTCATCAGCTGACTCGGCACTGTCATAGCAAAGCATTAAGGCCCCGGGATTGCATGCCAGGGCCGCCAATGCAGGCGGGGAGCAGCTGCTTTAGGTCGCGCTGTCAGTGATTGACAATGGGTTAAAGGCAATCTGTCATGAGGATTTTTCCATCCCATCTGAGAGCAGCATAATGTAGAGACAGAGACCCTGATTCCAGCGATGTGTCACTTACTGAGCTGCTCGCTGTCATTTTGATAAAATTAGTGTTTTCTCTGTTGCAGATTTAGCAGTTCAGGAATATGCTGGACTGCCTAGCTGCAGGTCTGATAGTCCTCTAATGATAATCTCCTGCTGATAAAACAGTGATTTTATCAAAACTACACTGAGAAGCCCAGTAAGTGACACATCACTGGAATCAGGATCTCTTGCCCTACATTATACTACTTTCAGATTAGGTGGTGAAACCTGGTGACAGATTCCGTTTAACAGTGTCGATCGGATCAGCTGATGTATGCAGGGGATGAGCTCAGTGCAAACCTGGAGCATTTGTTTCCTTGTTTCTTATACCAAAACTTATCAGTTTCTGAGGGAGGAACTTGCTTCAGCTATAACCACAGAGCACCAGACCAGGAAAAGATCAGACTGAGTGGATCTCAATTTGGGACACCAGACATGTGCATTTGCACCTAGACAGGGTAAGTGCATATGGTTTGTAAGATTCCTTTATTACCTTGGACGTACCGCTCTGCGTCGTGTTCTGTGTCCTGTTCCCTTTCTAGAGACATTTTCTCTTACACTGATAAGAGAGGCACAGTTTCTTCTAGTTTCTAAACCCTTACAGCATGCTGTCCTCAGCTTACATAGCAAAAACCTGCTGACAGATTCCCTTTAAGTGCTCTTTTATGCTCTTCTAACCAGAAGCAGAAAGTGACAAGGTGACGCCCCCTTCCACCCCATCCTCCTACATTGGGGAAATACCTGGACCCCCTGCTGGTTTCTTTTTTTTGGATCCAAATACAAAATTCTTTTAACCCCTTCATGACCCAGCCTATTTTGACCCTAAAGACCTTGGCCTTTTTTGCAATTCTGACCAGTGTCCCTTTATGAGGTTATAACTCGGGAACGCTTCAACCGATCCTAGCGATTCTGAGATTGTTTTTTCGTGACATATTGGGCTTCATGCTAGTGTTAAATTTAAGTCGATAATTTTTGCGTTTATTTGTGAAAAAATCAAAAATATGGCAAAAATTTTGAAAATTTCACAATTTTCACATTTTTAATTTTTTTTTCTGATAAACAAGAGAGATATGTGACAGAAAAAAGTTATTAAATAATATTTCCCACATGTCTACTTCACATCAGCACAATTTTGGAAAAAAAAAATTTTTTTGTTAGGACGTTATAAGAGTTCAAAGTTCATGAGCAATTTTTCATTTTTCAACCAAAATTTACAAAACCATTTTTTTTAGTGACCACATCACATTTGAAGTCCTTTTGAGGGGTTTACATGACAGAAAACACCCAAAAGTGACACCATTCCAAAAACTGCACCCCTCAAGCTACTCAAAACTACATTCGAGAAGATTATTAACCCTTCAGGTGCTTCACAGGAACTAAAGCAAAGTGGAAACAAAAAATGGATATTTTAATTTTTTTATCAAAAATGTTCTTTTAGCCTCAATTCTTTCATTTTCACATGGGCAACAGGATAAAATGGATCTTAAAATGTGTTGTGCAAATTCTCCCGAGTACATCGATACCTCATATGTGGTCATAAACCACTGTTTGGGCGCACGGCAGGGCTCAGAAGTGAAGGAGCGCAATTTGACTTTTGGAGCTAATTTTACATTCAAAAAGTGAAATTGCGCTCCTTCCCTTCTGACCCCTGCCGTGCGCCCAAACAGTGGTTTATGACCACATATGAGGTATCGGTGTACTCAGGAGAAATTGCCCAACAAATTTTAGGATGAATTTTATGCTGTTGCCATGTGAAAACGAAAAAATTTAGGCTAAAAGAAAATTTTTGTGAAAAAAAAAGTACTATTTCATTTTCACAGATCAATTTGTAAAGCACCTGGGGGTTCAATATGCTCACTACCCATCTAGATATGTTCCCTGGGGGGTCTAGTTTCCAAAATGGGGTCACTTGTGGGGGAGCTCCAATGTTTAGGCACGCAGGGGCTCTCCAAACGCGACATGGTGTCCGCTAACAATTTGAATAAAAATCAGCTCAAATTGTTAGCTGTAACCATGTTGTGTTTAGTGAGCCCCTGTATGCCTAAACATTGGGGCTCCCCCACAAGTGACCCCATTTTGGAAACTAGACCCCCAAGGAACGTATCTAGATGCATAGTGAGCACTTTGAACCCCCAGGTGCTTCACAAATTCATCCATAAAAATGAAAAAGCACTTTTTTTTCCACAAAAAAATTCTTTTTTCATTATTATGGATCAATTTGTGAAGCACCTGGGGGTTGAAAGTGCTCACTATGCATCTAGATACGTTCCTTTGGGGGTCTAGTTTCCAAAATGGGGTCACTTGTGGGGGAGCTCCAATGTGGAGACGCACAGGGGCTCTCCAAACGCGACATGGTGTCCGCTCACAATTTGAATAAAAATCAGCTCAAATTGTTAGCTGTCACCATGTTGCGTTTGGTGAGCCCCTGTGTGCCTAAACATTGGGGCTCCCCCACAAGTGACCCCATTTTGGAAACTAGACCCCCCAGGGAACGTATCTAGATGCATAGTGAGCACTTTGAACCCCCAGGTGCTTCACAAATTCATCCGTAAAAATAAAAAAGTACTTTTATTTCCACAAACATTTTCTTTTTTCATATTTACAGATTAATTTGTGAAGCACTGGGGTGTTCAAAATGCTCACCACCCATCTAGATAAGTTCCCTGGGGGGTCTAGTTTCCAAAATGGGGTCACTTGTAGGGGAGCTCCAATGTTTAGGCACATAGGGGCTCTCCAAACGTGACATGATGTCCGCTAACAATTTGGGTTGATTTCCATTCAAATTGTTAACAGACACCATGTCGCGTTTGGAGAGCCCCTGTGTGCCTAAACATTGGAGCTCCCCCACAAGTGACCCCATTTTGGAAACTAGACCCCCAGGGAACGTATCTAGATGTATAGTGAGCACTTTGAACACCCAGGTGCTTCACAAATTGATCCGTAAAAATGAAAAAGTACTTTTTTTTCCACAAAATATTTTTTTTTTCATTAATTTGTGAAGCACCTGGGGGTTCAATATGCTCACTACCCATCTAGGTAAGTTCCATGGGGGGTCTAGTTTCCAAAATGGGGTCACTTGTAGGGGAGCTCCAATGTTTAGGCACACAGGGGCTCTCCATACGCGACATGGTGTCCGCTAACAATTGGAATTGTTAGCGGACACCATGTTGCGTATGGAGAGCCACTGTGTGACTAAACATTAGAGCTCCCCCACAAGTGACCCCATTTTGGAAACTAGACCCCCCCAAGGAACGTATCTAGATGCATAGTGAGCACTTTGAACCCCAGGTGCTTCACAAATTGATCCATAAAAATGAAAAAATAATTTTTTTGTGGAAAAAAAAGTACTTTTTTAATTTTATGGATCAATTTGTGAACCACTTGGGGGTTCAAGTACTCACTATGCATCTAGATACGTTCCTTGGGGGGTGTAGTTTCCAAAATGGGGTCACTTGTGGGGGAGCTCCAATGTTTAGGCACACAGGGGCTCTCCATACGCGACATAGTGTCCGCTAATAATTGGAGCTAATTTTCCATTCAACTTGTTAGCGGACACCATGTCACGTATGGAGTGCTCCTGTGTGCCACCAGCACAAGGGCAACTGGAAGAGTTGGGGTACAGCACCAGAAAATGGCACCTCTAATGTGCTATTTTCTGGGGTGGCTGTGAATTGCAATTTGCAGCGTGGGGGGGCACAACATTTGGGTCTCTCCACGATGAGGATTGCAGCCCCCCAACTACCAAGTTGTACCTGGCTGGCATCCAAAAATAAGGCAAAGCTCCTTGTCATTTTATTGGTAGAAGTAAAAAAAAAAAAATGACGTGGGGCTCCGCCGTATTTTTGGTCAAGCCAGGTACAACTTGGCAGCTACGGACTGCCAGCAACCCCCAGCTGCCTCGTTGTACCTGGCTGGTACCCAAAAATACAGCAAAGCCCTTTTTTTTTTCTTTCTAGAACTAATTCTAGAAAAAAAAAAATGGCGTGGGGCTCCGCCATATTTTTGGTCCAGCCAGGTACAACTTGGCAGCTACGGACTGCCAGCAACCCCCAGCTGCCTCGTTGTACCTGGCTGGTACCCAAAAATACAGCAAAGCCCTTTTTTTTTTCTTTCTAGAACTAATTCTAGAAAAAAAAATGACATAGGGCTCCGCCATATTTTTGGTCCAGCCAGGTACAACTAGGCAGCTGGGGGCTGGATTCCACAGCATGGAGAGGCCCAAGCGTTCTGGGCCCCCCATGCTGCGAATTGCAGCCCGCAGCCGCCCCAAAAAATGGCGCATTCATTGAAGCGCCATTTTCTGGCGCTGTACCCAGACTCTTCCAGTTGCCCTGGTGCCGGTGGCAAACTGGGTAATAAAGGGGTTAATGCCAGCTTGTTATTGGCAGCTGGCACTAAGCCCGAGATTCATAATATAGGGCCAATGTTAGACCCGCCATTAGGAATCTCTGGTAAATAGTCAGAAAATAGACACAGAGAAAAATCTTTTTATTTGAAAAAAAAAACCAAACAAAACTTGGACTCCATCTTTATTATAAAGATCCGACGTAGTCCACAACGAAGGTCCCACGGCGCTCGACTGCCTCCGACGTAGTCCACAACGAAGGTCCCACGACGCTCGATCGCCTCTGCTCAATCCAGAGATTGCAGCAAGGGATCAAGTGTCCTCTTCCTACAGACTCTGGGGTCAGAGTTATGGTGCACTGTGTGACAATGATCTGTCATACAGTGCACCATGACTATGATCCCAGAGACTACAACAAGAGGATACTCATCCGCAGTCATCCACGTACGCACACATCCACGGACGCACACATGCACGGACACGCTAACACACATCCACGGACGCACACATGCACGGACACACTAACACACATCCACGGACGCACACATGCACGGACACACTAACACACATCCACGGACGCACACATGCACGGACACACTAACACACATCCACGGACGCTGGAGTTCACACACATCCACATACGCACATCCACGCACGCATCGACGCACCGCAGACCACAACATCACATGCACGGACACACTAACACACATCCGACCACTGCACGGACACACTAACACACATCCACGGACGCACACATGCACGGACACACTAACACACATCCACGGACGCACACATGCACGGACACACTACACACATCCACGACGCACAATGCACGGACACACTAACACACATCCACGGACGCACACATGCACGGACACACTAACACACATCCACGGACGCACACATGCACGGACACACTAACACACATCCACGGACGCACACATGCACGGACACACTAACACACATCCACGGCGATCCATGCACACACACATAACCACATCCACGACGCACACATGCACGGACACACTAACACACATCCACGGATGCTGGAGTTCACACACATCCACATACCCACATCCACGCACGCACACATGCACGGACACACAACACACATCCACGGACGCTAATCAAAAGATCCACTAACCCACATCCACGGCACGCAGATTGCACACACATCCCCAACACACATCCACGACGCACACATCACGGACACACTAACACACATCCACGGACGCTGGAGTTCACACACATCCACATACGCACATCCACGCACACATCCACGGACCACACATGCACGACCACACACACATCCACGGACGCTAACATGCACACACACTCCACATCACACCACACATGCCGACCGCAACACATCCACGGACGCACACATGCACGGACACACCAACACACATCCACGGACGCACACATGCCACGGACACACAACACACATCCACGACGCACACATGCACGGACACAACACACATCCACGGACGCACACACACACACATAACATCACACATCCACGGAACGCACAAAACATCACGGACACACTACACAACACATCCACGGACGACTGAGTTCACACACATCCACATACCCACATCCACGCACGCATCCACGGACGCACACATGCACGGACACACCAACACACATCCACAGACGCACACATGCACGGACACACTAACACACATCCACGGACGCACACATGCACGGACACGCTAACACACATCCACGGACGCATGCACATATCCATCCATCCATCCATTCATTCATTCATTCATACTTACCCATGAGGAGGAGGAGCCTCTGAGAGGAGGAGGGATCACACCGCAGCTGCATCGGAAGCCGGCGGGCTGCTCCGGAATGGGTGAGTGGGGCTAGAGGTGGGGGACTAGGCCTGGGGGGGGGGGGAGAGTGAGCAGGGGAAGGTGGGGGGGGGGGAGATGAGCAGGGGGAGAGGAGGCTGTGCAGCGCCCGCGGCACTGCATTACAGAAGGAGGAGGGCGGGTGGATCGCGGGGACGCGGGGGGGGGGGGGGGGCAGGCCGGACACAAGGGGGCTGGAGGTAGGGGGACAAGACACAGGAGGGGCTGGAGGAGGAAGGGGGCAGGGGCACACAGAGGAATGACGGCGGCTGCATCAGGAGTGCAGCCGCGTGCAGCCGCCGCAGAAGAAGCTGATCGGAGGGGCGGGGGGGGCCGATAGGCGGGAAGGGGGGGCCCTAATGCTTCCTGGAGCTGGGGGGGCTGAGTAGGGGGAGGGCACCAGACGATCCGCCCGTCCAGATCTGATTGGAGAGCTCCAATCAGATCTGGGAGGGGGGAATCGCTGTGATTTCTCAGATCTGCAGTTTCACTTTTAAACTGCAGATCGGAGGGGCCCTGGGCACGGGGGGGTTAATCCACCCCCCGTGGGGTGTACTACAGGTTGTCACTGTGCATTATGTACAGTGACACCTGAGTCACCCCCCTCACACGCGCCGCAGGAGCGCGATCATTCCATGGCCCACCGTTTGGGCCAAAGGTCGGGAACGAACTTGTTTTCATGGCCCAAACGGTGGGCCAAGGGTCGTGAAGGCCGGGTTAATGAATCTTTATCCCTTTCTCATTTTCTAGAGTTTTCTTCTCTGTTTTGCTTTAGATGTGATGAATATAATTATTTGCACTCTACAATATACGTACAGGTAACCTGGAAGTTATAGACGTTTATGTGCAAAACTGGTTTATCTAGAACTTTCTATAACTCTATAGAGAAGTCTAATGTAAACAAAGCTTCAACATTCTGCTGGTTTATAAGTGACTCACGGCCATGTCCTACATAGAAATCCTATAAATCCAGATCACTAAAGCACATAATACTTTCTGGAATATTGCCGCCATTCAGATTCTAATAAGTGAAATAAGTATTGAACACGTCACCAATTTTCTGAGCAAATATATTTCTAAAGGTGCTAATGATATGAATTTCTCACCAGAGGTCAGTAACATAGTAACATAATATTTAAGGTTGAAGGAAGACCTTAAGCCCATCTAGTTCAAGCCATAGCCTAACATGTTGATCCAGAGGAAGGCAAAAAAAAACCCAGTCCTCTAATAAGCTGTCTTGGTATTGCAGACCCCTCAGTCCTCTAATAACCTGTCTTGGTATTGCAGACCCCTCAGTCCTCTAATAACCTGTCTTGGTATTGCAGACCCCCCAGTCCTCTAATAACCTGTCTTGGTATTGCAGACCCCTCAGTCCTCTAATAACCTGTCTTGGTATTGCAGATCCCCCAGTCCTCTAATAACCTGTCTTGGTATTGCAGACCCCTCAGTCCTCTAATAACCTGTCTTGGTATTGCAGACCCCTCAGTCCTCTAATAACCTGTCTTGGTATTGCAGATCCCTCAGTCCTCTAATAACCTGTCTTGGTATTGCAGACCCCCCAGTCCTCTAATAACCTGTCTTGGTATTGCAGACCCCTCAGTCCTCTAATAACCTGTCTTGGTATTGCAGATCCCCCAGTCCTCTAATAACCTGTCTTGGTATTGCAGACCCCTCAGTCCTCTAATAACCTGTCTTGGTATTGCAGACCCCTCAGTCCTCTAATAACCTGTCTTGGTATTGCAGACCCCCCAGTCCTCTAATAACCTGTCTTGGTATTGCAGACCCCTCAGTCCTCTAATAACCTGTCTTGGTATTGCAGACCCCTCAGTCCTCTAATAACCTGTCTTGGTATTGCAGACCCCTCAGTCCTCTAATAACCTGTCTTGGTATTGCAGACCCCTCAGTCCTCTAATAACCTGTCTTGGTATTGCAGACCCCTCAGTCCTCTAATAACCTGTCTTGGTATTGCAGACCCCTCAGTCCTCTAATAACCTGTCTTGGTATTGCAGACCCCTCAGTCCTCTAATAACCTGTCTTGGTATTGCAGACCCCTCAGTCCTCTAATAACCTGTCTTGGTATTGCAGACCCCTCAGTCCTCTAATAACCTGTCTTGGTATTGCAGACCCCTCAGTCCTCTAATAACCTGTCTTGGTATTGCAGACCCCTCAGTCCTCTAATAACCTGTCTTGGTATTGCAGACCCCTCAGTCCTCTAATAACCTGTCTTGGTATGGCAGATCCCTCAGTCCTCTAATAACCTGTCTTGGTATTGCAGACCCCCCAGTCCTCTAATAACCTGTCTTGGTATTGCAGACCCCTCAGTCCTCTAATAACCTGTCTTGATATTGCAGTCCTCTCAGTCCTCTAATAACCTGTCTTGGTATTGCAGACCCCACAGTCCTCTAATAACCTGTCTTTGTATTGCAGACCCCTCAGTCCTCTAATAACCTGTCTTGGTATTGCAGACCCCTTAGTCCTCTAATGACTTTTGTCGCTCTTCTGTGGACCCGCTCTAGTTCAGCTATGTCTTTCTTATACACCGGAGACCAGAATTGTACACAGTATTCTAAGTGTGGTCACACTAGTGACTTGTATAGAGGTAAAAATTATGTTCTCCTCATGAGCATCTATGCCTCTTTTAATACATCCCATTATTTTATTTGCCTTTGCAGCAGCTGCCCGACACTGGCCACTAAATGTGAGTTTGGCATCTACCCATACACCCAGGTCTTTTTCAGTGACAGTTTTGCCCAGTGTTTTACAATTACGCACATAATTATACCTTTTATTTCCTCTGCCCAAGTGCATGACTTTACATTTATCCCCATTAAAGCGCATTTGCCATTTATCAGCCCAAGCTTCTAGTTTACATAAATCCTCCTGTAATATAAAATTGTCCTCCTCTGTATTGATTACCCTGCAGAGTTTAGTGTCATCTGCAAATATTGAGATTCTACTCTGTATGCCCCCTACAAGGTCATTTATAAATATATTAAAAAGAAGCGGGCCCAATACTGACCCCTGTGGTACCCCACTGTTAACTGTGACCCATTCTGAGTGTGTTCCATTAATGACCACCCTTTGTTTCCTATCACTGAGCCAGTTCTTAACCCACTTACACATATTTTCCCCTATCCCCATTGCTCTTATTTTATGTATCAACCTTTTGTGGTGGCACCATATTAAAAGCTTTTGAAAAGTCCATATACACCACGTCCACTGCATTTCTTTGGTCCAGTCCAGAACTTACTTCTTCATAGAAGTTTATCAGATTAGTTTGACAGGAACGGTCCCTCGTAAAACCATGTTAATATTGGGTCATGAGGTTATTTTTCTTCAGATACTCCAGTATGGCATCTCTTAGAAAACCTTCTAGGATTTTACCCACCGTAGAGGTTAAGCTTACTGGCCTATAATTTCCAAGTTCAGTTTTTGTCCCCTTTTTGAATATTGGCACCACATTTGCTATATGCCAGTCCTGTTATTATGGAATCCTTAAATATTAATAATAATGGTTTATCTATGACAGTACTTAATTCCTGCAGCACTCTGGGGTGTATCCCATCCAGGCCCGAGGATTTGTCAGCTTTAGTGATTTTTAGACGGTGCCGTACTTCCTGCTGGGTTAAGCAGGTGACATTTAATTGTGAGTTTTTGTTATCACTGATCATGTTTTTTGTCATGGGATTTTCTTGTGTAAATACTGTTGAAAAAAAGTCATTTAGCATATTGGGTTTTTCCTCTTCCTCATCCACCATTTCATCCAGACTATTTTTAAAGGGGCCAACACCATCATTCTTTAGTTTCTTACTATTTATGTAGTTAAAGAATATTTTGGGATTTTTTTACTTTGTGTGGCAATGAGTCTCTGTCTCAATTGTTGCTGCCTTGATTTGCTTTTTACAAATGTTATTTAATGCTTCATCACTACCTACTTGCTTTAATTCCCTAAATGCTTCTTTTTGTCACTTATTGTTGCCCCTTACAGCCTTATTTAGCCATAGTGGTTTCTCCTATTTCTAGCATGTTTATTAGCATCCAGAATAGGGCCTGTGCACAATATATACCCTATGGGAATAAACGTCTCCCATTTGCTTTGTGTACTTTTATGTCTCAGGACATCGTCCCAGTTTATTGCACTAAGATCATCTCTCAACCATTGGAAATTTGCCTTCCTGAAGTTTAGTGTCCTTGTAGCCCCTCTGCTACACATATTATTAAAGGATATTTGAAAACATATTATTTTGTGATCACTATTACCCAAGTGATCTCCAACCAGTATATTTGATATGGGGTCCAGCCTATTGGTTAGTATTAGGTCCAGCAGTGCCCCCCTTCTTGTTGGGTCCTGAACTAGTTGTGAAAGGTAATTGTCTCTCATAGTTTTCAAAAACCTTTTACCTTTGCTGGACCTGCAGGTTTCTGATCCCCAATGTATTTCAGGGTAGTTGAAGTCCCCCATAATAATGACTTCTCCCTGAGTCGCTGCTTCATCTATTTGCTTAATGAGGATATTCTCCTCCACTTCCATTATTGTTGGGGACTTATAACAAACCCCTATCAGTAATTTATTATTTTTCCCCCTCCCCTTATCTCCACCCACAGGGACTCTACATTAGATTCACTTATATTATCATGCAGGATGGGTTTTAAGGATGATTTTATGTATAAACATACACCTCCTCCTCGCTTATTTGTGCGGTCATTTCTGAACAGACTATAGCCCTGTAAATTAACAGCCCAGTCATGGCTCTCGTCCAGCCATGTCTCTGATATCCCCACCATATATACTCCTGTATATTAACTGCCCCGTCCTGAATCTCATCCAGCCATGTCTCTGATATCTCCACCATATATACCCTGTATATTACCAGCCCAGTCCTGGCTCTCATCCAGCCATGTCTTTGATATCCCCACCATATACATCCTGTATATTAACAGCCCAGTCCTGGCTCTCGTCCAGCCATGTCTCCGAAATCCCCACCATGTCATAATTATTTTCCATCAAAATCAATTCTAATTCCTCCATTTTGTTGGTGAGGCTTCTGGCATTAGTGAACATGCACTTTATGCATCTCTCTTTACCTCTATTCCTTCCTACTAGATTGACTGTTCTAACCCCACCCCCCATGCCACCCCCAATTTTATTACTTGTGCCCAGGTTACTATTTACACTATCTTCCCCTCCTATACAATGAATACCCTCCCCCCCAAATCCCTAGTTTAAACACTCCTCCAACCTTCTAGCCATTTTCTCCCCCAGCACAGCTGCACCCTCCCCATTGAGGTGCAGCCCGTCCCTAGCATAGAACCTGTAGCCAACAGAGAAGTCGGCCCAGTTCTCCAGGAACCCAAACCCCTCCTTCCTACACCAATTCCTGAGCCACTTATTTATCTCCCTAATCTCCCTTTGCCTCTCTGGTGTGGCACGTGGTACAGGCAGTATTTCAGAGAATACTACCTTGGAGGTCCTTGCCTTAAGCTTGCAGCCTAATTCCCTGAAATCATCTTTAAGGACCTTCCACCTACCTCTAACTTTGTCATTTGTGCCAATGTGCACCATGACCGCTGGGTCCTCACCAGCCCCTCCCAGTAATCTGTCAACCCGATCAGCGATGTGCCGGACTCGAGCGCCAGGTAGGCAGCCCACTGTTCGACGATCCCTGTCTTTGTGACAGATTGCTCTATCTATTCCCCTAATAATTGAGTCCCCCACTACCAGCACCTGTCTGGCCTGCCCTGCTCTCCTGTTTTCCCCTTTACTGGAGCAGATACTCCTCCGGCTTTCAAAGGCCATGCCTTGCTGCAGCAGTGCCATCCCTGTACTGACACCCCCCTCATCTGCAAACTTAGCAAATTTATTGGGGTGTGCCAGATCAGGGCTAGCCTCCCTGGCACCCTTCCCTCTACCCCGCCTTCTAACTGTCACCCAGCTAGCTGCCTCACTGTCCTGCAGCTCCATACTACCATCCTCCCCCACATCTATCCCAGTGAGCAGCTGTTCAGTGAGCAGCAGACTCCTTTCCATATTGTCTATGGATCTCAGTGTTGCCAGCTGCTCATTTAGATCAAGTATCTGGTCTTCCAAATGCACAACATGCTCACATAGCAGTATGCACCCTCGACCGGCTGTTCAAGGATTGCATACATGTGGTAAGATGTACACTGGATTGCATTGTCAAATATGGAGCTCATTTCCAAATGGGGATTGCACCAGACAGATGATAAGAAAAAGAAATGTAAAGTATTAATAAAATACAACCAGCAATTCAGTAAGTCCTCCCTTCCAAACTCCCTGAATCCAAAGTCACTGAATCACAAGTCACACACTTACTTCCGTTCACACTTACGCTCCGGTTACACTCAGCTCGTGTCACACTCGCTAAGGAAGAAGATTTAAAGATTTTTTTTTCTCCCTTCAGCAGAAATCCAACCTGCAGGTCAGTGCACTTCAGTAACAACCCATCCAATTCACACAGGCAAAGAAATAAAACCATATATCCCATAAATTCAGTGATTAGTAATAATGAGAAATGACACATGGAAAAAGTATTGAACACGTGAATAAAGAGAAGCGCAAAAAGCCATGGAGAGTCATAACACCAAATAAAATCGATCATTAATTAGGAAGGAAAATAATATCAGCTTGTTCATTTGATGGCTAATAAAAAGATATCTCATTACCAAGGTACCACACAAGAAACATCGCATGATGGGTAAAAGTAGTGAGCCTTCTCAAAACCTTAGTAGCCTTATAGTAGCAAAACATACTGATGGCATTGGTTACAGAAGAATTTCAAAACTACTGAAGGTTCCCCTGAGCACTGCTGGGGCCATAATCCGGAAGTAGAAAGAACATCAGTTCACCCTAAACCAATCATGACCAGGTGCTCCCCGCAAGATTTCAGACAGAGGAGTGAAAATAGTTATCAGAAGAGTTGCCAAAGAGCCAAGAACCATGAATGGAGAGCTGCAGAAAGACCTGTAACCTGTAGCTGCAATCAGAATACGAATGCTAGAATTCTAGCCCTAGCCCCAACCAGAATATGAATGCTAGAATTATAGCCTTAACCAGAACACAAATGCTAAAATTCTAGCCCCAACTCTATCCCCATTCAGAATACGACTGCTAGAATTCTAGCCCTAACCCTAGCCCTATCCAGAATATAAATACCGTATATACTCGTGTATAAGCCGACCCGTGTATAAGCCGACCCCCCTACTTTTGCCCCAAAAATCTGGAAAAACCTATTGACTCTTGTATAAGCCGAGGGTGGACCCCAGCACAGGTATACAGCCCTCAACAGTGTGGTATACAGCAGCCCCAGAGGTATATACAGCAGCCACAGTGGTAGTATACAGCAGCCCCAGTGATAGTATCCAGCAGCCCCAGAGGTATATACAGCCCCAGTGGTAGTATACAGCAGCCCCAGAGGTATATACAGCCCCAGTGGTAGTATACAGCAGCCCCAGGGGTATATACAGCCCCAGTGTAGTATACAGCAGCCCCAGAGGTATATACAGCCCCAGTGGTAGTATACAGCAGCCCCACAGGTATATACAGCCCCAGTGGTAGTATACAGCAGCCCCACAGGTATATACAGCCCCAGTGGTAGTATACAGCAGCCCCACAGGTATATAGAGCCCCAGTGGTAGTATACAGAAGCCCCACAGGTATATACAGCCCCAGTGGTAGTATACAGCAGCCCCACAGGTAAATATAGCCCCAGTGGTAGTATACAGCAGCCCCACAGGTATATAGAGCCCCAGTGGTAGTATACAGCAGCCCCACAGGTATATAGAGCCCCAGTGGTAGTATCACAGCAGCCCACAGGTAAATATAGCCCCAGTGGTAGTATACAGCAGCCCCACATATATATGCCCCAGAGGTATATACAGGCCCCCATCTATATACAGGCCCCCCGCCGCAATCCTGTAAAGGAATAGATTAGTATACTTATCCATCCGCTGCAGCTGTCCCGCCGCCATCGCGATTCAGCATCTTCCGACTTCCAGCGTCTCGCGTCTTCTTCCGGTTTCCTCCTCGGTCGCACAGGCAATGACGTCATTGCCTGCGACCATCGGAAGAAGACGCGAGTCGGAAGATGCTGAATCGCGATGGCGGCGGGGCAGCTGCAGTGGATGGATAAGTATACTAACCTATTCCTTTACAGGATTGCGGCGGGGGGCTGTATATAGATGGGGGCACTGTATACCTGTATACATTGTATACAGGTATACAGTGACTCGCGTATAAGCCGAGGGGGGGACTTTTCAGCCCAATTTTTGGGCTGAAAAACTCGGCTTATACGCGAGTATATACGGTAGTAAAATTCTAGCCCTAGCCTCAACCAGAATACGAAACCTAGAATTCTAGCCCTAACTAGGGATGAACGAGTATACTCGCTACCATTTGGTATTCGCCGAATAGCAGCGGTATTCGGCTACTCACTACTCTCCGAGTTTCTTATGTGTACTCAGGAGTAGCGAGTAGTTCTAATACCTTCGCAGTGTATCTATAGATCCACTGACAAAGTAGCCTAAAAGTGAATAAAAGTTGTTATAAAATTACATACTCACCTGTCTGATCCCTGCACCGGGACCAGCAAAGAAGACCTGCGATCACCGGACAAGGACCTGTGACTTCCAGCCAATCAGATGGCCGCTAGCGATCACGTGGTTGTGACTGTCGCCATCTGATTGGCCATAGTATAGGACAGCATTATTTATATATATACAGTTAATAGAGGTATTAGTATAAGGCTTATTATTATATATATACGTATATATAAGAGGTATATTAGTATAGGGCAGCATTATTTATATTACTGTATATATATATAGTTATAAGAGGTATTATTAGTATAGGGCAGCATTATTTATATTATCTGGTATTATAGTACTTATTAATAGTTATATAATTTAGGTATTATTAGTATAGGGCAGCATTATTTATATTATATATATAGTTATAAGAGGTATTATTAGTATAAGGAAGCATTATTTATATTACGGTATATATATAGTTATAAGAGGTATTATTAGTATAGGGCAGCATTATTTATATTATATATATAGTTATAAGAGGTATTATTAGTATAGGGCAGAATTTATATATACAGTTGATGGAGGCATTGTTTGTGTAGTTAATTGTCTTATTGCGTACCATTATTTATTATATTTAAAGCATTTACATCTTATACACCCGAGTCCTTTTACTGTGATGTTCACATATTTATACATAAAGGTCTTTGATTGTGATCAGCGGTGACGGACGGATCGGGGCTCATTCTGGACTTTTCCAGTAGGGTTGGTGAACCTTTACCTACCCCCCTCTGCCACCCTGCCTTATCCCCTACCCGTCTCGCTTGTCTAAAAATACAATCATCTCAGAAGTTACAAGGATATATAACTTATTATGCCCTCAGGTATCAGATTATTCGGTTCTTCTGGATATGGACGCCTATGCCACCATGGTGGTCACCCTGCTCCTGCTGGCACACACTGGTAAGTGACTGGCACCCACATACATTCAGACCCCTTTAAATTTTTCACTCTTTGTTTCATTGCAGCCATTTGGTAAATTCAGAAAAAATAATTTTTTCCTCATTATTGTACACTCTGCACCACATCATAACTGAAAAAACAGAAATGTACGTAGAGTCTCCAGTGCTTAGTTGCCAAAAACAAAGCACTGGGTCTTGCAAGAGAATTACAGAAGTGTCCCCCTCCACTGTCATCACTGTGCCCACTCACCACTTGCCCTGCAGTTCACTCAACCCACAGCCTGCCAAATTAGGAACTGCGCCAACTTTTCGTGCTGCCATTTCCCTCATGCCACTGTTGCAGAAGGCGACCACAGGGTGGGGCGGGGAGTGAGTGGGAAAAAACAGCGGATAGGGGAGAGACAGCCACCGCCCCCAGCGCCACAGAGCCCACCCCCATCGTGATGCCACTGCCCACCCGGTGTGAGAGCATCGGGCTCCCATCTAGTGTGACATAGTTATCAATAATGAACTCATCTTCCTCCTCTGCAAACCTCTAGCCCATAATGTCCATCCACTCACCAGCCCATGCACTAATACTCCTCCGTCATGTTATCTTACAGGCACAGGAGCGGTGATTACGGTGCAGAGTAATTCCTCCAGCAATTTCTTGGTTGGGGGAAACATCAGCTTGTACATCTCCTATGTATCTACTGCAGAACCATTGGTCAGCTGGGCTAAAGATGGCGTCCTGATGGTCACATGGGATAAAGTCAACACTATTCAATCTCCGGCATACACAGGAAGACTGGACATCATTGGAAGTGGATCCCTGGTCATAATGAACAGCACCAAGGAGGACAGTGGAAATTACACGGTCAGCGTGCAGTCGTTCACTGAGTCCCCCGGTACACTGATGCTCCCAGTGAAAATGTATGGTGAGTCCAAGGAAGAATTAATTTGACTCACTACATGCTGCATTTGAGCCCCACATACACATACATGAAACATGTCTATAGGGCTCATCCAGGCCAGTATATTATTATATAGAACAGGGGTGGGAAACTCCAGGCCTCCAGGGCCACCAACAGGTCATGTTTTCAGGATTTCTTTAGCATTGCCCGGGGGTTGGAATCATCTCCTGTGCATCACCTGTGTAATGCTAAGGAAATCCTGAAAACATGACCAGTTGGCAGCCCTTGAGGCCTGGAGTTCACCTCAACTGATGTAGAAAAAAGTATTGAACACAAGAACAAAGAGAGGTACAAAATGATAAGGAAACTGATGACACCAGCTGAAATCTATCAGTACTTAGAAAGCAATGATGCTACTTAGTGTAAAATAATATCAGTTGCTTCAACTGATGGCTGATAAAGGTACCACACAGGAAACATCTCATGATGGGTAAAACCAGTGAGCTGTCTCAAGACCTTCACAGCCATATTGGTACAAAAGATACTGAGGACATGGTTATAGAAAACTTTCTAAACTACTGAAGGTCAAAGTGAGCACTGTTGGGGCCATAATCTGGAAGTGGAAAGAACATAATTTCATCATAAATTGTCCATGACCATTGTAAGCAATAAAGGATATTCTGACCTATTCCCACAGCAGCCATTTTGTCAGCTGTCACCATATTTCCCTCACTCCATGGGGAGAGCCCCCTCCTTTTGCCTAAGGCTTAATTACTCTCCTGGGAGTGTTAATTAATCTGAGTATACTAATCTTCTGGCTAATTGCTGCCACACAATGAAGGCTCCCTAACAATTATACAAAGGAAGATCCCCACATGAATCTGCAGAAAGAGGTGAGAACTTCCTTCTGCCAGGAGGTTCAAAAGAAAATTCACACACAGAACAGGCATGCAGGAGCCAAGGGAAATAAATCTTAATTTTTCACAACACATCACTCCCCTAAATATGACAATTAGAAATACGGCACCAGGAGAAGTATAAGATCATAACGCATATTGTGCGATCTTCCTAATTACCCAAACTTAATAGCGGCCGGTGGGACGATTGCAAACATGCCATGTGTCCTACCATTGGAAAGCTAAAATCATAACCAAAAATATGAGAGCATTGTCTCCTACCTATGATGCTCTCAGGCCAAGTTATGACCCAGAGTAGATCTTGAATATTTCATATCACAACCCAGGGGGTGGGATCTGCAGGACAGCCCATGGGCAGGAGAAGGGCCAGCACACTTACAGAATAAGAATGCCTGACCTTGGCTGGATTTTTGTATTACTGCTGAGCAGGCGTTATTACATCACAAGCCGGAGGGTACTCAAAGGAACCTGGCTGGCTCCACACTGCCTCCTTGTGGCCACTACCAACATCAAGGAACCGGTAACTGATTACATTGCCTGTAAATCTGCGTGTATTCCATTTATCTGTTATATTCATAACTGATTGTTACATTCGTAATATCTTCATAATGCCTGTATT
Source organism: Allobates femoralis (assembly GCA_033576535.1). Taxonomy (NCBI): domain Eukaryota; kingdom Metazoa; phylum Chordata; class Amphibia; order Anura; family Aromobatidae; genus Allobates; species Allobates femoralis. The sequence goes on from JARQOC010000009.1 coordinate 61,435,160, forward strand.
TATTAATACCTAGTGTGCCCCTACGGCGATTAGATACATACATTATATTTTGGAATGCCTTTTATCTCGATCACGAGTTCCCACATCCGTGGACTCTTTTTATGTTAACGCTACCTAGGTTGGCTTCTTACCCGCCGTAAACCTGTTTAGTGCTTGCATTATTCAAGGCCTCGGTCAGTGACGGGGTGGCGGTTATTATATGTATTTCTGACACTGGATTGGCACTAGAAGGCATATATCACACGCACTGAGGGGCGCCTTAATAAACCAGCACTGACAGGGCAGCTATGGTCCCTTCTTTTATCCTCAGGCAGTTCCCTGACTGGCCTGAGTATGGAGGAGGCGCTATAGAGCTGCCAGGTTCAGTGGCAAACTCGTCACAACCATAGCTAATCAAGAGAACTATACAGCATTTCTATCTGGAGGTATTTGCTATGATTATATTACATTACTACATATTGGGATAGGGTCTTAGAGATGAGCCCTTTAAGGGTTTCCACCAAATATTGATGGGCTTTAGATATATCCTTTGTCAATTCACTTTGCATTTTTGTTAACTGATGAAAATAAACTATAAACACCTATTTTTTTTAAGCATTCTTACTTTACACGATTTATCCACACTGGAAAAAAATATTCTGCATGTTATCCAAAAATACTTTATAATAAGGACCAATGGCCAATGTATGATACTAGGAATTCATGAAGAACACATGGCTTGCATCACATTACTGCTGGTATCAGTCTTGTAATTTCCTTCTCTGTTGCCCCCACAGACCCAGTGACTAACGCCGCGGTGTCACAGTCTCCCGCCTCAGCAGATGAGAGTACCCCTGTTGTTAATCTGAGCTGCAGTGCAGCCAGCGGAGGGGTGACCTATACATGGACGAAAGAGGGGAAAACATTACCCGTAATGGCAGCTACGTTACACTAGATGAAGGTCAGACCCTACAGATTAACGCCCCAAACCGGACGCACAATGGAAACTACGCCTGCAACGTGTCCAATCCTGTCGATTGGAAAATTGCAACATGGCCGCTGAATATTTTATGTAAGTGGATACTTATAGGGTGCAACAAGCAAAGAGTGACCCTACTGACCTCCACCGCCAGCTGGAGTTACAGACAGTCACTGGCAGCAAGCAGAGATATGACACGGGCCGCGTACACTGAGAATGACATTTCATGAAGTGTAGAATTACCCCTTAAATATATTCTGTATTTTACAGATTATAACACTCATTTTTTTCTCCCAAAACATTGGAGGGGAATGGTGGTGCATTTTACAATCCAGATAAAGTTTAGCGGAGTGGCGTGGTGGCAGAAGGCAGGGTTGGTAATGCTGCTGGCCAACATCAGTGAATGCTTTGTGATGTTGGTCTACTAGGCCTTGCTCCCACCTAGCCAGAATCCTACTCCACACTGATGAGGGGCAACACCCCGAAACAGCTGTTTGCGGATGGATACCTGGCCTTGGAATTCCCTTGTCATATCTCTAAACTTGTAAAAGAGCTGGATATTGACTAAAAGGGCCACTTAATATGGTGGTTATGGTGTTCTCTGCAAGGAGCCACCCCTTGGCTGGGTCCTTCCCTGGAGGGATATATGGCTAGTCCTGTGTTTGAGACTCCTAATCGAGGCTCCACAAACTCTATTTACACACTCAATGCATGGCACACACAACACATGACACACACACCACCTGACACACAATGCATGCCACACACACACAATGCATGACACATACACCCAATGCATGACACAATGCATGATACACATATAATGCATGACACACAATGCATGATACATACACACAATACATGACACACACAATGCATGATACATACACACAATACATGACACACACAATGCATGATACATACACACAATACATGACACACACACAATGCATGATACATACACACAATACATGACACACACACAATGCATGATACATACGCACAATACATGACACACACACAATGCATGATACATACGCACAATACATGAAACACACACAATGCATGATACATACACACAATGCAGGACACACACTACAGAACTTACCAGTCTGCCTACTCCTCTTCAGTTCTTCTAGACTCCCGCAGGGTACACGACTTGTCATAACCTCAAGGTCACATTCCCACCATGTCAATATGGGAAAAGATACATAATGCAGAACTGCTAGTATCAATTTAGTTTCTGATATAAAAATGCTGGGGGGGGGGGGGGGGGGGGCTAAGAAATTGGAGCCTCTGTAATTGCCCAATATTCTCCCCCTTTCCCCAAAACCAGCACTGAGTACAGCCCCAGTGGCTCTGACTGTGCTCTAGAGGGTTTTAGAATAAAGGGTCATGTGGATGGTATTCTTGATAAACCGAGCACTGTGATAACGCCCGGTCATTGTCTAGTTCAACTTGTACAAGGGAGAAGAGGAATAAGGACATGCACCCCATATACAAAGCAGCTGATCCCTCTCAATCACTGGCCAACTGGTGACTATTTGTAAAGCAGGGGGCTCCCAGGCACCCAGTGCAGATTGGGACCGCTCCCTCTGCATCCCTATATCCAGACCAATAGCCAGGATTGCCTGCTCCGCAAACCAAACTCTATACAGTCCTATGAGATGTCATGTCAGGTTGCACACCTTGCTTACAGTCTCCAGTGCTTAGCCAAAAGCAAAATGCTTGGTCTTGCAAGAGAATTACACAAGTGTCCCCCCCTCCACTATGTGAGACAGTTATCAGTCATGATGTTCTTGACTTTTACTCATCTTCGTTCTCTGCAAACCTCTAGCCCACAATGTCCATCCACTGACCAGTCCATGCACTAATACTCCTCTGCATGTTATTCTACAGACACAGTGGTTATCACGGTGAGCAGCAATTCCTCCAGCGATTTCCTGGTTGGGGGAAACATCAGCTTGTACATCTCCTATGTATCTACTACAGAACCATTGGTCATCTGGGCTAAAGATGACGTCCTGCTGGTTATTTGGTATAAAAATATCACTACGTCATCTCCAGCTTACACAGGAAGACTGGACATCATTGGAAGTGGATCACTGGTCATAATGAACAGCACCAAGGATGACAGCGGAAATTACACGGTCAGCGTGGGTCACTCACTGAGTACACCGGAACGCTGATGTTCCCAGTGAAAATATATGGTGAGTCCAAGGGAAAGATAATTCAATTCATTACATGCTGCACTTTTGCTCCGAATACATATACATCAAACATGTCCATAGGACTAATGCAGGCTAGGACTGGCTCACTGGAGGACACGGGAATCCCCTGGTAGGGCCACAGGATAGGGAAATCCTCTGGTGGTCCCACAGGACAGGGAATCCTCTGGTGGCCCACAGGACAGGGGAATCCTCTGGTGGCCCACAGGACAGGGGAATCCTCTGGTGGGCCCACAGGACAGGGGAATCCTCTGGTGGGCCCACAGGACAGGGGAATCCTCTGGTGGGCCCACAGGACAGGGGAATCCTCTGGTGGGCCCACAGGACAGGGGAATCCTCTGGTGGGCCCACAGGACAGGGGATCCTCTGTGGGTCCACAGGACAGGGAATCCTCTGGTGGGTCCACAGGACAGGGGAATCCTCTGGTGGGTCCACAGGACAGGGGAATCCTCTGGTGGGCCCACAGGACAGGGGAATCCTCTGGTGGGCCCACAGGACAGGGGAATCCTCTGGTGGGTCCACAGGACAGGGGAATCCTCTGGTGGGCCCACAGGACAGGGGAATCCTCTGGTGGGCCCACAGGACAGGGGAATCCTCTGGTGGGCCACCTTACAGTAGTACGTCATTTTTTCTATGTGTGCATTTATTGCAATCACAAATATATATACACTACCGTTCAAACGTTTGGGGTCATTTAGAAATGTCCTTATTTTTTTAAAGAAAAGCACATTTTTTTTCAATGAAGCTAACATTAAATGAATCAGAAATACTCTCTCTACATTGTTAATGTGGTAATTGACTATTCTAGCTGTAAATGTCTGGTTTTTAATGCAACATCTACAGTACATAGGTGTATAGAGGGCCATTTCCAACAACCAACACTCCAGTGTTTTAATGGTACATTCTATTGTGTTTACTAACAGTGTAAGAAGGCTAATACAAGACTAATATGTACAAGTATGATAGCACAGCTGAAAACGGTTTAGCTAATTAGAGAAGCTATAAAATTTACCTTCCTTTGAGCTAGTTGAGAATCTGGAGCATTACATTTGTTTGTTCTATGAAACTCTCAAAATGGCCAGAAAAAGAGAACTTTCATGTGAAACTCGACAGTCTATTCTTGTTCTTAGGAATGACGGCTATTCCATGCGAGAATTTGCCAAGAAACTGATGATTTCCTACAACGGTGTGTGCTACTCCTTCGGAGGAGAGCACAAACAGGCTCTAACCAGAGTAGAAAGAGAAGTGGGAGGCCCCGCTGCACAACTGAGCAACAAGTACATTAGAGTCTCTAGTTTGAGATATCGACACTTCACAGCTCCTCATCTGGCAGCTTCATTAAATAGTACCCGCCAAAGGTCTGCAGTGCTGTAATTGCTGCAAAGGGAGCATTCTTTGACGAAAGCAAGGTCTGAAGGAGAAAATTACTATTTCAAATAAAGATCATTATTTCTAACCTTGTCAATGTCGGGACTATATTTTCGAATCATTTTGCAACTCATTTGATAAATAAAAGTATGGGTTTTTATAGCGGACACAAAATTGTCTGGATGACCCCAAACTTTTGAACGGTAGTGTATATACCTCTTAAACCAAAATGTAGAAGGTATAGTAAGATTACCATCAACAAAGCATATAATCAAAATCTGAAAAGGAAGGAGGAGACGAAACGTGCGCCGGGGTAGGAGGGACTCTGGTAGGTCACACTAGAAATCCTAGGTATGTTCTATTTTAGCAACGGTTTCTATTATTTTCACATTCTTATATTGTGATGTAAATGATATTGTATATTTGTTTTATTTTCCAAAAAATTGTCACTTTCTCTCTTCTTGAGTTGTAGCATTCTTACGGTGCAGTATATTTCCACAACGGAGAAAAACGTCTGCACTGTACTACACAAGAATATTTTCTAATAAGGGTCAATGGCCGATGTTTGATGCTATGAATATACAGTGGCGAAAGTATTATTAACTAGGAAGACCATGAAGAATGTGTTAAAGGAGGCATGCTAGCATTACATTACTGCTGGTATCCATCATGTGATATAGTATAATTTCTGTTTCTGTTGCCCCCACAGACCCAGTGACTAACGCCGCAGTGTCACAGTCTCCCGCCTCAGCAGATGAGAGTACCCCTGTTATTAATCTGAGCTGCAGTGCGGCCAGTGGAGGGGTTACCTATACATGGACTAAAGAGGGGAAATCATTGCCCAGTAATGGCAGCTACGTTACACTAGATGGGGGTCGGACCCTACAGATTAATGCCCCAAACTCGAAGCACAATGGAAACTACTTCTGCAACGTGTCCAATCCTGTCGACTGGAGAATTGCAAAATGGCCTCTGAATATTTCATGTAAGCAGATAATTAAGGGGTGCAAAAAGTAGAGTGATCCTGCTGACCTCCACAGTTGAAGTTACAGCCAGTCACTGGCAGCAAGCAGATATCACACGGGGCTGCGTACCCTGAGAGTGAAATGTTAGAGGGTGTAGAGTTATCCCTTAAATATTTTCCGTATTTTACAGTTAAAACTCACTTTCTCCCCCCCCCCCCAAAATTGGCAGAGAAAATGGTGGCGCACTTTACAATCAGAGTATAGCTTACCAAGGCGACGTGGTGGCAGTGGAGCGGGGGTATAGGAGGTGAACCGGTCCCTGAGGTGTGGTGGGACAGGTCTTGGGTGCCACTGACCTGCCGACAATGGACTACAGGAAAATGGCTGAGGAGGCAGCGCATGCCCAGAATGACTTCTCAACCTGCGCATGTGCCGCCTCTGCAGCCATTTTCTTGATGTCCATCACTTTAACCCCCGGAAGATTCATGGCACCTGCATCCCGCCGCCATGACCCTCCCCTCTTCCAAGCCCAAGGCCTGCAACATCACCACACTCCTGCTTCCTGGGACCTTCCTGAGCTGTTCCGCAGCCATTTCCTTGATGTCCATCTCGTTAACCACCAGAAGATTCATGGCACCTGCATCCCGCTGCAGCGACTCCCCCCTCTTCCAAGCCCAGGGCCTTCAATATCGCCCCAATCCTGCCTTGCGACCCTCCTGAGCTGCTCCTCTGCTGCCATAGCCCCCTGGAAAGCTACACTCAGAATATAAGATGGAGCCCTATTTTTTAACATTAAAAATGATTTTTTTTCTCATTTTCCACCTCTAAATTTGGGGTGCGTCTAATCCTCAAAATACGGTAAATGGTTTAAGAGGGGCAGGAAACAGAGATGCAGGATGCTGTATGTCAGGATGTTACACTGGAAAAATTGGTAGAAGAAGAAAATAACATAAAAAATACATAGTGTACATTAAAAAGGAGAATATTTTTATTTCAATTTTTTAATTTTAGGCTGAAACATGACCCTGTGAAATAACAGGCCCGAAGCCTGAGGCTGCACTACTACCGTCGTCATGGAAACCCAGTGTGGCTTCAATCAATGCTCACACACATACACAAGTGTAAATGTCAGCAGATATTGATGTGACTCCTGGTCTCCATGACGACAGTGCCACAGACAGAAATGGTCAGGCTTCGGGCCTGTAACTTCACATGGTCGTATCTCAGGCTTAAAATAAGATATTAAAAAAAGGTTTTCACATTTTTAATCTACAATAAATGACTTATCTTTTTTTTCTTACTGGTAAATCTTTTTTTTTATCAGTTCTCCAGTGTGAGGAATGGGTCCCACAACTACATACAGGAGCCTAAATCTCTTCTTGCTGGGTCCATGAGGACTTAATGACTGCAATATGGCCGCCCGTGCATCTATATCACGTTATTTCTGTTCATTGCAGATTCGGATCATTCGCAGTCACCAAGTACGGGCGCCATAGCGGGCATTGTGATTGGAGCAATGTGCGGAGTGATATTTCTCACCAATGGTAGGTCATGAAGATCTCAGGTGCTCACCTTTCTTCTGAGGGTCTATCGTAACGCTGGCATCAATTATAGATGTAGCGGAACTGAATTTGGTTCTGAACCGATGTAACTAGAGATGGGTGAATCTCCCCAAATTTGTTTGATTCGGTCAGAATCTGAATTGAATGATAAAACAAGAGGAGACAAAGGGTTAAAAATAAAATCCATTATACTCACCAATTTTTACACTACCCTCCACCGCGCACCGGGTTCTCCATGACAGTCTTCAGGTTCTTCTCGGCACACAGCAGCATTGATCATCACCGGAAAAATGGAAGACCGGCTCTGAGGACTGGGTAGCTGAGAAAGTGCAGTAAAAACAAACAAACCGAGGGCATAGTCAAGGATGGCGCAATCAGGGCCGGCCTTATGTTGAATGGTGCCCTGTGCGAATTTGCCTTATGGCGCCCCCACGCCATTACTTACTCAGAACACATGAGCATACATGTTTGTACATGATCTATTCGTGGTCTTCAAGGAGAGCAGGGAGGGGCGTTGCTATGCTAGGGTCAGAAAAAATCAGGGACCCAACACCTATATCCTCTCCCACCTGTCATTACCAACCCTCCCATATATAGAGGTGTTACCTGTCATCTTACAGGAGGAGGAGGTGAGCTGTGGTATCACCTATTGTGAATGGTGGATCCTGTGTTATGTACTGTATATAGAGGAGTTATCAGTCATTGTACAGGAGGAGGTGAGCTGTGATATCATCTATTGTGAATGGTGGATCCTGTGTTATCTACTGTATATAGAGGTGTTATCAGTCATTGTACAGGAGGAGGTGAGCTGTGATATCATCTATTGTGAATGGTGGATCCTGTGTTATCTACTGTATATAGAGGTGTTATCAGTCATTGTACAGGAGGAGGTGAGCTGTGATATCACCTATTGTGAATGGTGGATCCTGTGTTATCTACTGTATATAGAGGTGTTATCAGTCATTGTACAGGAGGAGGTGAGCTGTGATATCACCTATTGTGAATGGTGGATCCTGTGTTATCTACTGTATACAGAGGTGTTATCAGTCATTGTACAGGAGGAGTGAGCTGTGATATCACCTATTGTGAATGGTGGATCTTGTGTTATCTACTGTATATAGAGGTGTTATCAGTCATTGTACAGGAGGAGGTCAGCAGTGATATCACCCATTGTGAATGGTGGATCCTGTGTTATCTACTGTATACAGAGGTGTTATCAGTCATTGTACAGGAGGAGGTGAGCTGTGATATCACCTATTGTGAATGGTGGATCCTGTGTTATCTACTGTATATAGAGGTGTTATCAGTCATTGTACAGGAGGAGAGCTGTGATATCACCTATTGTGAATGGTGGATCCTGTGTTATTTACTGTATATAGAGGTGTTATCAGTCATTGTACAGGAGGAGGAGGTGAGCTGTGATATCACCTATTGTGAATGGTGGATCCTGTGTTATATACTGTATATAGAGGTGTTATCAGTCATTGTACAGGAGGAGGAGAGCTGTGATATCACCTATTGTGAATGGTGGATCCTGTGTTATCTACTGTATATAGAGGTGTTATCAGTCATTGTACAGGAGGAGGAGGTGAGCTGTGATATCACCTATTGTGAATGGTGGATCCTGTGTTATCTACTGTATATAGAGGTGTTATCAGTCATTGTACAGGAGGAGGAGGTGAGCTGTGATATCATCTATTGTGAATGGTGGATCCTGAGTTATCTACTGTATACAGAGGTGTTATCAGTCATTGTACAGGAGGAGGAGGTGAGCTGTGATATCATCTATTGTGAATGGTGGATCCTGTTTTATCTGCTGTATATAGAGGTGTTGACTCTTAAATAATGCAGCATTTCAAATAAGAACATACTCCAAAAGCTTCTGGGGACCGAGACAGATAGGAGAGTAGCAAGAAAGGCTAGTCCCTGGTGAATTCACCCCATTTGCGTGTATACGGAGAGACCGGTCACTCAAGGCAGTCAGCAGGGAGAAGCCTTCAGGGAACAGACTTTCTGACTAGTCTCCAGCAAGATTTGATCCCTGACAGAACCCCCCCCCCCCCATAGTATTCCACATAGTATATTGCACCCCAAATTCCTCCATATATTTGCACCCCAATAGACCTCCATATAATATAATGCACCCCCATAGTCCTCAATATAGAATAATGCACCACCACAGTCCTACATATAGTATACTAGATGGCGGCCCGATTCTAAAGAATCGGGTAGTCTAGAATCCATATATAGTTTATTTACTAATAGTTAGGGGAGTGGTGAAATGAATTGTGTGTATACAGGTGGCTCAGTGGGTAGCAGAGTATACGGTTGCTCAGTGGTCAGCACTGCGCGGTGGCTCAGTGGTTAGCATTGCGCGGTGGCTCAGTGGTTAGCACTGCGCGGTGGCTCAGTGGTTAGCACTGCGCGGTGGCTCAGTGGTTAGCACTGCGCGGTGGCTCAGTGGTTAGCACTGCGCGGTGGCTGAGTGGTTAGCAGTGAGTGCGGTGGCTCAGTGGTTAGCAGTGAGTGCGTGGGCAGAGTGGTCAGCGCAGCGCCGTGGGCAGAGTGGTCAGCACAGCGCCGTGGGCAGAGTGGTCAGCACAGCGCCGTGGGCAGAGTGGGCAGCGCAGTGCCGTGGGCAGAGTGGTCAGCGCAGCGCCGTGGGCAGGGTGGTCAGCGGTGGGGGGGACGGACACACACACACACAGACACACACTCCGATATATTTACCACCGTCCCTGCTTCTTCCCTGCCACCTGCGTCTTCCTGAGTCCTCTGTTCTGCCGACATGTCGCCGCACCCAGGACTGGATCCAATATGGCGTCCGGGAACTCTCGGTGGCCCGATTCTAACGCATCGGGTATTTTAGAATATAGAAATAGAGATTGCATGGGGAAGGCGGTGAGGGCTGAATTGGGAGGAACTTTGAAGAAGGAGCGGCCGGTGAAGAACGGCGTGGCAGGGGTAGGAGGGAGGACAGAACAGCAGGGGGAGGAGGATGGAGGACAGAGGAGGTAGCGGCGGGGTGTGGGAGAATGTAGCAGCACAGGCAGGGGGAGGAAGGAACGGCAGGGGGAGGATGGAGCACAGAGCGGCAGGGGGAGGAGGACGGAGGATGAAGCGGCGAGGTGGGGGAGGATGGAGCAGCACAGGCAGGGGGAGGACAGAGGATGGAGTGGCAGAGGGGAGGAGGACAAAGGAAGGAGGAGGAAGCATTGCGGTGGGGGAGGATGGAGCGGCACAGGCAGGTGGAGGATGGAGCACAGAGCGGCGGGGAGGTGGAGGACAGGATGAAGCGGCGGGTGGGAGAGAACGGAGCAGCATAGGCAGGGGGAGGACGGAGGATAGAGTGGCGGAGGTGAGGAAGGCAAAGGAAGGAGGAGGAAGCGGTGGGGTGGGGGAGGATGGAGTGGCACAGGCAGGGGGAGGACGAAGCACAGAGTGGCGGGAGGGAGGAGGGTGTAGGATGAAGCAGCGAGGTGGGGGAGGACGAAGCAGCACGGGCAGGGGGAGGACGGGGATGGAGTGGCGGAGGTGAAGAGGACAAAGGAAGGGGGAGGATGGAGCGGCACAGGCAGGGGGAGGACGGAACGACAGTGGTTAGCACTGCGCGGTGGCTCATTGGTTAGCACTGCGCGGTGGCTCATTGGTTAGCACTGCGCGGTGGCTCAGTGGTTAGCACTGCGCGGTGGCTCAGTGGTTAGCACTGCGCGGTGGCTCAGTGGTTAGCACTGCGCGGTGGCTCAGTGGTTAGCACTGCGCGGTGGCTCAGTGGTTAGCAGCGAGTGCGGTGGGTAGAGTGGTCAGCACAGTGGCGCTGTGTGGGCAGGGTTGTCAGTACAGCGGCGCTGTGTGGGCAGGGTGGTCAGCGCAGCGGCGCTGTATGGGCAGGGTGGTCAGCGCAGCGGCGCTGTGTGGGCAGGGTGGTCAGTGCAGCAGCGCGGTGGGCAGGGTGGTCAGCACAGCAGCGCGGTGGGCAGGGTGGTCAGCACAGCAGCGCGGTGGGCAGGGTGGTCAGCACAGCAGCGCGGTGGGCAGGGTGGTCAGCACAGCAGCGCGGTGGGCAGGGTGGTCAGCGTAGCAGCGCGGTGGGCAGGGTTGTAAGCGCAGCAGCGCGGTGGGCAGGGTGGTCAGCGCAGCAGCGCGGTGGGCAGGGTGGTCAGTGCAGCGGGGCTGTGTGGGCAGCGTGGTGAGCGCAGCGGCGCTGTGTGGGCAGGGTGGTCAGCGCAGCGGCGCTGTGTGGGCAGAGTGGTCAGCGCAGCGGCGCTGTGTGGGCAGAGTGGTCAGCGCAGGGCAGAGTGGTCAGCGGTGGGCAGAGTGGTCAGCGGTGGGGCGGACGGACACACACTCCGATATACTTACCACCGTCCCTGCTTCTTCCCTGGCGCCTGCGTCTTCCTGAGTCCCGACATGTCGCTGCACCCAGGACTGGATCCAATATGGCGTCCGGGAACTCTCGCGAGACTTCCCGGATGCCATCTTGGAGAAAGTATGTCGCCACCCCTGGAGCCATGGATCCAATATGGCGTCCGGGAAGTCTCGCGAGACTTCCCGGACGCCGTATTGGATCCAGTTCTCCAGGGGCGGCGACATGTCGGCGGTGGAGAAGACGGAGGAGAGGTGGTAAGTATAGTCGACTGTGTGTGAGTGTGTTGTGTGTGTTGTGTGTGTGGTGTGTGTGGTGTGTGTGTATGTGTTAGGGGCTGCCATAAGCGTAGCGGGCTCTATGAGTCCCGGCTCCCGCTTACGGCCGCCATCTTGGCTCACCCTGAGCGGGTGTAGCTCTGCCGGACGTTGGGACAAAGTGACGGATGTGAGGTCACAAATCCTTCCGGCTTTTATATACAAGATTGCACACCCACATTTCTCCATATAGAATAATGCACCCACACAGTTCTCTATCTAGAATGCACACCCAAAGTCCTCCATTTAGTATAATGCACGCCACAGTCCTCCGTATAGTATATTGCACACTTAAAGCATGACATATAGTACAATACACCCCCACATTCCTCCATATAGTATAATGCTCCGCTCCGTACACCTCGTACACACACGGCTCTGCTTGGTACACCTCGTACACACTTGGCTCCACTCCATACACCTCGTACACATTCGGCTCCGCTCCGTACACTTCGTACACACGCGGCTCTGCTCCATACACCTCGTACACACTCTGCTCCACTCCATACACGTCGTACACACTCGGCTCCACTCCATACACGTCGTACACACTCGGCTCCACTCCATACACCTCGTACACATTCGGCTCCGCTCCATACACCTCGTACACATTCGGCTCCGCTCCATACACCTCGTACACACACGGCTCCGCTCCGTACACCTCGTACACACGTGGCTCCGCTCCATACACCTCGTACACACACGGCTCTGCTTGGTACATCTCGTACAAACTCGGCTCCACTCTGGAAACACACGGCTCCGCACACCTCGTACACGTGGCTCAGCTCCGTATACACGTTACTCTGCTCAGTACACCTCATACACACTCAGCTCCGCTCCGTACACACGCGGCTCCGCTCTGTACACCTCGTACAGATACAGCTCCGCTCCATACACCTCGTACACATGCGGCTCCACTCCGTACACCTCCTACACACGCGGCACTGCTCCATACACCTCGTACACACTCGGCTCCACTCCGTACACCTCCTACACATGCGGCACTGCTCCATACACCTCGTGCACACGCGGCATTGCTTGTACACCTCGTACACACTCGGCTCTGCTCCGTACACCACGTACACACTCGGCTCAGCTCCGTACACCTCGTACACACTCGGCTCAGCTCCGTACACCTCGTACACACTCGGTTCAGCTCCGTACACCTCGTACACACTGGGCTCAGCTCCGTACACCTCGTACACACTGGGCTCAGCTCCGTACACCTCGTACACACTGGGCTCAGCTCCGTACACCTCGTACACACTGGGCTCAGCTCCGTACACCTCGTACACACTGGGCTCAGCTCCGTACACCTCGTACACACTGGGCTCAGCTCCGTACACCTCGTACACACTGGGCTCAGCTCCGTACACCTCGTACACACTGGGCTCAGCTCCGTACACCTCGTACACACTGGGCTCAGCTCCGTACACCTCGTACACACTGGGCTCAGCTCCGTACACCTAGTACACACTGGGCTCAGCTCGTACACCTAGTACACACTGGGCTCAGCTCCGTACACCTAGTACACACTGGGCTCAGCTCCGTACACCTAGTACACACTGGGCTCAGCTCCGTACACCTAGTACACACTGGCTCAGCTCCGTACACCTAGTACACACTGGGCTCAGCTCCGTACACCTAGTACACACTGGGCTCAGCTCCGTACACCTAGTACACACTGGGCTCAGCTCCGTACACCTAGTACACACTGGGCTCAGCTCCGTACACCTAGTACACACTGGGCTCAGCTCCGTACACCTAGTACACACTGGGCTCAGCTCCGTACACCTAGTACACACTGGGCTCAGCTCCGTACACCTAGTACACACTGGGCTCAGCTCCGTACACCTAGTACACACTGGGCTCAGCTCCGTACACCTACGTACACACTGGGCTCAGCTCCGTAACACCTACTACACACTGGGCTCAGCTCCGTACACCTACTACACACTGGGCTCAGCTCCGTACACCTACTACACACTGGGCTCAGCTCCGTACACCTACTACACACTGGGCTCAGCTCCGTACACCTACTACACACTGGGCTCAGCTCCGTACACCTCGTACACACGTCTCCGCTCCGTACACCACGTACACACGGGCTCTGCTCCCCGTACACACGCGGCTCCGCTCCGTACACCACGTACACACGCGGCTCTGCTCCGTACACACGCGGCTCCGCTCCGTACACCACGTACGCACACGGCTCCGCTCCGTACACCCGTACGCACTCGGCTCGGCTCCGTACACCTCGTACACACTCGGCTCCGCTCCGTACACCTCGTACACACTCGGCTCGGCTCCGTACACCTCGTACACACTCGGCTCGGCTCCGTACACCTCGTACACACTCGGCTCGGCTCCGTACACCTCGTACACACTCGGCTCGGCTCCGTACACCTCGTACACACTCGGCTCGGCTCCGTACACCTCGTACACACTCGGCTCGGCTCCGTACACCTCGTACACACTCGGCTCGGCTCCGTACACCTCGTACACACTCGGCTCGGCTCACGTACCCCTCGTAACACACTCGGCTCGGCTCCGTACACCTCGTACACACTCGGCTCGGCTCCGTACACCTCGTACACACTCGGCTCGGCTCCGTACACCTCGTACACACTCGGCTCGGCTCCGTACACCTCGTACACACTCGGCTCGGCTCCGTACACCTCGTACACACTCGGCTCGGCTCCGTACACCTCGTACACACTCGGCTCGCTCCGTACACCTCGTACACACTCGGCTCGCTCCGTACACCTCGTACACACTCGGCTCCGCTCCGTACACCTCTCACACGCGGCTCCGCTCCGTACACCACGTACCACACCGTCTCCGCCTCCGTACACCTCGTACACACTCGGCTCCGCTCCGTACACCTCGTACACACTCGGCTCCGCTCCGTACACCTCATACACACTCGGCTCCCTCCGTACACCTCGTACACACTCGGCTCCGCTCCGTACACCTCGTACACACTCGGCTCCGCTCCGTACACCCTCGATACACACTCGGCTCCGCTCCGTACACCTCATACACACTCGGCTCGCTCGTACACTCATCCATCGCTCGCTCTACACCTCGTGCACACGCGACTCCGCTTCATACACCTCATACACACTCAGCTCTGCTACATTCACACTATACATCCCTCTTGATCCCACACAAACTCACCTCATCCATTTTCTTCACGTCTTCACTTCCTGCTTGGTGGAAGCTGCCCTGCATACTCGGAGATGCTGATCATGTGACCCCTGACTCCTCCCCTCCATTGACATCATCACAGGTCCTGTAAGCACAGGCCTGTGCAGCTCCACAGGTGGGCTCACACTGCAGGGTGGGGGGGGGATAACGCGGCGGCAGCGGCCAGGACTATAGTAGAGAGAGTGGCATCAGCAGGGAGCCCGCGCTACCACCGGGCGCCCCTGCGGATGCCGTCCTCTGTCTACTAGCAGCCGCACAGATCTAGCAAAGCCCCTGGGAGCGGGAGCAGGGCAGCAAATAACAATGACAGCTGTCTCCCTGCGGCGCCCCCTGGAGCGTGGTGCCCTGTGCGGCCGCACGACTCGCACATGCCAAAGGCCGGCCCTGGGCGCAATGGTGGCTATGAGATATTGGACTTGTGTAAATTGGAACTCAAACAAAAAATCATAATGTAATTGATCTGTAATAGACGTATTCACTCATCAATATTTTTATTTTTGGTGTTCTACAGAATTATGGAGGTAACACACTGGATTCTCCACCAAGACGACCCAAGATCCAAGCATGAATCAACTACCAAGACTTTTTCCAGTTGGGTACCATTGATGATGGACAGAACTGGACAGAGGATGGAGGACTGAAAGCTGTTGATGTTAGCAAATCCTATCCAAGCTATGGATGAGGGATGGACCTTTCATGGTCAAGGTCATTGACATTCCCAGATGTAGATGATGACCTTATATCTTCCATATAATATAACCATATATCTTCATCTATCAGTGGTTTGTAGAGAAGTATTTACAACATAATAAACAACACAATGTCTTCTATGTTCATAGAGCTGCTGAGGCCATCATTCTTGGTGTTGGGTCCTTGACCCCAGTGATATGAAGATCCTTCCTTCTAGTATTTTGTTGGTGGGACCTTTAGGCTTGAAGTCCACATTAGTGATGCCATCATGTCAATATGGACTTGAACAGTCCAAAACTAGTACCATGACTTGATGGCGTATTGACTTCCAGGACCATGGTGGTCTTCTCATTGACCAGTGCCCAACTTGGGCAGTTCTAAGTCAATTCTTCCTTTTTGAGTTTCTCCTTTTCTAGTTTTGCACGTTAAGGCAAAAAGTGCTAGGTCAACCCACTCCTCGAGTCAGAGAGGTAGAGGAATAAGGAAGGGTTGATCTTATTGGAGATCACCCCAATCATGTCCTATAGTTGGACATTGACACGAAGAAGCCTTCCACCACTTCTCTTCACAGTTCATGTAGTTAACAACAGGGGGCGACATAAAGCACAACATTAATCCCCTATTAGAAAATGAGGTATGATGGGAGTCAGTCTATCAGCTGTGAATGGAAAAACTCTTGAAGTCACTTCTGATCCAGACCTGGCGTGTGCTTTGTTTGCCGCTAGTTACATTTTAACCCTGGAGCCGAGTAAATATTTTGTAGTGACAGTTACCAAAAACAGGATTTTCCAGTTTTCTTTTTATTTTCTTATCACACCTTGCAAAATGAATATTGACCCACATCCATTCTAATTAGGGGTATGGTAAACAGACTATTGTTAAAGGGTGCTCCAGTCTTATAAAGGGGTGTCTGATGTGCCTTCATGTAATGATCACTAGCGGTCTGACCTGTAGGACCCCCCGATAAACATCGCTGTGCCCTTTTCACCATTTTCCTGGCAAATTGGTGCTCCTGGGCTCCCATCTGTGTAGGGATGGTGAATGTTGTTCATACATTTTTGGGCTAAAATAAAAAATGCTCTTTATTTTTATCCTTGAAATGTCTTGCAGCTCAAAAAGTTACAAGTTTTGTGAAATGGTCTAAAAATAAATGGCCTAAAAATTACGCCAAAATGAGTGACATCTTCAAAATGACTCCATTTGGGAAACTGGAGGCCGGTTGCGCCAAAGTTTTGCAACCAATTAAGAGGTTTAAAGAGCTGAAAATATCTAGCATAAAAAAAGAAACAAAGACAGGCAAACACAAACAATATGAACAAAATAAAAGAATTAGGCACAAATGGAAAATGGGTAAAATATACC
The DNA here is from genome assembly GCA_033576535.1 of Allobates femoralis. NCBI lineage: Eukaryota > Metazoa > Chordata > Amphibia > Anura > Aromobatidae > Allobates > Allobates femoralis. The sequence continues at coordinate 61,452,186 of JARQOC010000009.1, forward strand.
AAAAACTAGACAAAAAAAAAAGTGCCACGACAATATTGAATTGGGCCCTGTATGGTAATGGCTCACCTGGCAAGGTGGATTCTCTAAGCCATAAGGATGAGAAGCACGGACTAGAGGTGATGATGCAGCAGAAATGAACAGCATGAGGAACAGCGAATACCAGTACAAAAGGGCATGATGGGCAAGCGGAACTGGATTCAGCTAGGGGGCAGTTGTATGCAGGAGGAGGTATATATGATCAGGAACTTGCAGCAGAGATATGGTTAACCACAGGATAAGCAGAGACTTATATACAATTAGGAAATGCAGCATAGGCTGGGGCACACTGTCGTGCATCAAACACGTGTTTGATGCACGATAGTGATGCGAGTTATATGCTTTTTTTTTCTTTGTGGTGCGTGTGGTGAGTGTGCACAGCTGTATGCATGTGAGTGTGATGTGTGAGTGTGTGTGGTGAGTGTGCATGGCTGTATGCATGTGAGTGTGATGCGTGAGTGTGTGTGGTGAGTGTGCATGGCTGTATGCCTGTGAGTGTGATGTGTGGTGCGTGTCAGTGTGATGTTGTCCGCGGTCCTAAAGCAAACTTCAGGACCGCTGACAGCATTTGCCGGTAAATTTAAACTCCGCGGCTGTCAAAGCCGCAGAGTCTGAATTTGCCGGGTTGCCGGTACAGTTAAAAATCATCTTGCACTGCTGTGACGAGAGTGGTGCAAGATGATTAGTAAAAACAGAACTGAACTGTAATTTTTACAAATCCCGGGGTTGCACTGGCTATTAACCCCATTTGCAGCCTCCGCGCTGTATTTCAGCACAGAGGCTGCAGATTCGGCTACTAACCCGGTTTTTGAAGGTTAATACGACATTGTTGTGGTGACAGCATGTGTCCAGGGAGTGTCCACAATCCCAGGACGCATGGTGTCATCACACCCTGGCTCTGCAGGGGATAATCAACTGGCAATTTATAAAGCCGGCAATTGTCGGCTTTATAAATTCGCTTACAATGGCTGTGGGGGTAAAGTACGCAATTTAAGTACAGTACCAGCAGGGCAGGCTCCTATGATGAGGAGCTGTCCTTGGTACTGTACGTAAATTGCGTACTGGACGCTGTTTAATGTTACATGAGGGGCTGTCCCTGCTGCCGTGGTCCTGAAATCACAGCACAGGGGACAGCGGCGTTCAGTTCCCAGATCCAGCAACCCCTAACATGGGGGTCTATGGCGCCAGATCGCTCCGGATCCGGGACGATGCAGCCTGTGTGCTGAAATATTGCACAGAGACTGCAGATGGAGTCCCTTGCATTGCACTCAGTGAATGCTTTGTGATGTTGGTCTACAGGCATTGCTCCCACCTAGCCAGAATCCTACTCCACACTGATGAGGGGCAACACCCCGAAACAGCTGTCTGTGGATGGATACCTGGTCTTGGTATTCCCTTGTCATGTCTTTAAACTTGTAAAAGAGTTGGATATTGACTGAAAGGGCCACTTAACATGGTGGTTATGGTGTTTCTGCAAGGAGACACCCCTTAGCTGGGTCCTTCCCTAGAGGGATATCTGGCTGGTCCTGAGTTTGAGACTCCTAACCGAGGCTCCACAAACTATTTGCATTTTTAGACAACTGGGCATTGTACATAAATCTAGTTATTTTAGCCAAGTGGGCATGACCTTATTAAACACGCCCCTGAAAAGTTTATGGTCACGCCCACTTGGCTAAAATAACTAGATTTATGTACAACGAAGAGGCAGCCATATCTCAGGAATGGAGAGGAGCAAGAAGAAAAGTAAAACATCACCGGATTCAGGAGAACAGCGGCATTTACACCACATAAGAAGATACATATTTCGCATTTTTCCTAATAATTTGGAATGTGAGCTGTCTGGTGGCCATTCCAGAAGCTGCAGGTTTACTTTAGGTCACCATGTATTATTATCGTCAGTTCTAGGCAGATGCTGGAGACACGATTGTTACTCGGGTCCTTTATAAATTTTGGATGCAGCTTCAGTTGCAGAAACTAATATAACCCCAAGGCTACAGCTCCATCCAGCAATTGTAAAGCTTTGGTTCAGTTGCCAGGCAACAGCCCCGGTTCATGCACGACCGTCCGGTGATTTATTTTGCAGCAGATTCCCCGCTTTGATTTGGTTCTTTTCCCCCTCATCTTCCTTGCATGACACCGCACTCTCTGGTGAGCATTAATAAATGATTCAGATGTGAGATGCCATAAAAGAATGTCAACAAGCGCGCGGCTCGCAATTCACTGCGAAATGTTACCCACACACTTCCCTCTGAAGTCAGCGCCTCTCATCTTCCCGAATATCTCTGCTTTCATGGAGATCACAAAGGCAGGAGATCTGCAGTCACCGGCGCTTCGCTTTTGTTATCTTGCATGAAAAAGTGCAAATGATTGCAGAGTATTGGACACATGGCAGCAACATGGACACACAACACACATACAGACACGACATGCATACTACAGCCCATACACCTACATCATACACAAGACATACATACAAACAGAACACACATACACTGCACACATACACACATCGCATACACAACACACACAGACACAACATGCATAGTACAGCACATACACACACACCTACATCATACACAAGACATACATACAAACATAACATACATCCACTGCACACACATACACAGCACACATACACAACACACACAGACACAACGTGCATAGTACAGCACATACACACACACCTACATCATACACAAGACATACAAACATAACATACATACACTGCACACATACACACATCACATACACAACATAAATACATATACAAGACATACATACAAACATAACACATACAGTACAGCACATACATAGTACATACATATATGGCACATACACAAGACATACATACAAACAAGACATACATAGCACAGCACATACATGCACAGCACACAGAGCACATATATATGCCACACACAACATACATACCTTAATCATACACAAGACATACATACACAGCAGCGACATACACAGCACGCATGCACACATCACATACATACATACACAAGACATACATACAAACATGACATACATAGTACAGCACATACATACACAGTATGCACACAGTACATACATACTCTGCACATACATACACCACACAAAACATACATAAACAAGACATACATACAAACGACATACATAATACAGCATATATATATATATAATATATATATATATATATATATATACACACAGTATGCACACAGCACATACATACACCATACACAACATGCATACAGTACATACACAAACATACATAATACAGAAAATACATACAAAGCATGCACGCATGCATACACCACACACAACATGCATACATGCACCACATACACAAGACATACATACAAGCACACAATCTTACACACACGGCACATACATACACCACATACAACATGCATATATACAAAACACACCACATACACAAATGTACACACAACACATACATACACACAGCGCATACACATAACATGCAAGCATACATACATACAACATACATATACACACCACATACAAAAACATACATTACTTGCATAAATACGCATAACATACTGTATACAAAGTGACATACATAAAACATATATGTACTCACTAAACACACACAGGCAAACACGCATACTCTCAAAACATACCACACATACATAGATCCAGAGAGCACATACATACACACATACATTTAGACAGCACATACATGGATACACAACTTAACCCACATACAAGCATACATTCCACATACATACACAACACATACATCTATGAACACACACAACACATACAGATACACAACACACATCACATACAATGCACACATACACCGCACAAAAACATATACAACACAAATATACATTTAACACAACACATACACATATATACACTTAGAAACACTATACATGCACATACACACATACATATATAGCTAAATAAAATACAAAGATACACACACACATGACACACTGCAGCTGTTCTGCTCTAAATTTAAAACATGTAATACACCTTTATTGCAGCTAGGTGGCAGTGTTATTGCTAGAGGCTATAAAAACTATAGGTTAGAAAAAAATGTGTGGCAGTGCTATACTTGGAGACTACAAATACAGCACTCAGCTGGGTCAGGGGTTCTGCTGTGTAGGTGGCGGTGTCATATGAGGACTGCATTCAGTGAAAATCTCTACACATTCTCTTTTTCAGAACCACAATGGAAATCATTTCTTATTTTAACCCGATTTCAAATCCTAATTTTTGGTCCCTTTGAAAAATGAAAAAAAGACACTTTTTTGTTTGACAGTCGATGTTTCCTTTGTAACAGTTTTCATACATTTTTTTCCCAATGATTTTTCACCTCTAGGTGGCGATATCATAGCTGGATATCAGAAGTGTTGCATTTTTTATTTCTGCCCACTAGGTGGCACCACACAGAGAGTTTATGCTCCAATGCAGACTTTGGAAGAACCTGAGGTTTAGAAATAAAAGGTTTCCTGGCCTCTGAAGCTTGTTCACACCCAGGAGCTTCATGTAAAAGTATGGACATGAAATCCCTTTAAGTCCTTTCAGTCGGAGGGCGAATTGTCCAGTGCATGTTTGCGTTTTGCAGCCAAATTTACTGAGTTTCTTAGCCGTGAAACCATCACCCTTAATCCCGTCTTCGTTATAGTTATTGCTTTCGTCCTGTTAACATTTGTTATATTTTCTGCACTTAATGCATAAAAAGTGAAGTGTTTGGCTCCCCCTGGAGGCCACTTGGCAGTACTGTCCTGCAAAGATGTATTTCTTGACTCATTTACAGTGACAAGTGATATTTTGGCGAATTTATAGATTTGATGCACCATGACACTTTCTTTTTGGCATCGGCATTATTTGCTGGCGTCATGCTATAAAGATAGCGCCATCCTTTGACAGACGATAAGATGCAATGTGACAGGGCACCAGGACACCCAAGGGCATGATCATTTACATTAAAGAGTAGTGTCATCTCTCCCGACACATCTGCCTTTGTAAATAATTGTATTCCCAGTGAAATAACATTTGTTCATATGACTCTGCTAGATCTGTTCCTCTATTGCACTTCTTGGAAATATGTAAATCAATGAACAAACTTGTTGTTACCTCCCCTTGGTCAAAAAATGATGGACTGTTCCGTTAGGATCCCAAGCATAACTGGTAACATCAACATGTGTGCATTCATTTCCAGGAGGAATAACAGAGGAGCAGACCCGTATGAAAATATGCTTCCTTTTTTTATTTATTGGGACAGTTCTAGCTTGAAAATGTCTTGAAAATGGAGATGTTTCTGCGCATGCGCGATCCTATGCATTCAATGGAGAGATTCGCCTATGTGCAGAATTCCCCTTCATATTCCTAAAGATAGGTGCGGGTCCCTGGCGATGTGCCATACATATTGCTGCTGGAAATTGAAAGTTTGCTGCGCATGCGCGACCCTATTCTTTCAATGGGAAATTCCTGCATGCACAGATACCACTTCCTATTTCTAAAGATAGGTGCAGGTCCCTGGGGATGTGCCAGAAATATTGCTGCTGGAAATGGAAAGTTTGCTGCGCATGCGTGACCCTATTCTTTCAATGGGAAGATTCCCGCATGCACAGAAACCACTTCCTTTTCCTAAAGATTGGTGCAGGTCCCTGGGGATGTGCCATAAATACATAATATTGCTGATGAAAATGGAAAGTTTGCTGCGCATGCGCGACCCTATTCTTTCAATGGGAAGATTCCCGCATGCACAGAAAACCACTTCCTATTCCTAAAAATAGGTGCAGGTCCCTGGGATGTGCCATAAATATTGCTGCTGGAAATAGAAAGTTTGCTGCGCATGCGCGACCCTATTCTTTCAATGGAAAGATTCCTGCATGCACAGAAACCACTTCCTATTTATAAAGATAGGTGGAGTTCCCTGGGGATGTGACATAAGTTGCTGTCGGAAATGCAGAGATTGCTGCGCATGTGTGACCTATTCATTCAATGGGGAGATTCACGCTTGAGCAGAAATGGTGATGTACAGTTCCAGTAGGATCCTAACTATAACTGGTAACATCAAGTTGTCAAACTGTTCATTTCCAAGAGGAATAACAGAGGAGAGGCGCAGTGTACGAAAATATGATTCCTAATTTGTCTTTTTTGAGACAGTATTTACTAATACAGACATGTCAGGAGAGGGACAGATCCCTTGATCCTCTAAAGATACAGGTCCCACTTCTACCTCAAAAACGTTCTAGAAATGAAAAGGATGCTGCGCATGCGCAACCCTATTCAGTCAATGAGAACATTTGCACATGCCCAGAAACTGCTTCCTAATTCTAAAGACAGGCGCGGGTCCCTGGGGATGTGCCATAAATGTTGCTGCCAGAAATGGAGAGATTGCTGCACATGCAAGACCCTATTCATTCAGTGGGTAGATTCGCACATGCGCAGAAACCTCTTCATATTCCTAAAGATAGGTGTCAGTCCCTGGGTTTGTGCCATAAATGATGCTACCAGAAATGGTGACGTTTCTGATCATGTGCAACCCTATTCATTCAATGAGATTTGTGCATGCACATAAACCTATCCCTACAAAAAAGTGTCGATCCCTGGGGATGTGCCATAAATGTTGCTGGCGGAAATGGAGAGGTTTCTGCGCTTGCGCCACCCTGTTCATTCAATGGGGAGATTCATGCATGGGCAGAAACCTCTTCCTATTCCTACTGATAGGTGCAGGTCCCTGGGGATGTGCCATAAATGTTGGTGCCTGAAATGGAGAGGTTTCTGCGCATGCGCGACCCTGTTCATTCAATGGGAGGTTTCAACATGCGCAGAACCCGGTCCATATTCCTATAGATAGATGCCATAGATGTCTGGGATGGGAGGACCCCTTTAAAAGGACCGCGGTGCAGATCTCTCTTCTTCACGCCAAGGACACAACGAGTTGGAATTGTTTTATTTCTGATCCCAATAAAGGAGTAAATAATGGGGTTATGTGTGAGTTACTTTATTAGCGCTTATGACAGGCAGTAAATATGGAGGGTGGATGGGAACTGTTCATTTGGCTGCAATCTGTTAATTCGTAATAAATAGCGCTGGCGGGCGAGGAGCGGGGGAGGGGCGACGTCTGATCTGCGGCAGTTTAATAGGGAAATGAGGGAATGTGAGAGATAAATCAGCCCCATCTCCTCGCCCTTTAATAAGACGCAGCAGGCAGTCTATAAACCACGCGAACGCCCTGCTATTCCCCAGTCCCCGGCACAGCGTACACTGTGTGCACGATGCGCAAAATGCACAGATTACATTGGTAACTCGTTCGGGGCTGCACTGACATCTGCTTTTTTAATGCTGCAGCACTGATTACCATTAAATCCCAAACTTTGCAGGAGGACAAACTCAGCTCTTCTACTTCTGTACAGAAAATGCACTCAGTTCTGATACATCTGTATGAAAATGCACTCAGCTCTGCTACATCTGTATGAAAATGCACTCAGCTCTGCTACATCTGTATAGAAAATGCACTCAGCTCTGCCACATCTGTATAGAAAATGCACTCAGTTCTGCTACATCTGTATAGAAAATGCACTCAGCTCTGCTACATCTGTATAAAAAATGCACTCAGCTCTGCTACATCTGTACAGAAAATGCACTCAGTTCTGATACATCTGTATGAAAATGCACTCAGCTCTGCTACATCTGTATGAAAATGCACTCAGCTCTGCTACATCTGTATGAAAATGCACTCAGCTCTGCTACATCTGTATGAAAATGCACTCAGCTTTGCTACATCTGTACAGAAAACGCACTCAGCTTTGCTACATCTGTATAGAAAACACACTCAGCTCTGCTACAATTGTATAGAAAGCGCACTCAGCTCTGCTACATCTATAGAAAACGTACTCCGCTCTGCTACATCTGTATAAAAATGCACTCAGCTCTCCTACATCTGTATAGAAAACGCACTCAACTCTGCTATGCATGTGTGTGTACGTGTGTGTATATATGTGCATGTATGTGCGTATGGGCATGGGTGTATATGCGCATGTGTGTGTACGTGCATTTTTACGTGTGTGTATATGCATGTGTGTATGCATATTTATGTGTATGTGCACATCTGCGTCTGTATGCACATGGTGTATGTGTATGTGCGGATGTATGTGTGGGGACATTATACTGTGTTGTATGCATGTTTGTGTGTGCATGTGTGTCTGTATATGTGTAAGCATGTGAATGCATTTGTGTGCATGCATGCACATATATATGTGCTTGTGTGCGTGTATGTATGTGCGTGTATAATGCGTATGTGTGTGCATGCACATGTATGTGCATGTGTGTGCCTGAATGTGTGTGTATGCGCATGTTTGTGTGTATGCCATGTACAAATGTGTATATGCACGTGTGTGTATGTGCCTGGATGTGTGTCAATGTATAAGCGTGTATGCATGTATGTGGGTGTGTGTGAATAATGCGAATGTGTGTATGTGCATGTGTGTATACATATTTGTGTGTATGTATGTGTTGGGGACATTATACTGTGTGCGTATGTGTTAGTGTGTGCGTGTCTGTATGTGCGTGCTTGCGTGTGTGGGAAAATATTACTGTGTATATGTGTGTATGCATATGTACGTGTACATGAATGCGTGTAAATGCATGTGTGTGTACATGTACGGTTGTGTGTACATGTATATACATGCAAAAGTGTGTACATGTATGTGATGTGTGTACATGAATGTATGTATGTATATATGTACATGTGTGTATGCATGTGGTGTGTAGTGATGTTCTGTCTGCACCCACCTCCTCCAGCCACAGCCACCAGGAAAGTCCCTGGCTTGCGGCCTACTTTGAATGAGAAGGGGTGTGTCTGTGGACGCTGTCTGTAGCCCCAGAGGGCACCTGCACCCCTATACGGCACAGGCCTGAAGCCGCAGACTTTCCTGGTGTCTGTGGCCGGACGGAGGTGGATGCAGGCAATGTGTTGCGATGTCCGGTGAGTGGATGTCACAGTTGGGGTGTTATAATGGTGGGTCCCAGCAGGGGGTCATAGTGGGTGATGTCCGGCGGGTGTCCCGCTGGTGGTACCACCAGTGGGTGCCATATTGGAAAATCCATGATGTGGGTGTGTCAATATGGTGGTTGGTGTACTTCCGGTGCGGCCCGGTGGATTATGGGATTCCAGGACATCCAGACGGAAGTGGATGACAGACAATTTACAGTAAGTATAGATTAGATTCTTTCCTTCATCTATTCTTTCCATCTATATCTATTAATTCCATCTATTTAATCTATAATCTTTCCATCCATCTATTCTATCTATCCTATCTATCTATCTGTCTATCTATCTGTCTGTCTGTCTGTCTATCTATCTATCTATCTATCTATTCCTCTATCTATCTATCTCGATCTATCTAGATCTATCTATCTCTCTAATCTATCTGTCTGTCTGTCTATCTATCTGTCTGTCTGTCTATCTATCTATCTATCTAATCTATCTGTCTGTCTATCTATCTAATCTATCTGTCTGTCTGTCTATCTAATCTATCTATCTATCTGTCTGTCTAATCTATCTATCTATCTGTGTCTATCTATCTATCTAATCTATCTAATCTATCTAATCTATTCTCTATATCTATCCTATCTATCTATCTCTATATCTATCCTATCTATCTAATCATCTCTATATCTATCCTATCTATCTAATCTATCTCTATATCTTCCTATCTATCTAATCTATCTATCTATCTGTCTGTCTGTCTGTCTGTCTGTCTATCTATCTAATCTATCTATCTATTGTCTGTCTGTCTGTCGTCTATCTATCTATCTAATCATCTATCTGTCTGTCTGTCTGTCTGTCTATCTATCTAATCTATCTCTATATCTATCCTATCTATCTACTCTATATCTATCCTATCTATCTATCTATCTATCTCTATATCTATCCTATCTATCTAATCTATCTATCTCTATATCTATCTATCTATCTATCTATCTATCTATCTATCTATCTATCTATCTATTCATCATCAGGCTGTCTTATGCTGTTAGTTTGGGCATTTGCCCCTTTGGCGTGCATTGATCGTCCACATATAGCAGCACCTCCTCCCCTGGATAATAAGGCGAGTACACGTCTCTTCTTGGGATAAGTGCCCTCCGGGGTTCACATATAAAGATCCTGTAATTGGCGCCGCGCACCGTTTATTTTAATCTGAATCCCCCGAGCGATGATTGTGGTTTTCTTCAGTGATCGATACTTTATAGCTGTAATCTGATACACCGCGTCTATCCGGTTATACTATCCGTGGACCGTCCCTTTAAGGTCCAGAGCAGAGGTGAAAAACCTGACGTAAAAAAAAAAATGTGAATGGCCCCTTTAAGAAGAGAAGGTGAACACAGATGGAGCGTTAAAAGAGCCTGTCACTGCACAATTACTAAATTGGCGCTTTAGACTGGTAGGTTGTGGATCCCCCATGCTTTACACTGCAGCATAGAAACAGAAGCTTAGATACTGTAGAAGTCAGAAACTTCAATGATAGGATCAGACTACAGGCAGTAAAGCCAGCAGTGAGCACCTCTACATCTAGAGATGTAGCAGAACTGAGTTTGTCACTTGGTTCACTTTGTTTGGTCTTTTTTTTTTGTCTTATGAAAAAGTGAAAAGTCTGAAATCCTATTGTCATTACAATTGATGAAACGCTGCCAAGCCTACACATGTACAGCACTTGAGCACTACAACACTTGAGGACAAGTGTGTTTCACCAAGGGGGAATGTGGCGCCCCACTGGTCAGCAGAGAGCTGGGTATAGCATGGCTAATACAGACATACGCAATTGGCCCTGTACACCTGATGCGGGAAGGCGGCCCAGGGGCATCTGCATCCCTGCCCGCCATGATGTAACATAGTATAGTATATCACAAAGATGTAGCAGAAGTGAGTTTGTCACTTAGTTTAAGTTAGGATAATTCCCAGGTATCATGGCGCACAAAAGACAGCTCCAAACAATTCAATCACATATTCAGCTCTGCTACATTCATAGAGATGAAGCAGTAGGGAATCCTTGATACCTTCTTTAATTCCAATCAGTTTATATTTTCTGATCATTGCCCAGGAGATGGAGCAAGACCCTCCAGTTACCAGAGGTCATAGGAGCTGCTCCAGATAATGGTCAGCCCTGTGCTGTGTCAACCAATGGCTATCCCTCCATACATACACCAGCTTGGCCCTGTGTGTGCAGTGAAAGGAGTGCCTATCATGCCCTATGGACACCTCCAGCAGTCAGAGAGCTGTCACCTGTCAAGTAACCTCTAATAATCATTAGGAATTCTCGACATTAACCTCTATTGACAACATGAGGACTCTACTGACCCTGCCCTCTGATGATTAGATGACTCTACTGACCCTGCCCTCTGATGATTAGATGACTCTATGACCCTGCCCTCTGTGATTAGATGATTCTACTGACCCTGCTCTCTGATAATGAGATGACTCTACTGACCCTGCCCTATAATGATTAGATGACTCAGCTGATATTGACCTCTATTGATAAAAAGATGACTACAGACCTGTCCTCTATTGATAAGTGGCACACTGCCCTCTGATTCGATGACTCCACTAACTCTGTCTTCTACTGGTAATGAAATGGCTCTGCAGACTCTGCCCTCTGATTAGATGACTCTACAGACTATCCTATATTGATAAAGGGATAACTCTATTGACCCTGTCCTCTACTGGTAATGGGAGGACTCCACTGACCCTGATCTAATGATTATTAGATGACTCTACTGACCCTGTCCTCTACTGCTAATGAGAGGACCCTGAATTCTGATGCTTGGATGACTCTACTGACAAGATGGCTAATGGCCCTGTCATTAGATGACCATTGGATGACTCTATTGACTCTGTCCTCTACAGATAATAATTACCCTGTCGTCTATGGATAATGAAATGACCATGTTGAACCTGACCTCTACTGATAACGAGAAGACTCTGAAGACCCCACTCTCAAATGATTAGATGTCTCTACTGACCCTGTCCACTACTAATAATGAGTTGACTACTGACCCTGCCCTCTGATGATTAAAAGACTCTACTAACAAGATGATTCTACTGGCCCTGCCATTGGATAATTTGATGGCTGTGTTGACTATGTCCGCTACTGATAATGAGATAACTCTGCAGACACCACCCTCTAATGATTGGATGACTCTACTGACCCTGGCCTCTACTGATAATGAGATGACTGCTGATCCTGCCCTCTGATAATTAGATGACACTACTGACATGACGACTCTACTGGACTACCCTAGAAGATTGGATACCACTATTGACACCTGTTTTCTACCGATAATGAGATGAGTCTTTGACTGTGCTCTCTACTGATAACAAGATGACTCTGCTAACCTTGATCTCTGATAATTAAATAATTCTACTGCTCCTGCCCTCTAATTACTCTTCTGGCCCCACCCTCCAATAAGTCATAATGAGATGACTCTGCTGTCCCTACCTATTGATAATAACTCGGCTGACCCTATACTCTAATAATAACAAGATGGCTCTGCCAACCCCACATTCTAATAAGGTGATGACACTACTGCTCTTGCCCTCTGATACCCTTTTGGCACTGCCCTCTATACAGTCATAATGAGATCACTCTGCTGTCACTGCCCATTTATGATAATGATATAACTCTACTGACCCCACACTCTAATGATAAATCAGATGACTCTGCTGTCCCTGTCTATTGATAATAATTACATAACTCTACTTACTCCACACTCCAATGATAATCAGAGGACTCTGCTGTCCCTGCCCCTTGATGATAATTATGTAAAACAGCTGACTATTGATATTGAGAGGACTCTACTGCCCTGCACTCCAATGATAATGAGATGACTCTGCTGTCCCTGCCTATTGATAATTATATAAAAACTGCTGACCCTACACTCATGATAATCAGAGGACTCTGCCTTCTGCCCATTGATAATAATTACATAACTCTACTTACTCCACACTCTAACGATAATGAGATGACTCTGTTGTCCCTGCCAATTGACAATTATATAAAACTGCTGACTCTACACTCCAATGATAATCAGAGACTCTGCTGTCTGCCCATTGATAATAATTACATAACTCTACTTACTCCACACTCTAACAATAATGAGATGACTCTGCTGTCCCTGCCTATTGATAATTATATAAAACTGCTGACCCTACACTCTAATGATAATCAGAGGACTCTGCTGTCCCTGCCCATTGATGATAATGATGTAAGACATCTGACTATTGATATTCAGAGGACTCTACTGTCCCTGCACTCCAATGATAATGAGATGACTCTGCTGATCTGTCGAGCCTACACAACAAAGCTGAAAAGTGAGTGCAGAAATCTAGACATGTCAATCTACATTGTGTGTTCTTGGTGGCTACTTACGGTTTCTGATGACGGAAGTCCTTGACATCGCCAAGGAGGTGAAGAGAGATTCTCTCTGTATCCATTGATAGGTATCTCCAAACTGATCATGCCTTACTTGTAGGAATATTAGAGACTAGTGTGGGCCCATATTATATCTCAGATGGTTCTGGTTCTCCTCGAGGAGACAATATGCCCAATAGAGAAAACCTGTGTCTCATTTGCCACCCATAGGGGGCACTGGAATGCTATTACCCTCTATAGACCCATATGATGGTATTCCAGGCCTGATGCCCATCCGAGCCACCCTGTGAACCCTGACCCCAGATCTAGAATTTCCATAACGATACAAGACTTTTTTCAGACAGACATAAGATAAAGACGAGTCGTCAAAGAAGATATCACCCAGATGTAGAGTTTTCTCTCTGTTATATTATAACACTTTATACATTTGTTGCCAATATTCACAAGTATTTTTATCATTTTGCAAAAAAAAAAAAAAAAAGAAAAGAAAACCAAAAACATCCCGGATAAACAGAAAAAAATAAAAAATAAAAATCTGCCTAGAATTTCCGATGATGAGCCATTAGATGCCCCAACATAAATGCCAAAAACACCCCTTCCCCGACACGCAGGAACAAAGAATATGAAATCCCAGAATGCATTGCTCGGACGCACATCTTGGAAGCTCTTGTTGGGGCCGTCTCTCTTTGCTCGTCGGCCTCCTGGTATGGACAGGTAAATGGGACAAACAGACGCCAGGACAAAGACACGCTTGGGGCAGGCCCACATTTTTTTTTTTTAAGAAGGTAATGGAGGGTGGTGAGAGGGCGGGGGACCTCCCCTATTGGCTGCTTATTTCTACGGGGCGTTTTCTTTTTGGAGGGGGGGGGAAATCACAAAAAAAAAAGGACAACAGAAGCTTGATCATTTTGCTAACCTAAGCCCCTTCAATCTCCACACAGTGCAACTTACAAACATTAACAGGCCGCAAGGATTGAGTCCATTCCAATGTCAGCATAACGCAATGGGGAGTACGGGCGGGTGGGCCCGGGGGGGGCTTGCAATCAGTGATAGGACCATGCAGACAGACAGCTAACAGTCAGACAATACTCAAGGCCCTTTGACCCCCTTCTTTTTTTTTTTTTTTTCGTCTACAAAAAGGGGCGTAGGGTCTGTATAATACCCACAAGAATGTCACAGACACTGGTGATGAATGACAGGCATATGAAACTAGAAGGGACTGTGCATTGTCCCCTGTACTTATCATAGATTTCCATATTTTTAGGTTCTAGTTGCATACTCTCCCCTGCCGTCTCTGATATGGTGGGTACAACATCCAATCGAGGGGGTGGTGGTTCTCCGAAGAATCCAAACCCAACTTGTCAGGAGAAAAAAAAAAAAATCACAATCCACCAAGTCTTAGTTGTGTCCAGGTTGTTGTTTTATGAAGGTCCAGTAGGGTCTTCAACGACGAAGACCTTACCCAGTATTAGGATATCTATTCTGTTCATGTTCTAGAGGAGTTCGATGTCCACCTTGGAGGAAATATTGGCATTGGGTTGACAAAAAACAATATAATAATGATCCACCAGATCTCAGTTGTCACCAGCTTGTCGTTTTATGAAGGTCTAGTAGGGTCTTCAGTGGAGAAGACCTCATCCGGTAACAGGACATCTATTCTGTTCATGTTCTAGAGGAGTTCGATGTCCATCTCGGAGGAAGTAATGGCATTGGGTTGACAAGAAAAAATCATGATCTACCAAGTCTCTGTTGTTTTATGAGGGTCCAGAAGAGTCTTCAAAGGAGAAGATCTTACCCGGTAGGGCATCTATTCTGTTCATGTTGTAGATGAGTTCGATGTCCACCTTTGAAGAACTATTGGCGTTTGTTTGATGAAACAAGTTCTGCTTTAGGAGGGTCCAGAAGAGTCTTCAATGGAGAACATGTTCTAGATGAAGTTGATGTCCACCTCTGTAGGTTCGACAAAAAAAACCTTATGATCCATCAAGTCTATGTTATTTTTAAGAAAGTCCAGAAGAGTGTTCAATGGAGAAGTTCTTATCCAGTAGGACATCTATTCTGTTTATGTTCTAGGTGTATTTGATATCCATCTCGGTGGTCAAAATAATACTCAACTGGAAGGATGGGTGTTGATTTATCCACAAAGCCTTGGTTGGGTCCTGCTTGTTGTTTCACGAGGGTCTTCAATGGAGAAGATCTTACCCAACAGTTGGACATTAGTCTGCTTGGGTTCTATAAGCAGCAGATGTCCACCTTGGTGGCCAATATAATCCTCAACTAGAAGTATGGGTGTTCGTTTATCCACCAAGTCTTGTTCTTCAACAGAGGAGACCTCACCCAAGAGTTGCCCGTCTATACTATTCGTGTTCTAGACCTGGCAGATGTTCACCATGGTGGCCAAAATAACACTCAACTGGAAGGATGGGTGATGGTTTATCCATAAAGTCTTGGATATGTCCAACTTGTTATTTTATGGAGAAGACCTTACCCAATAGTGGGACATCTATGTATTCGGTTTGTGTTCTAGACATGGTAGATGTCCACCATGGTGGTCAAAATAATACTCAACTGGAAGGATGGGTCATGGTTTATTCATAAAGTCTTGGATATGTCCAACTTGTTATTTTATGGAGAAGACCTTATCCAATAGTGGGACATCTATGTATTCGGTTTGTGTTCTAGACATGGCAGATGGCCAAAATAATACTCAACTGGAAGGATGGGTGATGGCTTATCCATAAAGTCTTGGATGTGTCCAACTTGTTATTTTATGGAGAAGACCTTATCCAATAGTGGGACATCTATGTATTCGGTTTATGTTCTAGACATGGTAGATGTCCACCTTGGTGGCCAAAATAATACTCAACTGGAAGGATGGGTGATGGTTTATCCATAAAGTCTTGGATGTGTCTAACTTGTTATTTTATGGAGAAGACCTTATCCAATAGTGGGACATCTATGTATTCGTTTTGTGTTCTAGACATGGTAGATGTCCACCATGGTGGCCAAAATAATACTCAACTGGAAGGATGGTGATGGTTTATCCGTAAAGTCTTGGATATGTCCAACTTGTTATTTTATGGAGAAGACCTTATCCAATAGTGGGTCATCTATGTATTCGTTTTGTGTTCTAGACATGGCAGATGGCCAAAATAATACTCAACTGGAAGGATGAGCGTTAGTTTATCCATAAAGTCTTGGATGTGTCCAACTTTTATGGAGGTTCTTAAATGGACAAGACCTTACCCAATAGTGGGACATCTATTCTGTTCGAGTTCTAGACGTGGCAGATGGCCAAAATAATACTCCATTGGGCGTTGGTTTGGTGAGGGGGGTACTTGTGCACAGTAACGGCGATGGAAACACAAGGTCAGGCAGGGGAGCTGACTCCTAACATTTAGGGTAGCTGGAGAAGATCCATTGATGACGAGGAATGAGGTACATTAGGCAACTACACTTAGGACTTCTGCCCTCCCAGAGCTGAAGACGTTTGCAGTCTCTTCAGTGCTGCAAGGGGGAAAATTTGCAAATTAACGACTTCTAAAACACTAATGAGGTTCTTCTTGCTCGGCAATCACTGTCTTCTCACTTCGACTCCCGTAAAAATGATCCTTCCAATTAGTTTTTTATCCGGAGTCTCGACGTTTCCTACGTCGGGGCCAGTCCAAGGTCTTTTTTTTATTATTTTTTATATTTTTTTTTTTTTGTAAGTCACTGATAAAATCCACCTCTTACGGAAAGTCAATGATGCGTTGTTTCCAAAAATGCATAATCGGATCCCTCACAGTGTTGGATTCCATCTAGAAAGAAAAAAATTGAACTTTGTGGTTTTTGTTTATTTTTTTACTGAGTTTTTTTTGTATTTTCTTGTGATGTTTTTTGTTGTTTTTTTTTATTTTTTTTTTAAGATTTTTTCATGCCCCTTTGAGAAATTTTTTTCCAGAAATGTTTTTTTTGTTTTTTTTTTCTAATTTAGATTTGTAGTAAGAGGGAGACTAAGTGAAAGACACCACGGCGAGGGGAGAGGCGGGTACCGTGTAGGTCCCCTGTGGTTGCGGGGGGTAACCGGGTTCTGGAAGAAAAGAAAGAGGAGAAGGAGAGGGAAAAAAACGTATGAGGATGTAGACAGCAAAAATAATACACATTCAATAATTGGAGATAAGATGACCCCATTACAGAATGGGGGAGAAGTTGAATTTAGTTCACCCAAAAACGTCATTTTGCCCAAAAAAGGCTCGAATGGCCTTGAAAAGCTTTTGGGGAAATCAAAAGGAGTCCAAATTTTTATGATGTTTACAAAGGGGTTTGGTGCTGCCGCCTTGAAATGTTTCTGTTTTGATTTGGTTATTTTTTCCATCGCACATAAAGGGGTTTTTAGGCTGGAAAACAAGACTTTTCCCCTCCCCTTCTTTTTTTAAAAGGGTTGGGCCCCTTTTTAAAGGGAATGTTCACCTTTCGGCTCTAGGTTTCCCTCAGGTTCAGAATTTTGCGCTAAGTACATTT
>JARQOC010000009.1:61470224-61551409 GCA_033576535.1 Allobates femoralis
TTTAGATTATGGCTCCATGTCTTTACAGTGGGGATTAGGAGCATAAATGCATAAAGTAAGCTCCTGTGCTCCCCCTAGTGGTGGCCACAAGAAGTCACAAGTTTATATTGTGGTTCCATATCCTTACACAGAGATTGGGAGCAATGTAGAAGAGAAAAATTACCATTATAAAGAAATATTAGGAAATTAGTGACCCCAGAATACAGAATATTTGACCCATTTAGACATTGCCTTTAAGGAAATAAAGATACATCAATAAATAACAGTTTTCCACTATAATAAAACTTCATCACTTTAAAATAAGAAATTCTAAAACTTAACATTTGACTTACCACAAGCCCCCACTAGAGGGAGCACAGGAGCTAATGGCATAGAGTAAGCTCCTGTGCTCCCCCTAGTGGTGGGCACAAGAAGTCAAAAGTTTATATAGTGGCTCCATATCTTTACACAGGGATTGGGAGTAATGTAGATGTAAAAAATGACCATTATAAAGAAACATTAGGAGATTAGTGACCACAAAATACAGAATATTTGACCTACTAAGACATTGCCTTTAAGGAAATAAAGATACATCAATGAATAATAGCTTTCCACTATAAGCTTCATCACTTTAAAATGAGAAGTTCTAAAACCTTTCGACATTGCATACTATTAGGTGTGCATCAGGGTCGGGATATTGGTTTTTGATACAAAGCTCCAAAACCTCTTCATAGACATTAACATTTGACTCCCCACAGCCACCACTAGAGGGAGCACAGGAGCTAACTGCATACAGTGAGCTCCTTTGCTACCCCTAGTGGTGGCCACAAGAAATCAAGTTTTTTGTATTGGTTCCGCATCTTTACAGAGGATTGGGAGCAATGTAGAAGAGAAATATGAGATGTGACTATTATAAAGAAATATTAGGGAATTAATAACCACAGAATATTTGATGTATTTAGACATTGCCTTTAAGGAAATAAATATACATAAATAAATAATAGCTTTCCGTTATAATAAAGCTTCAATATTTTAAAATGAGAACTTTAAAAAAACTTAACATTTGGCTTCCCGCAGCCACCACTAGGGGGACACAGGAACTAATTGCATACTGTTTGACTGTATATGCAGTAAGCTCCCTCTAGTGGTGACCGCAAGAAGTTTATATCGTGGCTCCATGTCTTTACAGGGATTGCAAGCAAAGTAGAAGAGAAAAAGGTAAAGTATGGGGGACAAAGTCATTGCCCAACTATATATGATGGTTGGGGGGGGGGGACTTTAATTACCCGATGGGATGACATCAGGATATCAGTGGAGACATAAATAGTCTGGAGTTTTACAGCTTTTTAATCCTTTTATTTGCAGTAAAATAAAACACTTTGTAGTCGTTTTTTTTTTTTTTTATGAGCCACAATTATTAGTTGTTTTGCCAAATTTCCTTTCTTTTGGGCCCCGTCCAGAATTGTATTATTGTTTTAGACTTAAGTTTTGCAGCCGGATGTTTCATGACAGATTGGAGATTTGTGACTTTTTAAACAAAAAGCTGCGAAAAAATAATAAAAATAAATAAAAACCATCTAGAAGGTGGCGGAGTAACAGTAAGGCAGCGGATGGAGAGGGAGCGATGATCTATAGAGGATCCTATACTGACCAATGCCAAATCCAAGACCCAAAACATTCCCCTGATCACACCGGAGACACCCTGATAGATAGATGATGAGATGACGGATAAAAGATGGCTAGATAGATGATGAGATAGATAATAGAAGATAGATAGATAGATAGATAGATAGATAGATAGATAGATAGATAGATAGATAGATAGATAGATAATGATAGATGAATGACATAGACTCTAAATTGATATCTGGGCACTGTATGGCGGCATTATTTGGGCAGTGCAAGATAATGGTAGTTAGACTCTGTACATAATTATATAATTGGATGCTCTCAGGCACTTTATGGCAGCACTTGTGCACTGTGTGGCAGTATTGTTTGGATTAAATAGTTATCCGGGTTACTGTATGGCATCACTTGTGCACTGTATAGCAGTATTTGGGCACTGTATGGCGGTATTATTTGGGCAGTGAATGGTAATGTGCATTCAGCTCTGTATAGATTGATATATTTGGATGCTCACAGGCACTCTATGGCATCACTTGTGCACTGTATAGCAGTATTTGGGCACTGTATGGCGGTATTTGGGCACTGTATAGCAGTATTTGGGCACTGTATGGCGGTATTATTTGGGCAGTGAATAGTAAAGTGCATTCAGCTCTGTATAGATTTATAGAATGGTATATTGGAACTCTTTATGGCATCACTTGTGCACTGTATAGCAGTATTTGGGCACTGTATGGCGGTATTATTTGGGCAGTGAATGGTAATGTGCATTCAGCTCTGTATAGAATGATATATTTGGATGCTCTCAGGCACTCTATGGCATCACTTGTGCACTGTATGGCAGTATTTGGGCACTGTATGGCGGTATTATTTGGGCAGTGAATGGTAATGTGCATTCAGCTCTGTATAGATTGATATATTTGGATGCTCACAGGCACTCTATGGCATCACTTGTGCACTGTATAGCAGTATTTGGGCACTGTATGGTGGTATTTGGGCACTGTATGGCAGTATTTGGGCACTGTATGGCGGTATTATTTGAGCAGTGAATAGTAAAGTGCATTCAGCTCTGTATAGATTTATAGAATGATATATTTGAACTCTTCATAGCATCACTTGTGCACTGTATAGCAGTATTTGGGCACTGTATGGCGGTATTATTTGGGCAGTGAATGGTAATGTGCATTCAGCTCTGTATAGATTGATATATTTGGATGCTCACAGGTACTCTATGGCATCACTTGTGCACTGTATAACTGTATTTGGGCACTGTATGGCGGTATTATTTGGGCAGTGAATAGTAATGTTGGTTCGTAACTGTATAGAATGATATATTTGGACACTTTATGGCATCACTTGTGCACTGTATGGCAGTATTTGGGCACTGTATGGCGGATATTATTTGGGCAGTGAATGGTAATGTGCATTCAGCTCTGTATAGAATGATATATTTGGATGCTCACAGGTACTCTATGGCATCACTTGTGCACTGTATAATGAGCTAGCATATTTGGGCAATGTAATGTGCGAGTAGAATTATTTGGGGCATGTGCATATGGAGTAAATGTGCATTCATTTCTTGTAATGTATATGATAATATATTTGGATGCCTCAGCACTCTATGGCATCACTTGTGCATACTATTGCACTGTATGGCGGTATATTTGGGCGATAGTAAGCATCAGCTCGTATAGAAAATTGCACTATATCTCATTGGGCACTGTATAGGTGTATGGCAGTATGATATTTGGGCATGTTCGAATATTGGCGTGAATGAATGTGCATTCAGCTCTGTATAGAATGATATATTTGAACACTTTATGGCATCACTTGTGCACTGTATGGCAGTATTATATGAACTTTTCTATTAGTAAGTAATTGGTTAACAATGGGACCCTCAATGTTACCTTGTAGAGTTTGCCTCTATTTTCGGCTGCCCCCCGCCTTCTCCGAGCAGCAGACGATCTATAGACCAAGAGTCCAGAGAAGTCCGAGCTGACGGCGTCCACAGTCAGAATAAATAATACCGAAACTGTGTGACAAAGCTGAGAATTCTCGGAGATGATGGAAATACATAATGGATGACTCCCGGCCCCGGTACAATCTACATGCCGCTTGTTGTGGCGCCTCGGCTCCTCGCTGATGCTTCTATACTTTGTCGGTATTTTATTTTTTACTTTTTGATTATTTTTTATTTCCCAGCACATAAAGGAAGATTATACAGTCCACCCTCCCCAATAATCAACCCAAGCCGACCTCCACCAACCAGCAAACCTCTGCTGCTCTTAAAGGGGAAGTCCCTGTAATAACACTGGTGACCGGGGGTGTAACTACAATAGGTGCAGGGGTTGCAATTAGGGATGAGCGAGTCCTAAATTACTCGGAATCGCTAGACCCGCACGAGTCCGAGCCCAGGACTCGCTACTCGTTGCGAGTCTAGCGAGTCCAATGTTAATGAATAGGGAACCGAGTAATAACGAATAATGCTATTTCCAAATCGCTGATGTGTCTCTGAAAGTGTGCGAGTCCAAACTCGCAGGTTTTTCTCTTATTTGGAGCCGATGATGGGAGGGGAAGCGATTCTCGGGCACACACCATGCTGTAAAAGCAAACATTTTATAATTTCTGGTGGCTTTCTGGGGCTTGTAAAACAAGTAGCAGGTACTATTTCGTGAAAGGTACACACTAGAGGCTTAGGGCCCTTTCACATCTGCGTTTTTCGTAATTCGCGACAGATGCGGTGAAAAAACCGCATCTGCCGCGTTTACCGCATAACCGTTCCACTTGCGGCGCGGTTGCGGTTTTTTCTATGCAAAGTATAGGCATACTTGCGGCAGGTGCGGCAAGTGCGGTTTTGCACTTGCGGCAGGTGCGGCCGCGAAAAAAACCGCAGTAAGCCGCACCTGCCGCAAGTATGCCTATACTTTGCATAGAAAAAAACCGCAACCGCGCCGCAAGTGGAACGGTTATGCGGTAAACGCGGCAGATGCGGTTTTTTCACCGCATCTGCCGCGAATTACGAAAAACGCAGATGTGAAAGCACCCTGCGATATTTTAAGACAGATGGATGGTACCGTGCGAGCTGCAGGCAGGACACCGTACAGCAACGCACTGGCACAGGAAAAAATTGTTTAGTACGCAGAACCAGGCACTGTTAGGCTGCGGTGCTGGCTGCGTGCAAGTTTACAAGTACCGTGCGAGCTGCAGGCAGGACACCGTACAGCAACGCACTAGCACAGGAAATTTTTTGTGGAAAAATGGCACCAAAATTATTTGGTAGACTAGTGCCAAAAATAAGAAAAAGCTTAGGATTACAGCTCTGCGGAAAGCTGGGTGAACTAAGCTCTGAGGATGGTGCTGGATTCACTGTAAGGCTGCTCCTATCTCCCCTTCCTTACAGTCCTGTGCAGCAATCCTCCGTCCTGGTAGTTCTGAAAAGAACTTTTGGGTTATGTGTGAGGAATCTTGACTCCTACACTCTGTCCTGTTAGTTCTGAAAAGAACTTTTGGGTTATATGTGACTCCTACACTGCCTAACTGTCCCTAGATCTGCTCCAAGTCTCCCTGCACTAGGTCAGCTCTTCTCAGCAATGTGCCCAAAATGGCGGGGCAAGCCTTATATACTGCCTTGCCTGTCATAGATGACATAGGCATCACGATGGACAGCAGCCAATCATAGTCCTGACACAACCAAAGCTGCTATGGCATTACTGACTATGATTGGCTGTCTTCACAAGTTTTCTGACCTAACACGCAATGCTGACTAGTAACATAAAAGATTCTGGATTCGCGAGTCCCGAATAGAGAATACAGGACTCGGAATCGCAGACTCGCTAGGATTCGGACTCGTAGACTCGCTCAGATTCGCTGCTGTTTGGGGAGATTCAAGCTATATAGTGATGTGATAGAGCGAGTCTAGCGAGTCTAGCGAGTGAGATAAAGTAAACTCTGACAAAACTAAGATTGCCATTGACTTGCATTGGACTCGTTACTGAGCGAGTATTCGCAAAAAGACTCGCCGATTACCGAGTCCAGCGAGTCCCTTAAGAATCGCCGAGTAACGAGTCCTAGCGAGTAGACTCGCTCATCCCTAGTTGCAATCGCACCCGGGCCCTGCAGCCTAGGGGGGCCCAAAGGTCCTTTAGGTCTATAGAAATAGACTACTGCTATTAAAAATTTGCAATAATTGGTGGCCCCATTG
Source organism: Allobates femoralis (assembly GCA_033576535.1). Lineage (NCBI taxonomy): Eukaryota > Metazoa > Chordata > Amphibia > Anura > Aromobatidae > Allobates > Allobates femoralis. The sequence continues at coordinate 61,476,028 of JARQOC010000009.1, forward strand.
CAGCTTTTGCATCAGGGCCCATGAGATTCATGTTACACCGTTGTTGTTGTTATTATTATTCATTATTATAGCGCCATTTATTCCATGGCACTTTACATGTGTAAAGAGGAATACATAGATAGGTACAACAAACATGAGAAAAACAAGGCACAGACAGGTACAAAAGGAGTGAGAACCCTGCCCACGAGGGCTCACAGTCTACAAGGGATGGGTGAGGATACAGTAGGTGAGGAGAGAGGACCCTGCCCATGAGGGCTCACAGTCTACAAGGGATGGGTGAGGATACAGTAGGTGAGGAGAGAGCACCCTGCCCATGAGGGCTTACAGTCTACAAGGGATGGGTGAAGATACAGTAGGTGAGGAGAGAGGACCCTGTCCACGAGGGCTCACAGTCTACAAGGGATGGGTGAGGATAAGGTAGGTGAGGATAGAGGACCCTGCCCATGAGGGCTTACAGTCTACAAGGGATGGGTGAGGATACAGTAGGTGAGGAGAGAAGACCCTGCCCATGAGGTTTCACAGTCTACAAGGGATGGGTGAGGGTACAGTAGGTGAGGAGAGAGGACCCTGCCCATGAGGTCTCACAGTCTACAAGGGAAGGGTGAGGATACAGTAGGTGAAGAGAGAGGACCCTGCCCATGAGGTCTCACAGTCTACAAGGGATGGGTGAGGATACAGTAGGTGAGGAGAGAGCACCCTGCCCATGAGGGCTTACAGTCTACAAGGGATAGGTGAGGGTACAGTAGGTGAGGAGAGAAGACCCTGCCCATGAGGTCTCACAGTCTACAAGGGATGGGTGAGGGTACAGTAGGTGAGGAGAGAGGACCCTGCCCATGAGGTCTCACAGTCTACAAGGGAAGGGTGAGGATACAGTAGGTGAAGAGAGAGGACCCTGCCCGCGAGGGCTCACAGTCTACAAGGGATGGATGAGGATACAGTAGGTGAGGAGAGAGGACCCTGCCTGCGAGGGCTCACAGTCTACAAGGGATGGGTGAGGATACAGTAGGTGAGGATAGAGGATCCTGCCCATGAGGGCTCACAGTCTACAAAGGATGGGTGAGGATACAATAGGTGAGGAGAGAGGACCCTGCCTGCGAGGTCTGACAGTCTACAAGGGAAGGGTGAGGATACAGTAGGAGAGGAGAGAGGATCCTGCCCACGAGGGCTCACAGTCTACAAGGGATGGGTGAGGATACAGTAGGTAAGGAGAGAGGACCCTGCCCATGAGGGCTCATAGTCTACAATGGATGGGTGAGGATACAGTAGGTGAGGAGAGAGGATCCTGCCTATGAGGGCTTACAGTCTACAAGGGATGGGTGAGGGTACAGTAGGCGAGGAGAGAAGACCCTGCCCATGAGGTCTCAGTCTACAAGGGATGGGTGAGGGTACAGTAGGTGAGGAGAGAGGACCCTGCCCATGAGGTCTCACAGTGTACAAGGGAAGGGTGAGGATACAGTAGGTGAAGAGAGAGGACCCTGCCCATGAGGGCTTACAGTCTACAAGGGATGGGTGAGGATACAGTAGGTGAGGATAGAGGATCCTGCCCATGAGGGCTCACAGTCTACAAAGGATGGGTGAGGATACAGTAGGTGAGGAGAGAGGACCCTGCCTGCGAGGTCTCACAGTCTACAAGGGAAGGGTGAGGATACAGTAGGAGAGGAGAGAGGATCCTGCCCGCGAGGGCTCACAGTCTACAAGGGATGGGTGAGGATACAGTAGGTAAGGAGAGAGAACCCTGCCCATGAGGGCTCACAGTCTACAATGGATGGGTGAGGATACAGTAGGTGAGGAGAGAGGATCCTGCCTATGAGGGTTCACAGTCTACAAGGGATGGGTGAGGATACAGTAGGTGAGGAGAGAGGATCCTGCCTATAAGGGCTCACAGTGTACAAGGGATGGGTGAGGATACCATAGGTGAGGAGAGAGGACCCTGCCCACGAGGGCTCACAGTCTACAAGGGATGGGTGAGGATACAGTAGGTGAGGAGAGAGGACCCTGCCCAAGAGGACTCACAGTCTACAAGGGATGGGTGAGGATACAGTAGGAGAGAGGGTAGAGCTGATTGTGCGGCGGTTTAGTAGACTGCAGGTTGTAGGCTTGTTGGAAGAGGTGGGTCTTCAGGTTCCTTTTGAAGGTTTCCACGGAGGGCGGGAGTCTGATGTGGTGGGGTAGAAAGTTCCAGAGTATGGGGGAATCATGGGGAACTCTTGCATGTGATTATGGGAAGAAGAGATAAGAGGGGAGTAGAGAAGGAGATCTTGAAAGGATTGAAGGTTGCGGGTAGGCAAGTACCGGGAGATCATGTTGCAGATGTATGGAGGAGACAGGTTGTGGATGGCTTTGTGTGTCATGGTTAGGGTATTGAACTGGAGCCTCTGGGCAGTGGGAAGCCAGTGAAGGGCTTGGAGAGAGGAGAGGCTGGGGAATAGCGGGGAGACAGGTGGATTAGTCAGGAAGCAGAGTTTAGGATAGATTGGAGGGGTGCAAGAGTGCTAGAGGGGAGGACAGAGAGTAGGAGGTTGCAATAGTTGAGGCGGGAGAGGATGAGGGCACGGACAGGTGATTTTGCAGTTTCTTGGTCAAGGAGTGTACGGATCCGAGAAATATTTTTGAGTCGGAGTCGGCAGGGGGTGGTGAGGGCCTGGATGCGGGGCTTGAAAGAGAGGGCAGAGTTGAGGATCACCCCGAGGCACCGAGCATACGGGACTGGGGAATGTGAGCAGCCATTGACTTTGATGATTAGGTCTGGTAGAGGGGTAGAGTGAGATGAGGGAAAGATGATGAATTCTGTTTTGTGAGATCTATCAATATAGATCAATATAATCTGTTGGCTCAGTTTTGGCTTTTTTTAATCTTTCACATAATCGGCCAATAATCATAATGAGCCAAAAATGGCTGAAACTAAAAAGAGCCATCAGGGGGCAAAGCTGCGTCCATGTGCTAATGATTCACAATGGATGAAGCCTTTCATATCCTAGGGAAGATGAAACAGACTTTATAAATGGCATTCATCACCAAAAAAAAATAAAATAAAAAAAATGTAACAAATAAAAAAATGAAATGAATAAATTAAAATAAAAAAAAAAATAGAATAAAAATATAAATAAAAAAAAATATATATAAAACCCCCTGAAAATAAAATAAATAAAAAAAGCCATGAAAAAAATGGTTGAAACCATTATAAATGGCATTCATCACCCCCCCCCAAAAAAAAAATTAACAAATAAAAAATTAAATAAAAATAAATAGATACGGTAATTAAATGAATAAACTAAAATAATACAAAAATTTAAATAAAATGACAAATATAAAAAATAAAATAAATAAAAAAGTATACAGAACTGAAAAAAAACACAAGGAAAAATTGCATCCTCATTGCTAATAAATATTAATAAATAATAAATTTAAATCATTACAAAATAAAATTAAAATTTAATCTATAAAAAATAAAACTGAAAAAAAAAAGTAATAATAATAGTAATTCCCAGTGGTTGAAGCCTCTCAGATCCTGGGGGAGATGAAACAACTTTTTAAGTGGCATTTATCACCAAAATAAATAAATAAATGAATAAATAAAAAATAAAAATATAATAAAAATAAACGATAGATAAAACTAAAAAAAAAAACAAAAGTAAACAATCCGTGACTCTCATAGGCTTTCAAGGGATTTTGGGACTTGTAGTGCTCCCACAGTCAATGTTTGGGAACTAGGGATTAGGCGGATTTTTGAGCCTAGTGGAGGTGAGTGACGTCCTACAGGCTACACCTCGACCGTCACCTGCAGTATCTACAGTGGCGTACCTACCGCGGTCGCAGGGGTCGCGGCTGCAACCGGGCCTGCCCCCAGGGGGGGCCCGCGCCCCCCTGGGGGGCCCCGCACCCCCCCGGGTGGCCCCGTGACCTGTCCTGACAGCCGGCCGCTGCGACCGCGATATCCCCGGCCGGAGAGGAGGGAGGACGGGAAGTGAGAAAGCTCACTTCCTGCTGCTGTGCCCGCCCCTCCTCTCCTCCTCACTGCGGACCGCGGCGGGACAGTGGTGAGTGTGACTAGCAGCACTGCAGCAGACAAAACCGCTAGCCTAGCACCCCCCACCCCCGGTCCCCTGACAGCACGAGGGGAGCACTGGAGACACCGGAGGGTGAGGACTGAGGAGATCGATATATGTACACACCACACAGAGCCAGAGCTGCACTCCCTGTACTGCACAGCCAGCACATATACTCCAGAGCTGCACTCCCTGTACTGCACAGCCAGCACATATACTCCAGAGCTGCACTCCCTGTACTGCACAGCCAGCACATATACTCCAGAGCTGCACTCCCTGTACTGCACAGCCAGCACATATACTCCAGAGCTGCACTCCCTGTACTGCACAGCCAGCACATATACTCCAGAGCTGCACTCCCTGTACTGCACAGCCAGCACATATACTCCAGAGCTGCACTCCCTGTACTGCACAGCCAGCACATATACTCCAGAGCTGCACTCCCTGTACTGCACAGCCAGCACATATACTCCAGAGCTGCACTCCCTGTACTGCACAGCCGCACATATACTCCAGAGCTGCACTCCCTGTACTGCACATATACTCCAGAGCTGCACTCCCTGTACTGCACATATACTCCAGAGCTGCACTCCCTGTACTGCACATATACTACAGAGCTGCACTCCCTGTACTGCACATATACTCCAGAGCTGCACTCCCTACACTGCACATATACTCCAGAGCTGCACTCCCTGTACTGCACATATACTCCTGTACTGCACATATGCTCCAGAGCTGCACTCCTGTACTGCACATATGCTCCAGAGCTGCACTCTCTGTACTGCACATATGCTCCAGAGCTGCACTCCCTGTACTGCACAGCCAGCACATATACTCCAGAGCTGCACTCCCTGTACTGCACAGCCAGCACATATACTCCAGAGCTGCACTCCCTGTACTGCACAGCCAGCAATATACTCCAGAGCTGCACTCCCTGTACTGCACATATACTCCAGAGCTGCACTCCCTGTACTGCACATATACTCCAGAGCTGCACTCCCTGTACTGCACATATACTACAGAGCTGCACTCCCTGTACTGCACATATACTCCAGAGCTGCACTCCCTACACTGCACATATACTCCAGAGCTGCACTCCCTGTACTGCACATATACTCCTGTACTGCACATATGCTCCAGAGCTGCACTCCCTGTACTGCACATATGCTCCAGAGCTGCACTCTCTGTACTGCACATATGCTCCAGAGCTGCACTCTCTGTACTGCACATATGCTCCAGAGCTGCACTCCCTGTACTGCACATATGCTCCAGAGCTGCACTCCCTACACTGCACATATACTCCAGAGCTGCACTCCCTACACTGCACATATACTCCAGAGCTGCACTCCCTGTACTGCACATATACTCCTGTACTGCACATATACTCCAGAGCTGCACTCCCTGTACTGCACATATACTCCTGTACTGCACATATACTCCAGAGCTGCACTCACTATTCTGCTGGTGCAGTCACTGTGTACATACATTACATTACTGATCCTGAGTTACCTCCTGTATTATACTCCAGAGCTGCACTCACTATTCTGCTGGTGCAGTCACTGTGTACATACATTACATTACTGATCCTGAGTTACCTCCTGTATTATACTCCAGAGCTGCACTCACTATTCTGCTGGTGCAGTCACTGTGTACATACATTACATTACTGATCCTGAGTTACCTCCTGTATTATATTCCAGAGCTGCACTCACTATTCTGCTGGTGCAGTCACTGTGTACATACATTACATTACTGATCCTGAGTTACCTCCTGTATTATACTCCAGAGCTGCACTCACTATTCTGCTGGTGCAGTCACTGTGTACATACATTACATTACTGATCCTGAGTTACCTCCTGTATTATACTCCATAGCTGCACTCACTATTCTGCTGGTGCAGTCACTGTGTACATACCAGTGGCGTACCTACCTGTATAATCTGAATATTTATTTCTTTAAATGCTGGATTAGTTAACTATACCTATATTGATTAAATATTACACTATAAAACATTACAACAATACTATAGCGTGCTAAATGAATAGAGAAATTGTGAATTTGAGTTGATAATATTTTGGTATGGGGGGGGGGCCCCATTTGAAACTTCGCACCGGGGCCCCTAAGTTTGTAGTTACGCCACTGAGTATCTACATAGAGTTTATGAATGTTCTTCCCAGAGGATCGGCTCAGGGCCGCTCTTATTTTGGGGTCTTGCTCTTTAAACATGAGTGAGCGCTGGTAATGATCGCCTTTGCTGCGTTCAGCCGGAGGAATTTGGCCGGTAATGGAAAAGCCGCAGAGCGTCGTATGGAGGCTCGGCTGATGCGGAGGCAGGCGGCCACGTTGTAGGTGTTTGGCAGGAGGCCCGGTGCACGCTCCAGTGCCAAGACGCTGCTAAATGATGGAAATGATGGAGGTCTCGGGGGAGGAACCCTATGAAATTGTTATTATTTGGAAAACAATAGTAATCGGCACTAGAACACCCTGTAATGGAAACTGCGGCGGAATTTCACAGTCGGAACAGATGCCGCTCATAGAATTTCGGGTCCAGGGAACAACGCCCATCCGATTCCCCCGGCCCTGATCTGTGGTCTTCAACATCTAATCCACAAAATTCTAGGGAAAATTAAGGAATTTAGAATTTAAAGGTCCAATGCAGAAGGAGGCATCTCAGTAACATTGCTACTGGAGGTTGGTGGGACGTCCATCCTTCCTTCCTTCGAGCTCTTCTACAAACCCTTCCATGCGTGGAACGTCTATGAAATAGTGGAGAACAGTCTGGATCAGATCGGGGAGGATTTATTTAATTGGGAAAATCTAAATTTCCGTTAGATTGGCGATTTTATACGGCCACATATAACAAGCAGAACAGACCGTTTCTGTGCCGAGGCTCCAATAAAGCCAAAGCATCTAAACATTGGTTGGTAGAAGACAATCTGAAGGTTCCCTGAAACCCACTGCTACAAGCAAACTAGTGACCAGTTCCCATTTCCCCTCTTTTGTTACGACCCTATGGAACGTCTCCAACTTTCACCTTGGTTTGGAAGAAAATCGATCATTTTTTCTGGTCTGGGACCTGAAGGCTACAATGTCTTATTGATCACAGGTCTACAATTGGTAAATTGGGATTGGAGTGACTCTACTTTCTTTCACTGCTGAAGAGGTGAAGGACTCTTTCCTACCTGGCTATTCTTTGTAGCCTTAATCTCAGGTGCAACTCTTTGTAACCACTCCCCTCTGCTATAAAGAGTCATGTGTCTTACCATCTGATGTTGGTTATACAGTAGATTCCATTTCTATGCTGACCACTTTGGAAGCGGCCTATGTCTGGAAGAAGCTGTGGTGTCATGATTATTGCAGCTCTGGTGTTTAGCTCTATTGGAGGAGTTTGGAGTGTTCTTCCTGCTTGTGTCTATTTCCCTGCGTCTGTCGCCCTTTCCTTTGTGTTATATTACTGCAGTGATGAGACTAATGTACTCACCAGCCTCCACACCATCTAGGGAATGTGAAGGGCCAGCGAGGACCTAGGCATATGTTGGTGATGAGGGGGATGGACCCGTGTAGGGACATTAATGAGTCTCATAGGGACATTAAAAGCTACATATAGACATTAGTAGGGGCGTTGGTTGCCTCATAGGGACATGAGTTGGGGTGTTAAGAGCCATGCGGGGGCTTTAAGACCAGTAAAGGGGCATTAGGAGCCATATAGGGCTGTACAGAGACGCCGTAAAGGGACATTATGAGCCGCCTAGGGACGTTACGAGCCGAATAGGGACATTACGAGACAAATAGGGACGTTACGAGACAAATAGGGACGTTACGAGACAAATAGGGACGTTACGAGACAAATAGGGACGTTACGAGCTGCATAGGGACGTTAAGAGCCGCATAGGGACGTTACGAGCCGCATAGGGACATTACGAGCCGCATAGGGACGTTACGAGCCGCATAGGGACGTTACGAGCCGCATAGGGACGTTACGAGCCGCATAGGGACGTTACGAGCCGCATAGGGACGTTACGAGCCGCATAGGGACGTTACGAGCCGCATAGGGACGTTACGAGCCACATAGGGACATTACGAGCCGCACAGGGACGTTACAAGCTATATAGGGACGTTACGAGCCATATAGGCACGTTACGAGCCCTATAGCAGAGTGACCAGCAGCATAGGGGTGTTACAAGCCGAATAGTGACGTTAGGAACCATATAGGGACATTAGGACCCATATAGAAATATTAGGGCCCATGTACGGATTTTGGGACCCGCATAGGGACACTCTGAGCCGTATAGGGATGTTAGAAGCCATAAAAAGGTGTTAGGACCCACACAGTGAGTGTCGGGAGCCGTTTACAGATATTAAGAGCCGTGCAGGGACGTTCGGAGCTGTATAGGAACATAAGGGAGCATAGACAATACACTCTGGTAAGTGCCAGGAGGTGACCCCTCTCCCTATCACCAGGGTTGTGTCCTCTGTGTAGAGCCACACTCTGGGCATCCGTACGCTCTGGTGTGACAGATGGACCATGGAGGGTCACGTTGACACAGAGTGTCCAATTTCATTTGAAATATGTTTTTTTGGGAATTTGGGGTAGAAATTCCAAACCACAAACATAGGCGGGCTGGGCCGGGGGGAAGGAATGCATTTGCCCCCCAGGCTGGCGCCCAAGTGACATGCAGCTCTAAGATAGCAAAAAAGAAGTTTAACAAATGAACGTTGGGTAAATAAAGCCGCCAACCTTCTGAAATGAAGCAACGCGTCCAGAAACCGTCCGGTACGATTATGACGAATGAAGCCAAAGTCATTTTGACAATCAACGTTTGTAGAATCCAAACAAATTGTGACCTCCGCCTACACGACAGACAATAACCGCTATGGCCAAAGCCAGATTATTTTTGCTCGCACTTTTACCGCGGAGGATCTAAAAGCCGTTTAATAATGACTGTGTGTTTGGCAGTTAAACAAAGCGCTAAAGAAGCGTCACAATCCAATAAGACGTCTCGTACTGGGGAGAGATAAAGGATCCTTTCAGGGAAATCGGAATAGGAAAACAACGTCGAAAAAGTCTAAAGCGGATCGGGAGGAGGAGGGGGGGGGGAGGACGAGGGGGGGGGCAAATCTGATTAAAGCTTTGAAGCATGCACTTGGGCTGATAGATATTCCCTTGAAAGCTGCTGTCTTGATGAAGAAGCCGGTTTGTTTTCTTCAACACAAGGTAATTAAGGAAGTGATTATTAAAGTCATAGAATCGTGGGACTCAACCCCCAAAGGTGCGAGCGGCGGTTGTTTGCTTTGAAAGATGAATATCTCACTTTCGCTCAAGATATTTTCCACTTTCTTCAACTCAGCAGGAACAAAAAAGAAGCCAAAAAAAATTAATAAAAACCCCGGCAAAGATGAGACGAAATGTTTATAAAGTGTTGGCTGGTTTCAGGTGTAGGCGACGTGCCGGCTCCACAGCGGCCGGGACGGCAACGAAGACGCCGATTGACAATCCGGCACAACAAGCCTCGGAGGCGCGAGTGAAGAGGTCTAAAGATTGAAGACTCGTCGGAGCCGGCAACATTGTGTCAAAAACATTCGGAGGCGGTCGGCGCGGCTGTCAGGAGCCGGGGAGCCGGGCTGTTCAGACAAGATAGAGTTCTAGTTCTTATTTTTTTTTTTTTGGAGCGTGATAATCTGAAGAGGCAATAAGATACTCAAAAATAAATTGGATGGATTCACAAAAAAATAAAAAAATTAGAAAAAAATAATAAAAAAAGAAATGTTGCTGGTTTCGAACGTAGAACCAAAGAGAGGTCGTGACGAGGGGCAAAGCGGACTTCAAAAGAGGACGGCGATGAAACCCACCGTGAAATCCCAGGGTAATGAGGCCGTTTGCCGGGATGACGGTTGCTATGCAGATTTCTACCATGTGGAAAGTCTCCGAAAATGGAATTCTTATCTGGAAGGAGCCAGGTCACTTTAGGAATAAATTACCTACGAGAGGACTATATAGCTGGAGCTCAGCGGCCGCAATGTCCTCTGAAACTTGGGAAAATATTCATTGATATAATGTAAAATACATATTACTAGCTGTAGAGCCCAGCATTGCCCAGGCATAGTAACTAACTATGGAGGGCTATGAGGCTGCATTATGATATACAGAGGGCTATGAGGCTGCATTATGATATACAGAGGGCTATGAGGCTGCATTATGATATATGGAGGGCTATGAGGCAGCATTATGATATACAATGGGCTATGAGGCTGCATTATGATATATGGAGGGCTATGAGGCTGCATTATATTATATGGAGGGCTATGAGGCTGCATTATACTATATAGATAGCCGCACCCACTCCACATAGTCCTAACCCTTAAAGGGCTGTGGCTATGTGGAGTCGGTGGGCCTATTATACATACACTCAGCTTTATATATTAGATTTACTAATATTTGATTGTGCAATTGTTTATATAATAATCCCAATAGGGGCAGTATTATAGTAGTTATATTCTTGTATATAGGGGCAGTATTATAGTAGTTATATTCTTGTATATAGGAGCAGTATTATAGTAGTTATATTCTTGTATATAGGAGCAGTATTATAGTAGTTTTATTCTTGTACACAGGTGCAGTATTATAGTAGTTATATTCTTGTATATAGGAGCAGTATTATAGTAGTTATATTCTTGTATATAGGGGCAGTATTATAGTAGTTATATTTTTGTACATAGGAGCAGTATTATAGTAGTTATATTCTTGTACATAGGAGCAGTATTATAGTAGTTATATTCTTGTACATAGGGGCAGTATTATAGTAGTTATATTCTTGTACATAGGGACTGTATTATAGTAGTTATATTCTTGTATATAGGGGCAGTATTATAGTAGTTATATTCTTGTATATAGGAGCAGTATTATAGTAGTTATATTCTTGTATATAGGGGCAGTATTATAGTAGTTATATTTTTGTACATAGGAGCAGTATTATAGTAGTTATATTCTTGTACATAGGAGCAGTATTATAGTAGTTATATTCTTGCACATAGGGACTGTATTATAGTAGTTATATTCTTGTATATAGGGGCAGTATTATAGTAGTTATATTCTTGTATATAGGAGCAGTATTATAGTAGTTATATTCTTGTACATAGGAGCAGTATTATAGTAGTTATATTCTTGTATATAGGAGCAGTATTATAGTAGTTATATTCTTGTACATAGGAGCAGTATTATAGTAGTTATATTTTTGTATATAGGGGCAGTATTATAGTAGTTATATTCTTGTATATAGGGAGCAGTATTATAGTAGTTATATTCTTGTATATAGGAGCAGTATTATAGTAGTTATATTCTTGTATATAGGAGCAGTATTATAGTAGTTATATTCTTGTATATAGGAGCAGTATTATAGCAGTTATATTCTTGTATATAGGAGCAGTATTATAGTAGTTATATTCTTGTATATTGGAGTAGTATTATAGTAGTTATATTCTTGTATATAGGAGCAGTATTATAGTAGTTATATTCTTGTACATAGGAGCAGTATTATAGTAGTTATATTCTTGTATATAGGAGCAGTATTATAGTAGTTATATTCTTGTATATAGGAGCAGTATTATAGTAGTTATATTCTTGTATATAGGGGCAGTATTATAGTAGTTATATTCTTGTATATAGGGGCAGTATTATAGTAGTTATATTCTTGTATATAGGGGCAGTATTATAGTAGTTATATTCTTGTATATAGGGAGCAGTATTATAGTAGTTATATTCCTGTACATAGGGGCAGTATTATAGTAGTTATATTCCTGTACATCAGAGCGGTATAGTAATACCCATTTTTGTGGACATGGTGGACAATAATTGAATCCTCTTTTAATAATACGTGGCAGGTTGGTGACGTTGTCCGTGTACAGAACATGACGTCCATACTCTCTCCGGAGCTCCAGGCCACGGTGCTATTTCTGTATCATGGAGCAATAACATGGCTCATTTATTTTAATATGTGTGTATTGGAGGTCATCACAACTGTCATAAGAGATTACAGAACATGAGCAGAGCTTTCTTCAGAGGGGACGTTGATCACCAGAATGGAGTTTGGAGAGAATCTGATATATCGAGGGCACTTCAGCTAAATTACCTGACGTGGATTGTCCATTGGAAAATAACAAAGATGTTGGACGTCGTCCATTATGATCTAATGAGAATCTCTCAAAACATCTATCTAAAAACATTCCTTATAGCCAACATCTATAAGGACAACGTTCCTGATTACACAAATGTTCTTGAGATTTCAGTTACCATAATGGGTCTAAGGCCGTCAGAGCCGAGTCACCGGAGCTACAGCTTGTGTATGACCATTAGGTGACACAGAACAGCTGTATGAACCCTACAAATCCTAGAGCTGCTATATGGACACCACTAATGTACGGGCATGACAAGACCTAGAACTTATGTATGGGCACCACAAGACCTCCAACTAATGTATGAGCACCCCAAGACCTCCAACTAATGTATGAGCACCACAAGACCTACAACTAATGTATGAGCACCACAAGACCTCCAACTAATGTATGAGCACCACAAGACCTCCAACTAATGTATGATCACTACAAGACCTCCAACTAATGTATGAGCACTACAAGACCTCCAACTAATGTATGAGCACCACAAGACCTCCAACTAATGTATGAGCACCACAAGACCTCCAACTAATGTATGATCACTACAAGACCTCCAACTAATGTATGAGCACTACAACATCTACAACTAATTTATGAGCACCACAAGACCTCCAACTAATGTATGAGCACCACAAGACCTCCAACTAATGTATGAGCACTACAAGACCTCCAACTAATGTATGAGCACCACAAGACCTACAACTAATGTATGAGCACCACAAGACCTACAACTAATGTATGAGCACTACAAGACCTCCAACTAATGTATGAGCACCACAAGACCTACAACTAATGTATGAGCACTACAAGACCTACAACTAATGTATGAGCACTACAAGACCTCCAACTAATGTATGAGCACCACAAGACCTCCAACTAATGTATGAGCACCACAAGACCTCCAACTAATGTATGATCACTACAAGACCTCCAACTAATGTATGAGCACTACAACATCTACAACTAATTTATGAGCACCACAAGACCTCCAACTAATGTATGAGCACCACAAGACCTCCAACTAATGTATGAGCACTACAAGACCTCCAACTAATGTATGAGCACCACAAGACCTACAACTAATGTATGAGCACCACAAGACCTACAACTAATGTATGAGCACTACAAGACCTCCAACTAATGTATGAGCACTACAAGACCTACAACTAATGTATGAGCACTACAAGACCTCCAACTAATGTATGAGCACCACAAGACCGAGAACTAATGTATGAGCACCACAAGACCGAGAACTAATATATGAGCACCACAAGACCGAGAACTAATGTATGAGCACCACAGGACCTCCAACTAATGTTTGAGCACCACAAGACTGAGAACTAATATATGAGCACCACAGGACCTCCAACTAATGTATGAGCACCACAGGACCTCCAACTAATGTATGAGCACCACAAGACCGAGAAGTAATGTAAAATGTATGAGTACCACAGGACCTACAACTAATATATGAGCAACACAAGACCTAGAATTAATGTATGGGCACCACAAGACCTAGAAGTAATGTATGGGATCTACAAGACCTACAACTAATGTATGGGTACCACAAGTTCTAGAACTAATGTATGAGCACCACAAGACCTACAACTAATGTATGGGCACCACAAGACCTCCAACTAATGTATGGGCACCACAAGACCTCCAACTAATGTATGGGCACCACAAGACCTAGAACTAATGTATGAGCACCACAAGACCTAGAACTAATGTATGGGCATTGCAAGACCTAGAACTAATGTATGGGAACCACAAGACCTAGAACTAATGTATGGGCACCACAAGACCTAGAACTAATGTATGGGCACCACAAGACCTAGAACTAATGTATGGGCATTGCAAGACCTAGAACTAATGTATGGGAACCACAAGTTCTACAACTAATGTATGGGCACTAAAAGGCATTCTATAAGCTAAAACTACCGTATGGGCCCTACAAGAACAAGCGCCATGGTATAGGTATCACATAACCTAGCATTTGTGTATGGCTACTACAAGATGGTTAAACAGAGATATGGAAATGCGTTCGATAACTCCATGTTTTCCCTTCCTCCGCTCCCCTCGGAGCCCCCGCTGTTTTCTCTGGTAATTTATAATTGTTGATAAGTTTAATCGGCTAAACAGACAAATTGCAAATAAACTTTCACTGGGGAGGAATCGTTTTAATCTCAAAGCAATTATCTGAAAAATGTTTTATCAGTTCCTAGGAGAAGCGGCACTCGGTGCTGCCGGAGACACTACTTATCCACCCGGTAAAGTGTGCACTCACAAGGCTGGGGGCGGCTGAAATTAGGGGGCATTAGATTAGTAGTCATTATGAAAAGACTATGGTTGGATGTTGCAGAGCTAAACTTGTCAGCAGCACTGGAGATGGGTTTGCCAGTTGGCACAAGTAAGTATGTTTTACATGGGACTGCAGGCAAACTTACAACATTTACACTGGAATTTTGCATGTTGTAAAGCAGGAGGTCAGTTGCTGAAATCACCAATGTCATTCTTCACTTTAGTAGCCAGAATGTAATACTGCAATCTGACACTAGTGGCCGCTGTACAGAACATGTTGCAGTTTCCATCTATTAAAAAAACTATTAAAAAGGAACGGTCTAAAAAGTCTTATTTAAAGGGGACCCTTGAAATTAAGTGATTTTTAGGATAGAGCGTGCCAGAAGAATAAAATAAATAAATAATAATTCCAATAACAAAATACATATTTAAAAATATAATACAAATTGTTATTATTATTATTGTTATTATATTATTATTAATAATAATATAACAAATATATTGCAAATTAGTAATAATATATAATAATACAAATGAATAATAATAATAATTATTAATAATATAACAAATATAATACAAATTATTATTATTAATAATAAATTAAAAAAAATAAAAAATACTAAAATAAAAATAATAAAATAATAAAATTATGTAAACTGAAACATTAATGGTCAAAATTGTAATTTGGGTTTCCGTTTTAGTTTTGCATAACAACATCCAGAGATCATCATTTCTTTGACGTTCCATCCCAATATTTGATATTACAATAGACAATACTGGGAAAAGTCTTCTGAGCTCATTTTATCCAAAAACAGACAATCCCTTTAAATGGAGATCATGCCATAACATACAAGATCGTTAGGGAGATTCCGAAACGCGTAACACGTGATCGAGTCATTTAACTCCGCAGTGTCCAGGACGAGTCCGGATGATTCCATTGATAAATTGATTTATGTTAATGCCCTTGTATGTGCGATGACGGATGCTCTTCGTTATGGTTTTATGTGCATTGTTAATCATTGCGGCGGCGGTTTTTTTCCATCGTGATATGGTTGATGGAAGCATCACGTTGTCCGGGTCTCGGGCTAAAGGCCTGATTTATTAGTTAATTTAGTGGAGTAATTGCTATTTTATTGCCTACAGAGAAATCCATACATTGCCCGTTCTGTGCAAGAAGTGCAGAAGTCAGGTCACGGTATATTGACGGTCAGTGGCCGCAGTTATTACGTCCACTGGTAATGTCTTATTATTGTATTGGGGTATAAGGGTCAGTTATAATATAATGTAGATTATATTACCACTCCCTCTGCGGGTGACTGTAGTCTGTCTTTGCAAAATCCCCAATGTTTATATAGGTCAGTCTATACTAGGATACAGGAGGCCAGTGATGTGGTGCATTGTCAGTGGCTGAGGCCAGGATTTTGCACACCGGACCCATGGACAATTAGTATCATCTAGGGTCCTAGCCCTATCCCTAGCTTTATGCTTGGTGCTAGACCTACTCCTAGCATCACATTTACTCCCTAGTCCTACCTCTAGCTCTAAGCCTAATCCTAGCCCTATCCCTAGCTCTACATATATATCTAACCCTATCTCTAGCTGTATGTTTAGTGCTAGCCCTATCCCTAGCTCTCCACTTACTCTCAGCCCTATCCCTAGCTCTATGTTCAGTGCTAGCCCTATCCCTAGCTCTCCACTTACTCTCAGCCCTATCCCTAGCTCTATGTTCAGTGCTAGCCCTATCTCTAGCTCTCCACTTACTCTCAGCCCTATCCCTAGCTCTATGTTCAGTGCTAGCCCTATCCCTAGCTCTCCACTTACTCTCAGCCCTATCCCTAGCTCTATGTTCAGTGCTAGCCCTATCCCTATCTCTACACTTACTCCCAGCCCTATCTCTTGCTCTACACCGACTTCCAGACCTATCCTAACTATACACTTCACTTAGTCCTAGCCCTATCCCTAGCTCTATACTTAGTCCTAGCCCTATATCATTAACTACACTTAGTCCTATCCCTACACTTAGTCCTAGCCCTATCCCTAGCTCAACACTTAGTCCTAGGTATATCCCTAGCTCTATGCTTAGTCCTAGCCCTATCCTTAGCTCCACATGTAGTCTTGGCTCTATCCCTAGACCTATGCCTAGCTCTACGCTTAGTCTTAGCCCTATCCCTAACTCTTTACTTAGTCCTAGCTCTATCCTTAGCTCTGTATTTAGTCCTAGCCCTATCCTTAGCTCTACACGTAGTCCTATCCCTATTCCTAGCTTTATTCTTAGTCCTAGCCCTATCCTTAGCTCTACATGTAGTCCTATAACTATCTCTAAAGCTTAGTTCTATCCCTATCCCTAGCTCTACACGTAGTCCTTGCCCTATCCCTAGCTCTATGCTTAGTGCTAGTGTGGTGCCCCTGCAGACCGGTCACCACTAGATGGCGCAGCCGGGATTGGTAAGTCGTCTCTCCCCACACACACCCAATACACTCCCGATCCCAAGTTTAGGTACTCTATGTCCATCAAAGGGATAGCAGGAAGAGCCAGGTGGAGGGTGGAAAGTTAGAGAAGAACCCGGTTAGGGGAGGTACCAACACAACAAAAAGGACACACAACACCAAGGGAGTAGAAGAGAACTAGGAAAGTGAAGTTCAAGTGAGTTAGTTAGTCGGAGAGAAAACAAGACCAGACCAACCCAGACAGAGCCATACCAGTCAGAAGGAAAGGCGAGACCATCATACAGGACTGAGAAAACCCGGACCCGGCGGTCTGTGCCACTTATGAGGCTAGCCCGGGTCCAAGGCTGTAAACTGTGGTCAGTGACAGGAGTTCAGGTGTGCTTAAGTTAGCAAGGACACTGGTGGACTGGGCCAGAACCAGAGTGCCGGCTTTGCTGAAGTGGCCATGCGCCAACCACAGACTCCGGCGGCGTGTGAGGTCTTTATGTCCTGAGACCCATCCTCAAGTGCAGTGAAGAGAAGGCTGATGTATTAGTACTAGGGGACCCGGAAAGTCACCCACTGAAAGCCTGTGACCGCTGGATTGTAGCTAGCATGTGAAAGGGACTGAAAAAGCCCAAAAGAGACACGAAAGGGGGCGACGCAGACAAACCATCCCGGCTGCTTAGACCACATAGGAACCGCTGCTGAACTGTTGTAACCTGTACCATCTGCAAAGGAAAAGAGTAAAACCCGGTTAAAGCTTGATGTGGTCTGAGACTGTGTTTCTTGCGCCTAAGAGGAGGTAGACTGATTTGGTGATCCGGCAGTAGGAGGCTGCCTGTGACAGTGAACGCTGCACCCCACCACATCCACAGACTTCACGGTTGCCTTGGGGACCAGCCCTACCCGTGGAGTGATCAACATCCTCGCTGTCACCCCATCATCCCTAGAGGTCCCGACTGCAGCAGCAGCTACTCATGGCCTCACACCACAGGTGGCATCACAATAATCTCTATAAACTGTTCCCCCTTTTATTGACCTTTCCCAGGGCCACGAAGCCGGGTCACAACACCGGCACATCCCGCAGCCCCCAGATGACGACCAAAGGACCAGATTCCGAGTACCCCATGACCCTGGTGGGTGAGTAACTAGCCCTATCCTTAGCTCTACATGTAGTCTTAGCCCTATCCCTAGCTCTATGCTTAGTCCTAGCCCTATCCTTAGCTCTACACGTAGTCCTAGCCCTATCCTTAGCTCCAGATGTAGTCCTAGCTCTATCCCTAGCTTTATGGTTAGTCCTAGCCCTATCCTTAGCTCTACACATAGTCCTAGCCCTATTCCTAGCTCTATGCTTAGTCCTAGCCCTATCCTTAGCTCTACACGTAGTTCTAGCCCTATCCCTAGCTCTATGCTTAGTCCTAGCCCTATCCTTAGCTCTACATGTAGTCCTAGCCCTATCCTTAGCTCTACACGTAGTCCTAGCTCTATCCCTAGCTTTATGGTTAGTCCTAGCCCTATCCTTAGCTCTACATGTAGTCCTAGCCCTATCCCTAGCTCTATGCTTAGTCCTAGCCCTATCCTTAGCTCTACATGTAGTCCTAGCCCTATCCTTAGCTCTACACGTAGTCCTAGCTCTATCCCTAGCTTTATGCTTAGTCCTAGCCCTATCCTTAGCTCTACACGTAGTTCTAGCCCTATCCCTAGCTCTATGCTTAGTCCTAGCCCTATCCTTAGCTCTACATGTAGTCCTAGCCCTATCCTTAGCTCTACACGTAGTCCTAGCTCTATCCCTAGCTTTATGGTTAGTCCTAGCCCTATCCTTAGCACTACATGTAGTCCTAGCCCTATCCCTAGCTCTATGCTTAGTCCTAGCCCTATCCTTAGCTCTACATGTAGTCCTAGCCCTATCCTTAGCTCTACACGTAGTCCTAGCTCTATCCCTAGCTTTATGGTTAGTCCTAGCCCTATCCTTAGCTCTACATGTAGTCCTAGCCCTATCCCTAGCTCTATGCTTAGTCCTAGCCCTATCTTTAGCTCTACATGTAGTCCTAGCCCTATCCTTAGCTCTACACGTAGTCCTAGCTCTATCCCTAGCTTTATGCTTAGTCCTAGCCCTATCCTTAGCTCTAGACATAGTCCTAGCCCTATCTCTAGCTCTATGCTTAGTCCTAGCCCTATTCCTGTGCTTAGTCCTAACCCTATCACTAGGTCTATATGCAGTCCTACCCCTATCCCTAGCTCTACTCTTAGCCCTTACCTTAGCCTGTTCTTAGACCTACATCGAACCCTAGTCAGGTTTTGATAACTATGTGAAAACATAACATGTATTACAATATTTCTAATGTGGAATTTCTATAGGGATCACTATATGAAATTTCAGCAGTCATAATGAGTATGCCATTAGCTCCTGCGCTCCGCATGGGCGGGTACCAAAGTGATGAAATTCACTTCCTAATTCTAGGACTTACTCGATCTCACCAGCTGTCAGGGGGGAATTTAATGATTTAGGGCACTGGCCCAATAAAAAGCAGCACCGATCAGTGGGAGCCTCAGATAAAGGGGGCTGAGAAAGGGGTGTATGTCTACCCCATTAATTTGGTGCCCAGGACAGCTGTCCCTCTGGCCCCCCCTGCTGGAAGGCTATACATGAATCAGAGGGCTCAGGATGAACAGAGACATAGGCGATAGACAGATGGGAGAGCGAGGATGAGGAAGGACAGAATGAGGCCGCGTCGTATCAGCTTTGTTGTCTGATTTGTTCTTTTCATGTGTTTTTGTTTTCCCCGTCACAGACGACTTGAGGGAATCGCTTTAAAGAAGAAGCAGCAAATCCACAGGAACATACGGAGGTAAACTCTCCCGGAGGAATCAGAAGGAGACGTTTGGTTTTCTTCCAAGAGCAGCGATTATTCCATATGTTCTAGGCGTCTCCGGACGTCTGATTATTTATTTATGTGTTATAAGTGCTGCATCATGGAGTCGTCCAGCACATATGTACCATGGAGAGGCGCCGCCGCCCACAACATGTGCCCATATATATAGAGAAATACACACAAATGGACAACGTCCGGCCATCTGTCCGTCTACACGGTCTAATCTATACATCTAGGGAATCATCTGTTATTCCTCTATACCTCTCATCTATTAGATTAATCTTCCTATATAATATCCATTATCCATCCAATCATGTATTTACAGTTGTGGCCAAAAGTATTGACACCCCTGCCATTCTGTCAGATAATACTCAGTTTCTTCCTGAAAATGATTGCAATCACAAATTCTTTGGTATTATTATCTTCATTTAATTTGTCTTCAATGAAAAAAACACAAAAAGAATTGTCCTAAAGCCAAATTGGATCTAATTCCACCAAACATAAAAAAGGGGGTGGACAAAAGTATTGGCACTGTTAGAAAAATTATGTGATGCTTCTCTAATTTGAGTAATTAACAGCACCTGTAACTTACCTGTGGCACCTAACAGGTGTTGGCAATAACTAAATCACACTTGCAGCCAGTTGACATGGATTAAAGTTGACTCAACCTCTGTCCTGTGTCCTTGTGTGTACCACATTGAGCATGGAGAAAAGAAAGAAGACCAAAGAACTGTCTGAGGACTTGAGAAACCAAATTGTGAGGAAGCATGAGCAATCTCAAGGCTACAAGTCCATCTCCAGAGACGTGAATGTCCCTGTGTCTACCGTGCACAGTGCCATCAAGAAGTGTAAAGCCCATGGCACTGCGGCTAACCTCCCTAGATGTGGACGGAAAAGAAAAATTGACGAGAGATTTCAACGCAAGATTGTGCGGATGGTGGATAAAGAACCTCGACTAACATCCAAACAAGTTCAAGCTGCCCTGCAGTCCGAGGGTACAACAGTGTCAACCCGTACTATCCGTCGGCGTCTGAATGAAAAGGGACTGTATGGTAGGAGACCCAGGAAGACCCCACTTCTTACCCCGAGACATAAAAAAGTCAGGCTGGAGTTTGCCAAAACTTACCTGAGAAAGCCTAAAACGTTTTGGAAGAATGTTCTCTGGTCAGATGAGACAAAAGTAGAACTTTATGGGCAAAGGCATCAATATAGAGTTTACAGGAGAAAAAAAGAGGCATTCAAAGAAAAGAACACGGTCCCTACAGTCAGACATGGCGGAGGCTCCCTGATGATTTGGGGTTGCTTTGCTGCCTCTGGCACTGGACTGCTTGACCGTGTGCATGGCATTATGAAGTCTGAAGACTACCAACACATTGTGCAGCATAATGTAGGGCCCAGTGTGAGAAAGCTGGGTCTCCCTCAGAGGTCATGGGTCTTCCAGCAGGACAATGACCCAAAACACACTTCAAAAAGCACTAGAAAATGGTTTGAGAGAAAGCACTGGAGACTTCTAAGGTGGCAGCAATGAGTCCAGACCTGAATCCCATAGAACACCTGTGGAGAGATCTAAAAATGGCAGTTTGGAGAAGGCACCCTTCAAATATCAGGGACCTGAAGCAGTTTGCCAAAGAAGAATGGTCTAAAATTCCAGCAGAGCATTGTAAGAAACTCATTGATGGTTACCGGAAGCGGTCGATCGCAGTTATTTTGGCTAAAGGTTGTGCAACCAAGTATTAGGCTGAGGGTGCCAATACTTTTGTCCGGCCCATTTTTGGAGTTTTGTGTGAAATGATCAATGTTTTGCTTTTTGCTTCATTCTCTTTTGTGTTTTTTCATTGAAGACAAATTAAATGAAGATAATAATAACAAAGAATTTGTGATTGCAATCATTGTCAGGAAGAAACTGAGTATTATCTGACAGAATTGCAGGGGTGTCAATACTTTTGGCCACAACTATCTATCTATCTATCTATCTATCTATCTATCTATCTATCTATCTATCTATCTATCTATCTATCTATCTATCTATCTATCCATTTCAAAGACGTTTTACTGTCAGGACTAAATACACAATAGTTTTTATAAAGCATAAAGTGTACAAAATAGTGATAGGGACTTTTGGGATGTTGGGTATGGGTTGTAGGAAAGGTGGATGCGGTACATCAAGTGTGGGGGCTGTAGGAGCAATGGATTGGGACAGATCCAGGGTGGAGGATATAAGAACAATCGATGGGGCAGATCCAGGGTGGGGGCTATAAAAACAATGTATGGGGGCAGATTCAGAGTACAAGCTATAAGAACAATGCATGGGAAAGATCCAAGGTGGGGGCTATAAGAACAATGCATGGGAAAGATCCAGGGTGGGGGCTAAAAGAACAATTGATGCGGCAGATCCAGGGTGAGGGCTATAAAAACGATGTATGGGGGCAGATTCAGAGTACAGGCTATAAGAACAATGGATGGGAAAGATCCAGGGTGGGGGCTATAAGAACAATGCATGGGAAAGACCCAGGTTGGGGGCTATAAGAGCAATGCATGGGAAAGATCCAGGGTTGGGGCTATAAGAACAATGGATGGGGCAGATCCAGGGTTGGGGCTATAAGAACAATGGATGGGGCAGATCCAGGGTGTGGGCTATAAGAACAATGGATGGGGCAGATCCATTGGGGTTATAGAAGTCCATGGCATATTACAGTTCTTTTTCTCGCAGTCTATGGCATTCGCTCACATACCGTGCTGCTATCGCCACTGCTCTCTATTCTTCTCCCAGGAGGATATGTGTTTTCTCTTCCTCCTTCATGATTATAAATCTGGGAAGAGATGTGAGAGTCTCCTGAAGTGAGTGTCCCTCACTGCTGAGTATTTGGAGCAGTGTAGCAGGAGGTGGCTCCCGTCCTCTATGGCCTCCTGATCACAGTGTTGGCACAGTCTTTCCTCCCTGGGCTTGTAGCTCTGCCTGTGTCGGCCGGACTCGATGCCCAGACTGTGGGCACTGGGTCTATATCGGCTCAGGATCTTGCGGTCTCTGGGGCCCAGGAGTTTCTCCAGATATGGGGCCGGTCTGTAGTCTCTCTGTAGACTCCGGTACATGGTCAGTTTCTGTGAGATGATCTATTTATCTTTCCATATCTATCTAGCTATCTATCCATATGGCCCCTGACTGTTCCCATTATTGATGAATTCTGTCCACCCTTCATAAGTTGGCTCCTCCATCCCGCAGAGTCTGACCCCGGCTGTTTCTGCTTTGCTCGGATCTCGCCTATTCCTAGACAATGTAAGTAATGTGCATCTTCCGTGTTTCCTGGGGGCAGACTGCGGAGCAAGCCGTAGATTGTGAGCTCCTGTGCTCAGGTGGGCAGACTGAGGAGCGACTGTAGATTGTGAGCTCCTGTGCTCAGGTGGGCAGACTGCGGAGCAGTCGTAGATTGTGACTCACCGTAAGCAGGGTTCTCAGGTCTCAGGCGCGGCTGTGGTCACGGTTCTGTGCCTGAGGCTGTGGAGGTGGTCAATGAAGGCTTAAATAAAATTAATAGGAATAAAGTTTGTTATTTCGTGACGCCACCTGTAGGGGTCCGGTGATGGCACCGGCGCTGCTTGGACCTCCGGGGGATGGGCGGCAGCAAGATGGATCCGCTCCCTATAGGACGAGCGGGAGTCCCCGGGGTCAGGAGCTGTCGTGATGGAATACGGCAGCTCAGTCGATTCTGTGGGTGAATCGGTTAGTAGTAGTTTTGAAATAAGGCTCGGACACGATGCTCCTCTGCACAGGTCTTTGCTTAGTTCACACACGGTACACTGGAATGACTGTTTCACTTTCAGGTAATGGACCGGGTGGTCCCTGTGATGAACAGTGTCCCTCCAAGGCTCCACAGTGTCTCTCTTTAACTGACTGTCCCTTTTACTCTTCGCTGCCTTTCACGTACCAGGTCAGGATACAGAAGAACTTCTATTGGGCACCCGAGCCGTTGGCCTGGCGGCTCCCGGTGGGTCCCTGGACCTCAATGGTGGGTACCCCTCCCGATACAGTTGGGGTGATGGTGGTTTGTGTATTGTGCTCCTATGAAGCCGTCAATCACTCCGGTTCTGTAGTGCGGCGATGGAGCATCTGCACTACCTCAGAGCCGGTACTCCGGGTTGGACTGGGCTCGGGTCGTTTCTTCACCCGTTACTTGTTCTCTTGGCCCCCTTCACTTCTGGGTCACCTCTGCTCGGTGCCCTCTCTGTTAGCTGTTCTGTCACGACATCTGTTCTTGCTCTTGTCTCTCTAACTTTCTAACTCTTTCTACTCTTTACCCACTGCTATGCATCTAACACTCCTCCCACCAGGACCGGTTGCCCAGGAAACGGGTGTCTAATTGGTCCTCTGCCTATAGATGTTGCATGTGGTGCATGGAGCCTTGGAATTAACTGGTTCATCATTGAGACGGAGAATACTGCACCTTCAGTCAGGGGTGCAGTACCCTACTGTGACGCACTCGTTGCGGGGCGCCACAATTGTAAGCTCATGTGCTCCGGTGGGCAGACTGAGGAGTGGCCGTAGATTGTGAGCTCCTGTGCTCCGGTGGGCAGACTGGTGATCGGTTGTAGATTGTGAGCTCCTGTGCTCCGGTGGACAGACTGCGGAGCGGCTGTAGATTGTGAGCTCCGGTGGGCAGACTGCGGAGCGGCTGTAGATTGTGAGCTCATGTGCTCCGGTGGGCAGACTGGTGATCGGTTGTAGATTGTGAGCTCCTGTGCTCCGGTGGGCAGACTGAGGAGCGGCTGTAGATTGTGAGGTCCTATGCTCCGGTGGGCAGACTGAGGAGCGGCTGTAGATTGTAAGCTCATGTGCTCCGGTGGGCAGACTAGTGATCGGTTGTAGATTGTGAGCTCCTGTGCTCCGGTGGGCAGACTGAGGAGCGGCCGTACATTGTGAGATCCTGTGCTCCAGTGGGCAGACTGCGGAGCGGCCGTACATTGTGAGATCCTGTGCTCCGGTGGGCAGACTGAGGAGTGGCCGTAGATTGTGAGATCCTGTGCTCCGGTGGGCAGACTGCGGAGCGGCTGTAGATTGTGAGCTCCTGTGCTCCGGTGGGCAGACTGCGGAGCGGCTGTAGATTGTGAGCTCCTGTGCTCCGGTGGGCAGACTGCGGAGTGGCTGTAGATTGTGAGCTCCTGTGCTCCGGTGGGCAGACTGCGGAGCGGCTGTAGATTGTGAGTTCCTGTGCTCCGGTGGGCAGACTGCGGAGCGGCTGTAGATTGTGAGCTCCTGTGCTCCGGTGGGCAGACTGCGGAGCGGCCGTAGATTGTGAGCTCCTGTGCTCTGGTGGGCAGACTGCGGAGTGGCTGTAGATTGTGAGCTCCTGTGCCCCGGGGGGCAGACTGCGGAGCGGCCGTAGATTGTGAGCTCCTGTGCTCCAGTTATTCCGCACACATTCCACCCCGTGCCATAAGTCTGGGAGGTTACAATGTAATAAATACGAC
This sequence comes from Allobates femoralis, assembly GCA_033576535.1. Lineage (NCBI taxonomy): Eukaryota > Metazoa > Chordata > Amphibia > Anura > Aromobatidae > Allobates > Allobates femoralis. The sequence goes on from JARQOC010000009.1 coordinate 61,501,310, forward strand.
ACAAGCCGAGCGGCTGGTATCCTGCGGGCACGGGCACAGGCGGCGCAGAGAAGGCTATTAGCAGTTCTAATGAATGGCAAAGGAGATGTTATTACTGCCACAAATTCTGCGCCGAGTAATCACACAAGGAGAATTTCTCACATTTTAAAGGGAATGGAATAGGACGGCTCATAAATGACTGATTGGATGGAGAGAATATTCAGGCGAGCGCCCGTCTGGGAGAAGCCGATGCCTGGAGGTTTGCAATTTCCTGGCACGCAGGGTTAACCGGCTGCTGCGGAGGCTGGGGCCACTGATAATACAGAGAGGGAAGATGGCGACCGGAGATCAGACTGCAACCTCATTACATAATGGAAGCAAAAAAATGGGCAACGGGTGCAACAATACTGTGCCATAGGGCATCCTACTACGGCCGGTAGTCACGGTTATGGATGGCACATCGGTGTACCTACTCGTCTTCCTGGAGGCTCTTTATTGCATCCTCAATTTTTTTCACCCCCTTCTTACAGTCTATACCTCCCTATGTCACACACAGCCCCCAGTATATGTGGGTTGGGGGGGCTGTTGTTTTTGGGTTGGGGGGTGGGTGCAGATTGGACATTTTTTTTGCGGGGGGTGTAGGTTTGTGGGAAGTGTTTTTTGGGGGTGGCGGGCTTTTTTTTGGGGGGCGGGCTGGTTTGGGGAGGGTGCGCGGATTGAGGGCTTTAGGGAGGGCAGGGGGTGTGGGCTTGAGGGGCATTTGTTTTGGGGGGTGAGTTTGGGGAGGGTGCAGGAGGGAGATCTGGGGTGGGAGTTTTGGAGTGGGGGCAAGGGGTAAGTTTGGGGGGTGGGGGTGGGTGGGGCAGGTTTGATGCGTATAGTGGACATACATACACACACACATACACTCAGCTTATAACTAAGAGCAGTTAGTTACTATGCCCGAGCAACGCCAGGCTAAACAGCTAGCGAGCTATAAAAGGTGGAGAAGTGGCAAATATATATGACCCCTGGTGGCTGGAGGGGCCAAAAAGAATGAATAATACATGGGAGGTGGGGCCCTATTACAGATTTTCCCTTGGGGCCCAGGGTCTTGAGGGTTCACCTGGTCCCAAGATGTAATGGGGGCAAGAATGGGTTGCGAGTGCCCATGCATACAAGGGAAGATGTGGATGTTGCATTGCATTGTGAAAAAAAGGTCTATATCTTAAGAGGGGGCATTACAGGAACCCAATGACTCCATATATCTGTAGACACTTGTGGGGTCAGCACTGTTTGCCCATGCAGAGTCATAGAAAACCCTCAGGATGACAGATTATTCCCAGAATTGAGCTCATATATAGTCCAATGCTGGATTAGATGACTTTCCAAACCACTGGTACCAGATAATAGCAATTATGTCATTTAAAGGAAATTTTACTATTAGAAACTAGAGTTATGGTTGTATAGATCTTGAGATAACAATAAAAACGATACCTGTCTTGTCGTAATCCGATGTTCCAACGCTGAGAGATTGAGCTTTGAAGTAACAATGCAAATTAGTCCTGGGGGCGTGTCTGAGCACTTAGCGTATTGCCACGCCCCCAAAGCTTCAATGCTCAATTTCTCAGCACTGGTAACTCGGATTTTTACAAGAGAGGTGTCATTTTTCTTGTCTTACTTTGAACTATTCATCTGTACAACTAGATTCAGTATTAAAATCAACATATCAGGTTCCCTGATAATCTAGAAATTCTAATATTCCAGCACTGGTAAACTGGATTATTGGGATTTTACTGTATAGGTTTAAAAAGAAATAAAGTAAAACAATATCCTCTTTCCAGAAACAATTTCTCGCTCATCGCTTCGCGGTATAGAAATGGCGTCATTGACATTCACAGCGCGCCGCTTTCCGCTCACGTTCTATCAGTGACTATTGTTTTCCGAAACTGATGTAACAAATCTTCAACATGAAAATAAATAAAATTAGAACCTGATGGGAATTGGGAGATCTGAGCGGAGAATGAGAATGAAAGTTCAGCGCACAATAGGCCGGTGCGGCGCGTGCTGCCGAGATGATGCATTCCTCGCCAGCGGATATAGATCAGCAACCGGGGATTTATGGCGAATGCAAAATGCGAAACGTCTTCAAAATTAATCAGCGATCGGCGGAGATTCCGCAAAATGCCGAGCGAAGGAAGAAACTCTGATGAGAACTGGTTTCTATATTAAGAGCCAAGACACTGACAATTGCTTAAAGGGCAATTCCAGGAGGGTGAAGAGATGCAGCAGAGCGGAGATTGTCATTACACATCGTCATTGGAACACAATTATGAACACTTAACATAAGGCTCATCCTGTTCTCCTGGTTTATGAATAGCATGCCAGAACTGCAGTGAAGACTGACACAGTCAATGGAAGACATCAAAACCCCCATAAGACTGCACTACACCATCCAGGGTCTGTGCTGGCAGATGATAACCCTATAACCACTGTATGGGTCCATTAATAGCGCCCCCTACAGTGCTGGGTTCAATTAAGAATCAGTTAATAGAGGGTATGGACTATAGTTAGAGGGGGGTCTGGTCTGGAGTCTTCGTTTCTTTAGAGAAGCTGCTCTGGGGGTCTCCATTTCTTTACGGGGTCTGCTCTGGAGTCTTCTTAAAGGGGTCTGATCTGGGGTCTCCATTTCTTTAGGGTGGTCTGGTCTGTAGTCTCCATTTCTTTAGGGGGGTCTGCTCTGGAGTCTCCATTTCTTTAGGGGGGTCTGCTCTGGAGTCTTCATATCTTTAGGGGGTCTGCTCTGGAGTCTTCTTAAAGGGGTCTGACCTGGGGTCTCCATTTCTTTAGGGTGGTCTGGTCTGGAGTCTCCATTTCTTTAGGGGGTCTGCTGTGGAGTCTCCATTTCTTTAAGGGGTCTGCTCTGGAGTCCCCATATCTTTAGGGGGTCTGCTATGGAGTCTCCATTTCTTTAGGGGGTCTGCTGTGGAGTCTCCATTTCTTTATGGGGTCTGCTGTGGAGTCTCCATTTCTTTAGGGGGTCTGCTATGGAGTCTCCATTTCTTTAGGGGGTCTGCTATGGAGTCTCCATTTCTTTAGGGGGTCTGGTCTAGGGTCTTTATTTAGAGGGGTCTACTTTGGAAATTATCTAGGTGGTCTACATTTGCGTAGGTGGTCTCCGTCTGAATTTTGAGGTCCGTAGCCTACATTCTTATTGTTTGAGGTGGTCTAGTTTGGGAATTATTGCAGGGGTCCGTAGTTTTTCGGAGCCACAAACATCTTGAACGGGTTTGTTTAGCATTTCTGTAGGGGTCCGGTCTGGGGTCTATCAGTTTACAGAGTCCAGTCCAAGTTCTACATTTCTAACAAGGGTTGGGATCTGCATTTTTGGGGGACTGGTCTGAGTTCTAACATTCGAGGGGAGTCGGGGGTCTGGTATCAGTTCTACATTTCTGTACAGGGTGTAGTTTGGGCATATTTTTAGAAGGTCTGTATTTATATAGGGAATCTGGGGTGTGATTATCTTAAGGGGTCTGGGCTGGGATGTGTATGTCTTTAGAGGGCTTGGTCGGAGGAGCCCATTTCTTTAGGCGGTCTGGTCTGGGGTGTGTGTGTGTTTAGGGGGCTTGGTTTGAGATGCCCATTTGTTTAAGGGCTCTGGGAAGTGTATGCCTTTAGGGACCTTGGTCTGAGGTGCCTATTTCTTTAGGGGGTGTGGTCTGGGGTGTGTATGTCTTTAGGGGGCTTGGTCGGAGGTGCCTATTTGTTTAGGGAGTCTGGTTTGGTGTCTGAATGTCTTTAAGGGACTTAATCGGAGGTGCCTATTTCTTTAGGGGGCTTGGTCAGAGGTACCTATTTGTTTAGGGAGTCTGGTTTGGTGTCTGAATGTCTTTAAGGGACTTAATCGGAGGTGCCTATTTCTTTAGGGGGCTTGGTCAGAGGTGCCTATTTGTTTAGGGAGTCTGGTTTGGTGTGTGTATGTCTTTAGGGGGCTTAGTCAGAGGTGCCTATTTCTTTAGGGGCTTGGTCGGCGGTGCCTATTTCTTTAGGGGGTCTAGTTTGGGGTGTGTATGTCTTTAGGGGGCTTAGTCTGAGGTGCCTATTTCTTTAGGGGTTCTGGTTTGGGCTGTGTATGTCTTTAGGGGGCTTAGTCGGAGGTGCTTGTTTCTTTAGGGTGCTTGGTCAGAGGTATCCATTTCTTTAGGAGGCCTGGTCTCGGGTCTTGATAAAGAAGCTGTGTTGGGTGTACATTTTTGGGGTATACACTGTATTTAATTTTATTTTGGGGGTCTGGCGTCTATATATAGGTGTCTTGTGGGGGGTCTGCATTTGTTAGGAGGTGTTAAGGCAACAAACTGAATTTGAAACTTCTCAAAAGTTTTAAGTATAAGAAATCCCTCATCGTATCATGACACCCCACCGGTTTTGGAGGAAAGCATCGATTATGACTGTCACCACAAAAAAAAGTAACGTTTTATAAAATCTGAAGATGATAATCTTCTTTTAGAGTAATATGATTTTGGAGATGTGGACTCCACCTCAGCGCTCCACTAGTCACAGCCCCTCAGGTTGTTTCTTCTGAATTATGTCTCGGTTACAGACGCTTCCTCCATCCCGGCGTTGGCTAAGAAAAGCCATCATCATAAAAAGCAGAAATACCGTGACTCTACTTACTGACTAGTCGCACGCTGGAGTTACGTGAGCCGAGTTTATTGGATGCGAAGCATGTGTAATTCCCATAATTCCTTGAGGTGACATTTGAAAACAGAAGCACCGACCAAGTCTTCTCGTTCTGGATCTTCAAACCCTCCATTCCTGGAGACAGTCTGTCGAGAGAGGCCGGGGCAGTCAGATGTAGAGATGAAGGAAAAGAAAATGTCATTGGAGCTGGTGCCGTAATCACAGAATAATCGTGCAGTACTTATAGTTTGGACATGTCAACCAGAGACAGAAGTTGGAGATGACTCGTTGGCAAGGATGGGTGGTGAGATGTACTCAAACCCAATAGGAAACAAAATAATCCTTTGTAGACTCTACTTAAAGTCACACATTGACGTTCAGTGCCAGGGTTTCTACCACTCAAAGTCTAAGACAACTTGAAATCCAAGGCAAATAGGATTTGGGCTGACAGTAAATCAAGAATTGGACGATGTTTGACTTGGTTTTCAAGTAGACCATTCATGGTCTACCACAATCCCAATCCTAGCTATGACTTGTCTTTCAAAGTGTTCATCTTTGGTATAAATTGGGTTTGAGGTCATTGTAGACCATGAACTGTCAACTTCTATCTCCAGGCCAAGTTGGGTTTAGGGTGATGTCAAACTTAGAATTGAGTGGTGTTTGATTTGGTTTCAAGTTGACCATTCATGGTCTACCACAACCCCAAACCTAACTTTGACTTGTCTTTCAAAGTGTTCATCTTTGGTATAAATTGGGTTTGAGGCCATTGTAGACCATGAACTGTCAACTTCTATCTCCAGGCCAAGTTGGGTTTAGGGTGATGTCAAACTTAGAATTGAGTGGTGTTTGACTTGGTTTTCAAGTAGACCATTCATGGTCTACCACAATCCCAATCCTAGCTATGACTTGTCTTTCAAAGTGTTCATCTTTGGTCTAAATTGGGTTTGAGGTCATTGTAGACCACGAACTGTCAACTTGTAACTGAAGCCTAAATTGGGTTTGGATTGATGTCAAATGGAGTGGTATTTGACTTGGGTATGGGATTGTGGTACACCATGATTGGTCAACTTGAAACCCAACTTAATTGTGTTCCAAGTTGATCATTTATGGTCTAAATTGGGCTTGAGGTCATTGTAGACCATGAACTGTCAACTTGTAACTCAAGGCAAAGTTGGGCTTGGGGCGATGTCATTCCAAGAGCGGACTGATGTTTCACTTTGGTGTCATTTTGACTATTTATGGTCTAACACCACCCCAAATTCATTTTTAGCTTTGTTTTCAAGTTCACCATTTATAGCCTAACCCCACCAAAAGCCTAATTGTAAGTAAACCATTCACGTCTAACACTACCTAAAACTCAATTTTACCTTGGGTTACAAGATGTCTACCACAACTCCAAACCCAACTTAGACCATGAGTGGTCAACTCAAAACCCAAATCAAAGTTCTGTTTGAAGTTGTGGTAGACCATGAATGAACAACTTGTAACTCAAGATAAAATTGGGTTTGGTGCGATGTTGAACCAAGAATGGGGTGGTGTTAGACCATGACGGGTCGATTTAAACCCAGGGCACGTTTGAGCTTGGAGTAGTGTATCAACTTGAACGCAAGACAAAAGTTGTGTTTGGGGTGGTGCTAGCACATGAATGAGTGCTTTTGAACCATGAATCGCCAACTTGAAACGCAGGGCAAAATTGGGTTTGGAGTAATATTAGACCATGGATGGTCTACTTGAACCCAAGACAGTTTGCTCAGGGGTGGTGCTAGACCATGATTGGGGGTTGTGTTGACCCATGAATGGCCAACTTGAAACCCAAGGTAAAGTTGGGTTTGGGTTGTGTTAGACCATGAATGGTCAACTTAGGTGGGTGTGAGGTTGTTGAGTACTCAATGAGAGAGCTGAATCTTCCCACCATTGTGCCTGTGGGCAAATTATTTTTAATTTAAATTAATTATTACTTTGATAGAAGAGCATCAGGGATTATTACTTTTTTGTCACCTCTTGTACTCACTTTTTGTCGTCCTTATACCATTCAAACTTGCTGGGGGCTCGGCTGACGCGTGGCAGCGGAGGATGGCCGTCTTCCCGATGGATGACTCTGCGTCCTTCCCACTGGAGAATACTGGAGGATCTATAGTTCAAATAGAAGTAACAAATATTACATTGACAATTATGTAAATAATAATTGTGGAAAGTTAAAATGGCGGTATATTCTGGTATCATGCTGGTATTAGGTTTGCTCTTTATTGCAATATTATCTTGTTGCCATTATCTGGGCTCTATATAGCAGTATAATCTTGATGTTAAGTATTGATGTAGTATTATATCAGTTGTACCATACTTGGCGGTATTATCTTTGTATCTCAGTGGTATAATATTAGTTGTATACAGCAGTATTACCTTGGTATCTCCATGGTATTATAATAGCTGAAGAGAGCCGTATTATCTTGGGATCTCAGTGGTATTATAGTAGCGGTATATGGCAGTATTATCTTAGCATCTATGTTGCATTATATCAGTTGACTATACCACTATTATTTTGGGGGTATTTATCAGTTGTGCATGACAGTATCATCATGGTATATATTGGTAGTATTACATCAGCACTATATGCAGTATTATCTTTATAGCTCAGTTGTATTACATCAGCTCTATATGGCAGTATTATCTTGGTATCTTGGTGGTACTATATCAGTTGTATATGGCAGTATTATCTTGGTATCCTATTGGTATAATAGCAGTTGTATATGGCAGTATTATCTTGGTATGTTGGTAATACTATATCAGCTGTATATGGCAGTATTATCTTGGTGTGTTGGTAGTATTATATCAGCTGTATATGGCAGTATTATCTTGGTAGTATTATCCTGGTATGTTGGTGGTATTATATCAGTTGTATATGGCAGTATTATCTTGGTATGTTGGTAATATTATATCAGTTGTATATGGCAGTATTATCTTGGTATGTTTGTAGTAGTATATCAGTTGTATATGGCAGTATTATCTTGGTATGTTTGTAGTAGTATATCAGTTGTATATGGCAGTATTATCTTGGTATGTTGGTAGTATTATATCAGTTGTATATGGCAGTATTATATTGGCATGTTGGTGGTATTATATCAGTTGTATATGGCAGTATTATCTTGGTATGTTGGTGGTATTATATCAGTTGTATATGGCAGTATTATCTTGGTATTTTGGTAGTATTATATCAGTTGTATATGGCAGTATTTATTTCCTATTTTCAGGAGATCGCTGTCTACTTCTGATCTTCCCGTACAGATTCTCACGTTACAATATTTTCTTCTGTGTAGCTGAATTATTGATTTCGGGATTTGCGGTATGAAAATGTCTATTTTTTTTTCTGTGCCGTGAAGTAAAATATGATATTTACATTGTAACTAGGACTTTTATTTCCTTAATGCTCCTAATAGCTTTCCCCCGGGAGCGGCGTGCCACAAAGCGCTCTCCGTTTTTCAGCGCGGGGATTGCCTTCGCTGCCGCTTTCTGACGTATGATAGAGACAGATCTGCCGATGAGACCATTCGATTGCCGCTGAACGCCGCCGCTCTGCTCTTTTCCTGACAGATCGGCGGAGGGTCTGCGGCGGCTTCACCCGCTCATTGTAAAACGGCGTTTTATGTTTTTATGTCGGCCATTTCCTTCGCATTACGCTTCGTTTTATGATTTCATGCACATAACATGGACCCTCTTCCTATAAATAAAACATTTGTTTTATTTCCCTCCTGCGATGCGATAAGAGCTCGGCCGGAAAAGCAAACAAAAAAAAATGTGCATTTAACAAAAACTGTTTTTTTTGTGACCCTAAGGGAGTGAATATTCATGAAAAAAAGGTGCGAGTATTCACTGCTGATATTTGTGTGGAGCAATTGATTGGCGAACAGCGGTTTTATTCATTAAACAGTCGGCACCATAAGTCTGGCAAAAAATTAATCATTTTTTTGTGTATTTTGTAGTTAAGCAAACTTTTGCCATTTTTTAATCAAGTTCAAGTTTCACCAACTTTATTAAAAGTGGCACAAATTGCAGCAGACGAGCTCCATCATTGTTGCGTTTGACCTTTTTTAGTTAACTTTGTGCCTTATTCTTCATATTTATTTTATTTTTTTGCCTGATTCATTTGTGCCTTAGGGCCACTTTACACGCACCAACTTATCTGTCCAACTTCTGAACAACTTACTGGTTGCAGTGAAATCATGGATACATTGTTACATTTGTACACAGCCACAAAATGGAACAAAGTATCCATGATTTCACTGCAACCAGTAAGTTGTTCAGAAGTTGGACAGATAAGTTGGTGTGTGTAAAGTGGCCCTTAGACACTGCTCAAAAAATAAGGGGAACACTTAACAACCCAATGTAACTCCAAGTCAGGGCAGAGACACCTATAGAGACACACTTATAGAAACACATTTATAGAGACACACCTATGATAAGTGCGTCTCCCGAGGTGTGTCTCCCTAAGTGTGTCTCCATAGGTGTGTCTCCATAAGTGTGTCTCCTTAAGTGTGTCTCCATAGGTGTGTCTCCATAGGTGTGTCTCCTTAAGTGTGTCTCCATAGTGTGTCTCCTTAAGTGTGTCTCCATAGGTTGTGTCCTCCATAGGTGTGTCTCCATAAGTGTGTCTTCTTAGGTGTGTCTCCATAGGTGTGTCTCCATAGGTGTGTCTCCATAGGTGTGTCTCCATAGGTGTGTCTCCTTAAGTGTGTCTCCTTAAGTGTGCCTCCTTAAGTGTGTCTCCATAAGTGTGTCTCCATAGGTGTGTCTCCATAAGTGTGTCTCCATAGGTGTGTCTTTTGCCATTTGTTTTAAGTAGGTTCAAGTTTTACCAACTTTTCAAAGTGGCTCCAAATTGTTTAAGCGAGCTCATCTTATAGTTTTACCTTTAAGTTTCACTTTGTGTCCTTAATTGTCTCTTTATTTATTTTTAGCCTGTTTACATTTTGTGCTACATAACACTGGGCTCAGAAAATAAAGGAACCCTTAACAACACAAATGTAACCTCCAGATCACGAACCAGAAGTACACCTATAGAGACACACTTATAGTACCAATTTCTCATAGGTGTCTCCTTATGATTCGTGTGTGTCTCTACAGTGTGTCTCATACAGTGTGTTCACTACAGTGTGTCTCCGAGTGTGGTCTCCAGGTGTGTCTCCTTAAGTGGGTCTCCATAGGTGTGTCTCCTTAGGTGTGTCTCCATAGGTGTGTCTCCATAAGTGTGTCTCCATAGGTGTGTCTCCTTAAGTGGTCTCCATAGAGTGTGTCTCCATAAGTGTGTCTCCATAGTGGGTCTCCATAGGTGTGTCTCCTTAAGTGGGTCTCGATAGGTGTGTCTCCTAAGTGTGTCTCCATAGGTGTGTCTCCATAGGTGTGTCTCCATAGGTGTGTCTCCTTAAGTGGGTCTCCTTAAGTGTGTCTCCATAGGTGTGTCTCCTTAGGTTGTCTCCATATGGTTAGTGGTCTCCATAGGTGGGTCTCCATAGGTGTGTCTCCATAGGTGTGTCTCCATAGGCGTGTCTCCATAAGTGTGTCTCATATTCTCATAGTTTCATAGGGCACCATGTGGCACCCGTGTACATCATAACTCATATAGGGCCACCTATAAGACACACCTGTAAGACACACTTATGAAAGCTGCATGCGAGTGTCTCGCATGCATCTCACATGACTCAACCCAGCCGCTGCCTCTCTGAAGGGGAGCGTGGAGCTGATTGTGTTTCTCTGGAGCTCTACACTCCCGTCCAGAGAGGCAGGGGTCGGGTGAGTCATGTTGATGTATGGGATACACTCGCATGCAGCTTGTATAGTGTTTTTCACCCTCAATCACACATCAGTGAAATCCATCTGTCCAGTTATGAAGCAATACCGATGTGAATCAATCCTGCTGTTGTGCAAATGGAACAAACAACAGGTAGAGATGATCAGCAATTAGTAAGCACCCCTTATAAAGGAGTGGCTCTGCAGGTGGTGACCACAGACCATTTCTCTGTTCATCCTTTTTGGCTATTGTTTTGGTCACTTTTGCATGTTGTCATTGCTCTCACGCCTAGAGGGAGCATGATGCGTATCTACAACCCCAGAAGGTGCTCATGTAGTGCAGCTCATCTAGGATGGCACATCAATGTGAGCTGTAGCAAGAAAGGTAGCAGTGTCCATAGCATGGAGTAGATACCAGGAGACGTGGAGGGGGCCGTAGGAGGGCAACAACGCCGCAGCAGGACCGCTACCTCTCCTTTGTCCACTGTCTCCTGGTATCTGACCCATGCTCTGGTCACTACACTTCTTGCCACAGCTCACCTTGACGTGCCATCCTGGATGAACTGAGCAGCTTTTGTGGATTGTAGACACCACCAAATCCTCCATTGTGGTTCACTGGCGTCCTAAAATAAAGGTGGAGTTATTGAAACATTTTTATCCAATCACTATGAAGGGCCATGGCCACAGAGCCCAATAGGACCCCTACTGTGACCCCCATAAAGGTGCGACGTTCATGCGGTACTCACAGTTGACTGTGATCAACACTTTCTTGCTGTCAGGCAGGGACACTCCATTTGACGTGATGCACTCGTATCTCCGGCTTGCTGTCGGTTGATTTCCGTAATTTCCAGAAGTTCGCCCTCGCTGGAGAACCCTTCTGTGGGGTGAAGGCGGGAGGGAAAGGTTGGGGGGAAGGGCAGGAATGAGGGTTGTCGGGTAGGAGTGAAAGACAAACACACACTTACAACACAGAAACACAACATGAAAGTTATCACCTCCACTTGCTGAGGATAGAAAATATGTTTCCTACAAGTTTAGGTAACCCCACACCGGGAGTCACCTTTGGAAAATTTGTATCAAATTGTAGTGGAAATTGTTGAAAGGAAACCAACCGGCAGAATTTAGGGCTATAAAGTGGAGCCAGTGCCTTTCCGGCACTGGGATGCTGAGTGCAATCATACCTTTACTTGAATAATTTCATGTTTCATTGCAGAGAAAAGTGTCATAAAACTCCTGGAAAACAGGGCAGCAGATGATGAATGTGTGCAGCACTGCGTCACTATTTGAGTTTTTTCTATTGCCCCCAATGGGCATGCTTTTTGGCTGTAAGCCAAACCCACCCCTTTCCTCTCAGCTCTAAAATCTGAAAGTAGAGATGAGAGGGAGGGAGGAGACTTTGGCTTACAGCCGAAAGGCATGCCCACAGGGGGTAATAGAAAAAAAACCAAATAGTGACACAGTGCTGCACACATCCATCATCTGCTGCCCTGTTTTCCAGGAGTTTTATGACACTTTTCTCTGCAATGAAAAATGGAATTATTCAAGTAAAGGTATGATTGCAATCAGTATCCCAGAGCCGGTAAGGCACTGGCTCCACTTTATAGCCCTAAATCTGCCAGTTGGTTCAGTTTAAACAATTTCCACTACAATCATACATGTAATCATTCGAGTACAGGTATGATTGCATTCAGCTTCCAAGTGCCTGTAAGGAACTGTCTTCACTTTCTGCTGATTGGTTCCCTTTAAAGAAGGAATCAACTAATGGACTTTAAAGGGATTTGCCATTTAGAAAGGTCAGATATAAATCTTTTCTGATAGTGCTAGTAAAATGAATCAATTTAGCAGTTTACACTATATTAAAATTTGCAGCCGTTCTTGAGATATTAACAATTTTCTTTTGTTTACACTTCATTGCTTAGGAGACCGACCACCGCAGCTGTCTAGGTTATAAGCACTGCACCGAAGTTGACGAGGATTAGGAACTTACAATATCTTTCATCAACCCCAGACAGTTTTAGATCAGCACTTAGAAGCTCAATAGAAAAGACCTAGTAAGCACTGCACGTCTTCTAAACAGCAGCGGTGGTCGGTCTCCTAGGCAACATGCTGTAAACAAGAGAAAAGTGTTAATCTCTCAAGAACGACTATAAATCTTAATAAAAAGTAAACTGCAAAAGTGCTTGTTCTTCCAAGCACTCTCTCACAATATCCATCTAAGAAGATGGGAATAACCTCTTTAAGGACTCTATCCACATTACATTTTAATTGCCCTTTCTTAGCCCAAGACTCCATCTTACATAAATCCTTCTGTAATATAAAATTGTTCTCCTCTGTATTAAGTTTAGTATCGTCTGCAAATATTGAAGTTATACTCTGTTTGCCCCCTACAAGACCATTACTAAATGCATTTAAAAGAAGAGGACCCAATACTGACCCCTATCATACCCCACTGTAAACTGTGACCCAGTCTGAGTGTGTTCCAGTAATCAACATCCTTTGCTTCCCATCAATGAACCAGTTCCTAACCCAGTTATATATATTGTCCCCTATTTCCATTATTCTCAAGTTGCGGAGTTTGACACCAAAATATCATAGCCACCTTCTCAAGCTGATACAACCAAAACCTATCACCGGGATCATTAAAGGTTTGGTCCCCTTTCTCTTCCCTCTGGCTGATTCCTTACCCTTGATTAACACTATGGTGTCATAGAAAACTAGAATATCGTCAATGTAGCCACAGTTGTCTTCTCCATAGGCTCCATGGCAGCCTCATTAGCACCCACTATGCTATCCTCTACACAGACCAAATATGACCAGAGACAAAACCTACATTGATAGTCTAACATATATATGTTGGTGTGCTTTTATAAGGCCAAAAATATTACTCAACGTTAAGGATGTAGTAGAAGTCCTTTTTAGTTTCTCATCACCCAATAAAAAAATGTGCAGACCCAAAGCAAGTTGTGGTCTTTTTCTCCATAGCCCCCACCCCCACCATTGTAAGTCCATTGGCTCGGGCCCTTATTGTTATCCAAAATGACTAAATCTGACAACTACATGGATCTTTTAAAGGCATTTTGTGTTGGCTTTATTTCACAAAACCAAAAATATAGTGATGAGTAAGGAAGAAAAGTCCTTCACTACCAAATGAAAACTAGGATGTGGCCAAACTGAATTCATAGATACCATTGAGGCTCCATTGGTTGCCTCTGTGGCATGTACATGTTTAGTATCATTTCTGAAGACAACGTCTGCCCTGTTGGATAAGATCCCATGTCCAAGGAGATGTTTCACCAGGGCAGATTTGGTCTTCAAAGATGACCATAAGGGTATACACACCATAGAAACAGCCAGCAAGGATCTTATGAAGCCTATAAAGACGACTCATACTCTTGATGCTCTTATCTTTCTACTATGGGCTTAACCTTTCCACACAATCACTTGGATAACATCCTATCTCCAAGGAGATGTTTCAAGTGATTGGTTGGAAAGGTTAAGCCCATAGTAGAAAGATAAGAGCATCAAGAGTATGAGTCGTCTTCATAGGCTTCATAAGATCCTTGCTGGCTGTTTCTATGGCATATATACCCTTATGGTAATCTTTGAAGACCAAATCTGCCCTGGTGAAACATCTCCTTGGACATGGGATGTTCTCCAAGTATGTGTGGAAAGGTTAAGCCCATAGTAGAAAAATATGGACATCAAGAGTATGGGTTCTTCTTGAGAGACTTCATGAAAGCCCCGCTGATTGGTTTTCAAAGATGACAATTAGTGTATATATACCATAGAAACAATCTGCCCAGCGAGACACTTACATGAAGATGGACTATTCTCCAAGTATTTGCTTGGAAAAGTTAACCCTATAGTACAAATATATGGAAATCAAGAGTATGGGTATTTTTCATTGACTTCGTTGGAGCCCTGCTGGCTGTTTCTATAGTATATATACCATTATTGTCATGTTTGAAGACCAAATCTGACCAGGTGATACATCTATATGGAGAAAGGATGTTCTCCAAGTATTTCAGTGGGAAGGTTAGGTTCATAGTAGAAAGATGTGGACATCAAGAGTATGGGACTTAGTCACTGACTTCATGGGAGCCCTGCTGGCTGTTTCTATGGTATGTTTACCCTAATTGTCATCTTTGAAGACCAATTTTGCCATGGTCCATGGTGATAGAATGTTCTCCAAGTATATGTATGAAAAGGCCAAGTACATAGTAGAAAGATGTGGACATCAGGAGTATGGGTGGTCTTATTCATAGGTTTCGTGGGAGCCCTGCTGGCTGTTTCTACTGTATATATACCCTTATTGTCATCTTTGAAGATCAAATATGACCAGGAGCAACATCAGGAAGACTAGATTTCATGTTTTCCATTGTTTGTGTGGGTTCCCTTGCAAAAATCCCTAAAATATACAGGATTCAGGGTTAAGCATGGAATGAATTTGACCATAGAGGGTGCATGGGGTAAGGAGGTAAGGTTGTGAGCCCCTCTGGAGACAGAGACCCTATATAGCAATAATATATTTCTTGGCCTGAAAGTAATGATGTGATGATATATCTATAATGTATCTAGTCACAATGGTTCCTTACACAAGTGTCTACAAATTTTGTCCATCCATGAAAAGAACAAGTGAAAAATGTAAGGAGGCCTTCTACTAAAATCTCTTCATTATCTGAACATAACTTTCACTTTAAAACTATTTCTAATGTACGGTACTTTCTTTACAGTTTCCACATTATGGATCGTTCATGGAAGCCGTGGTCAAGCCCCATCAATCAGGGCTCAACATATGCTGGGTGGTCAATGAGGTTAAGAAGAAACGGTAACATTGTTGCCAGTGGTTCTCGTTATTCTTGTTACATTGTATAAAAAGAATCCTTTTCTCACATTGTAGCAAACAATTTTGACAATATTTATGTAAAATCTTCGAAAAACATTTCTATTTCTGAAACGCGTTTGACAGTGATGATACTTGTTGCTGTGGAAACCTTCCATAACTTGGGAGCTTCTTGACCTCTTTGCTTACGGATCTGCCGTAACATATGTTTAAATGATGTTGTTTTAAAAGGAGAGAAAAAAATATAATGTATTCAACGTTGGCATCCAAAGTGGCAAGAACGAACTCAATCTCTAAGGAAGGTAGTTCTTGCCCTAAGGTGTAAATTAATACTGTATGGGGTTGTTGCCGAATCACTAAACACGATGGCATTTAGTGTAGAGCTCAAAACACCCCATTACCTTTAATATGGAATTAGTGTTTAGGTGGAGTGAACCCAAATTTCTACACATCCCATATTGCCAGATACAGGTGCATCTCAATGAATTAGGATATCATCAAAAAGTTAATTTCAGTAATTCATTACATAAAGTGAAACACATATATTATATAGTCATTACACACAGAGTGATCTATTTCAAGTGTCTATTTCTGTTAATGTTGATGATTATGGCTTACAGCCATAATAAAAGCCCCAAAGTCATTATCTCATAAAATTAAAGTAGGGAGAATGAAGGGTCTGAGAGATAAAATATGACCTAAATAGGTATCAGAGGCTTCACCTTGTGTGGTTGTGAGAGTCACTACCACCATAAAAGCATATCATGGTTGCTGCAGTCCCCAGCGTTGTGCATATAGAGTAGGGAGGATGAAGGGTTAAAAACTGTACTGCCTTATTCCACGAGACATCAAAGCATAAATATGATATTGATGTATTAGTCAACGCATGTCAGGACAAATCAATATCATATTGCCATATTCCAGGGTATTTCAGGGAGACCTGAAACGTGTTGACTAATAAATCATTATTATATTCACACTTTGATGTCTCGTGGAATATGGCAGCCTGGCGTTTAACCCTTCATCCTCTCTACTCTGTATACACCACGCTGGGGACTGCAGCAGCCGTGATATGCTTTCATAGTGGTTGTGACTCTCACAACCACACAAGGTAAAGCTTCTGATGCCTATTTAAGTCATATTTTGTCTCTCAGACCCTTCATTCTCCCTACTTTAATTTTCTGAGATTATGACCTCTGGGTTTTTATCAATCATCAACATTAACCGAAATAAACACTTGAAATACAACACTCTGTGTGTGATGACTCTATGTAATGTATGTGTTTCACTTAATGTATTGAATTGCTGAAAAAAAACAAAACTTTTTCATTATATTCTAATTCATTGAGATGCACCTGTGTATCACCCATCTCCCTATAATGATACAGGCGACACAACTAGGCTCTGCTTAGTGATTTGGTGCCCCATTGTGCGGCTGAACAGGCGCCCTTTGCCCTAAAATTAACCCTTGCTCCCAAAAAGGAGTTCAGACTGGGACTAGTTTGAATTCAGAGACAAGACTGTTGTTGCCCACGGCAACCAATTAGATACATTTTTCAAACATTCTCTCTTGATCTCAACATTCTGTTGCCAGGGGCAACGTATAACTGCTCTTAATTACTGCTAAATATCAAACTGTCTGCACTGTACACAGATCGCAAGCAAATTACATCAAAGAACCGGGTCTGTTGGAAAGATGTAGCAGAGCTGAACTTGCTAATCGGAGAAATCGCATCACTTTTCATATTCATCATATGACAAATTCAGCTTTACCATTCTTTAATGATTATTGTTTCTAGGTGACAGATGACCCATAAACTGACAGATGAATGTTACTACTCCCCAGTGTCAATTGAGGGTGACTCAACACATTTGGACATTTTTGGTTTGGGTGGGGACTAGTGATAAGTGAGCACTACCATGCTCGCTGGACACTTGGACGGCTGCGACTTATGTGTCGAGTATAATGGAAGTCAATGGGAAACGTAAGCATTTTTCGGGAGCGTGTTTCGGATGCTCAGTACTCAAGTCGAGCCCATCCAAGTGTCCGATCCGCTCATTCAAGCACCGTGTACTTGAGGATGGTAGTGCTCACTATCACTAGTATAAATGATAGCACTCAGTTTTGGATATTTTTAGATATTATCCATGAGGGACTATAGAGGAACAGCAAAAAGGAAAAGATGCTCCAGTATTTTCTAAATAGGAGAGTGGACTGGTTTGCTTAAACTGGGTTAAACCATCAGATTACAGATTGGGGGACCTGTCAAGACTTAGACCAAACCCCAGAGGTATAGCTAAATTGGGTGCAGAGCAGGGGCGGAGATATCATTGGGGTACAAGAGGGAAGGGGAACCTCTTCTACCTCCAAGCAGGTGGAATTGTGCTTTTCGATGCGCTATTGGACAACACTGTTCTTGCACAGGGTCCTTTTCTGTGTGTGTGCGCCAGTGGTGCAGAGATTGCTGTACAGTATATGGGGAGAGTCCTGAGTTCAGGTACAGATTTTGCATTGCGACCCATAACCTTGACATTAAATCTCCGGCGTTTGCCCTGCTTTGCATGGGAATGACGGATCAAATTATGGAGGTGTCACCTTTAAAGGTTCCTGCTGAGAGCAGCGAAAATGTGATGCAGCAAAGCAATGCATGCTAGAAATCAATTCAGAAGGAGCCGCTGCAGCGAGGCAGATAGTCAGCAAGTCCCTATCTGTCATCAGGAGGCGATAAGCCTGCCCGACCTCTGCAGCTGGAAGCTCCGGCATGCACCATGTTCTAGCAAACGACATATATTAGATGCCATAGCACGGCTGTGATTGCCACGCCATGCTGTGTGATCCTGCAGAGTAGGGCACAGGTACAGCCATGTGTATAATATGGTGGGTGGAGAGAGCGGCAGATGCGGGTGAGAAATTCAGATTAACAATGACAGATACTGTGTCTGCGGACAACGAGGAAGATGTGACAGCAGAAAAGACTGTGGAAGTGCAAGATGGGGGGCGCTATAGAGCGTGACACATGACAAACCAGGAAAGCAGAGGGTGTAACCCGAGTTGATGACAGCCCTGATCTATGATGGGATAACACAGTGGCATGACTTGAAGCTCATGGGCCCCGATGAGAAAGCTCCAACAGGCCCTCCAATTATTGTAAATCTTTAATAGCAATAGTCTTTTTCTATAGGCCAAAGGGACCTTTGGGGCCCCCTATGCTCAGGGCCGGGTGCGATTGTAACCCCTGCACCGATTGTAGTTACATCCCTGAGATTACACTATCATGTCTTCTGTACTAAAGCTAAACTCAGTCTTCATTTTTAAAAATTATACATTGATAATTTATTAATGCATCTTTAACATGATTTTGTTTTCTCATACAGAGCTCCAAAGACTGAGAACAGATTCATATGTAAAATACAACATTGTAGAAACCTGTGACCACCACTAGAGGGAGCTCACTGAATACTGTGTCATCATGGAGATCAATGTCAACATTATGTGCAGTGGGCTCCCTCTAGTGGTGGCTGCATGTATTTACAATGCTGTATTCTACATCTATGTTCACGCAGAGTATTTGGGTGGAATTCCAAATCAGAAAAGTCTGTCTGACCATTATAAAGAGATAATGATCGAACACAGAATTTAAATTTAAAACCAAAAAAGTTCATTGTTTAGAGATTCACTTTGATCAAATGCTTTCAATACACTTTGGAATTTGGTTTTGCACCCTAAGATCACTAATTATCAAAGAATAAAAAACGTCCTTGTACAAGATCCAGTGATTATAAACAAAGAGAACCGATCATCAGGATTTATCACTATACAGTGAAGCCATGGCCATTATATTGCTGTGATGCTGATTACACCGTTTCTTGCAGTGAAGGATCTGATCTGTGGTTGTAGAACAATCTTCCTCTAAAGTTTTCATCTGAAGGCGTCTTCTGTGCGTCTGGATGGGACTTGGGGGTCGGATCTTCTTCTCTGTCCCTCTACCGGCCTCCTTTTCTTCTATAGGTCACTGATTATTCACTGACCTATCTCCTTTTTGAATTTACACATAGCTGCCATCATTGCTGTATTATTCTACAGGTATTCAGTAAAATGGCACCAGAGGTTGCGCATGCGCGGATCAATAATTCAGGTCAGTGACCTCTTCATTAAGCTGAAATCTCAATCTGCGCATGCGCGTATTCAAGACAATCTGTAGAATCAATGTGCACGGTTTTCAAAAAAATGGTGGCGCATGAGTAGATCGAGATTTCGGCTTAATGACGAGGTCGTTATGCTGAAATCTTGATCTGTGCATGCGCCGCCTCCGGCACCACTTTTTAGGGGACCATGCACAGGGTGATTCTACAGACTATGTTCAATATGACACGGACACAGATTGAGATTTCAACTTAATGAACTCTTCTTTAAGCCAAAATCTTGATCTGTACATGCTCTGCCATGTCTTCAAAGACCGTACACAGTGTGATTCTACAATCTGTCTTCAGTACGGTGCATGCACAGATCGAGATTTCACCTCAATGAACTCTTCATTAAGCCAAAATCTCGATCTGTGCATGCATTGTATTGAAGACATCTGTAGAAACACACCGTGCACGGTCTTTTGAAAAAAAAGTGGTGGCGCATGCACAGATTGAGAATTTGGTTTATTAAAGAGGCCATTGAGCTGAAATCTTGACTTGCGCATGAGCCGTATTGAAGACTTCATAGAATCACAATGTGAACGGTCTTTGGAAAAATGGTAATACATGCGCAGATAGAGATTTTGGCCCAATGCAGAAGACATTGAGCTGAAATCTCAATCCGCGCATGCGCAGCCTCAGGCGCCATTTTAATGAAGGACCTGCAGAATCAAACTGCGCATTCGCCACCCTCCGCACTGATAGCGGCGGTGCAGAATTTCTAAAAGGAGGCATATTACTGAATAATCAGTGACCTTACAAGAATCAGAAATGGCAGATGGAGGGGCATAGAAGACGACGTGGCTTCCAGATCCCTCTGATGCACAGACAGATGAAAACTTTAGAGGACGATTATTCAACAACCACAGGTCCGATTCCGTCACCCCAGGTATCAGAGTAATCATCATCACAGCGACATTATGGACAAGGCTTTATTTTATAAATCTTTCTGACCGATTCTCTTTAATCCTGTGCTGTCCATACAGCTGCAGAGAGAGATCTGATACATTGTAACAAATCCTGCACCTGAGTCTTTGTTATGAGGATTCCTCCATTCAATGACATCTAACCCTTAGTACATGTGAACTGTTTTATTGCTGGTGACTGATATGGGGGATTTGTTGCAGACATGCTGCAGTTGATCCCTTCCATCCCAGCCCTGTTGCATCGTTGCAGCATCCTCCTGAGAACTGGGGATGGAAGTGTTAATGACCTGAAATGAATGGGGAAGCCTCCCTTATTCTTGGCTCTTCCGACTTCTTGGCGAGGCTCTCACTCTATACATCAAAGCCAGGGCCGGGGATGATGCATATGTCTAATGCGTTGCTCTAATACATCAAGAGCGCGATACTCAGCTGATAATATATGGATATAATGCATCACTGTGCCGCCGTCTGCCTCCTGATGTATGGTGCACGCTTCCTTCCTCAGCAACATCAGGTATGGGAGGCCTCCACCTCTGCCCAGCTATCAATATGAACGCCTTCCCTCCCCTAGACTACCAGGGGTCTTCCCTACCCTCCATCCTTTCATTGTCAGTCCACCAGTAACCCCTTTACTGCCGCAGACCACTAAAAATCCACCTACTTGTCTCTACAACCACAGAGGATGTTGCCACTAATCCCTAAACCACCAGGAATGCTATTACTAACCTCTAAACCACCAGGAATACTATTACTAACTGCGCCATTAATGTGTATATATGTAAATGCCCTTCTTCTCCTGAATCCGGTGATGTTTTTCATTTGATCCTGCTTCTTTCCGTTCCTGAGATATAGCCCCATCAAATCTATAAATAAAGGTAGTCATTTTAGTCAACTAGGTGTGGTCCCTAAGGACACGCCCACAGAGAAGATAAGCCACTCCTACTTGACTAACAAGAATGGATTTACATGCAGGGAAGAGGAGTCCATATCTCATGAACCGAGAGGGGCAGAAACAAAAGGAAGCCATCTCTGAATTCAGGAGAACAGCGGCTTTTAGTCTGGCTGAAAAAATGACAAATTTATAGCGAATGACAGGTACGGTTTAAGCTTAGTGGATGCATCGGAAAAAAAAGGTGACACACTGGCTTATGGGAGGGAGAACAATGCAATCAGCAGACCAAAATTGGGGAGCCCCTGTGCAAAAACAATACATAAGGGCCCCTGTACAGCCAAAGAGCGCATCAAAAAGCACAATTCCACCTGCTTTGGAGGTAGACATGGGTCACCTAACCGCTTGGATCCGTATGTAGCTGCAATGATATGTCCGCCCCGATGCCTTGAGTCTGCAGAATCTAAAACATGGCTCTGTACACAACACAATCTGCTGAATCAAGGACACATCAAGAACATTGTTTTATCCACAATGCCTTATGCACTCACATACTGCAGACTTGATATAGAACTTGATTCAATAATTTAGAACACTGAGCTGTATGTAGCATATTCTGCAACATCTAGAACACAGCTTTCTATGTGGCATATTCTACAGAATATAGAACATAACTTTGTACGTAAAATATTCTTCATAACGTAAAACACTTCTCTGTACTTAGTATATTCTTCAGAATGTAGTACATGGCTCTGTGTATAGTATTTACTGAAGAATGTAGAACATGGCTCTGTGTATAGTATATTCTGCAGAATGTAAAATACAGCTCTGTACATAGTATTTACTGAAGAACATAGAACACTGCTCTATGCATACTATATTCTGAATAATGTAGAACACGTCTCTATATGTGGTGTATTCTGCAGAATGCAGAAAATGGATCTGAGTACATACTGCAGAATATGAATACAGCTCTGTATATAGTATATTTGTGCAGTATGTAGTACATATTATATTATGCAGAATATAGAACATGGCTCTGTATGTAGTGTATTCTGCAGAATCCAGACAGCTCTATATCTGGGATGTTCTGCTGAATCTAAAACATGGCTCTGTACATAGTATATTCTGCAGTATGTAGAACACGATTCTGTATTTGTATATAGTATATTCTGCAGTATTCAGAATACAGCTCTGTATGTAGCATATTCTGCATAGGTAAAACGTGGCCCTGTACATAGTATATTCTGCATAATGTAGAACACGGCTCTGTACATAGTATATTCTGCAGAATCCAGACATGGATCTGTACAAAGTATATTCTGCAGTATGTAGAACACGGCACTGTATGTAATATATTCTGCAGTATACGGCTCGGTACATAATATATTCTGCAGAATGTAGAACACGACTCTGTATGTAGTATATACTGCAGAATGTAGAACACAGCTCTGTACATAGTATATTCTGCAGAATCCAGACATAGATCTGCACATAATATATTCTGCAGTATGTAGAACATGGCTCTGTATGTAGTACATTCTGCAGTATGTAGAACATGGCTCTGTACTTAGTATATTCTGCAATATGTAGAATACAGCTCTGTATGTAGTATATTCTGCAGTATGTAGAACACGGCTCTGTACATAGTATATTTGGCAGAATCTAAACACGTCTCGGTACATAATATATTCTGCAGTATGTAGAACATGGCTCTGTATGTAGTATATTCTGCAGTATGTAGAACACGGCTCTGTACATAGTATATTTTGCAGTATGTAGAACACAGCTCTGCACATAGTATATTTTGCAGTATGTAGAACACGGCTCTGTACATAGTATATTCTGCAGAATGTAGAACACAGCTCTGTACATAGTATATTTTGCAGTATGTAGAATACAGCTCTGTATGTAGTATATTCTGTAGTATGTAGAACACGGCTCTGTATGTAGTATAATCTGCAGAATGTACAGTGCTGTACAAATTAATTGGGACAAAGCATTTTTTTAAGTAAAATCGTAAATTGGGGTTACCAGTCATTGATTCAAACCAGTTTTAACTGCTTTGAACAGGTGTGAGTGTACAACCTTGAGTAACAAAATGTGGTTTGACTGGTTTTAGTCAGAAAATAACAGCTAGCTGCTCCCTCAGCTTCAGTTGAGAGCTTGTATCTGTGAGGAGTGGTTTAGTGTACTTTTTGTCCCAGTGTGATTCTGTAAAAATGGATGTTACTCCACGGAAGAGGTCTAGAATTATTTACTCTTAATGAACATACAAGTCTGACTGTAAGAGAAATCACTTCCACTGTTGGTATTGGAAAATCTACCATTTCAAGAATAATTCGCACACATAATGAAACTGGATTGTTTTCTCCAAATCTAAAAGGGAAATGTGGAAGAAAAAGGAAAACGACACCAAGAACTGATAAAACACTTATCAGCAATAGTAAAACTAATGCAAGAAAAACTTGCCATGTCCCAATTAATTTGCACAGCACTGTAGAATACGGCTCTGTACATAGTATATTTTGTAGTATGTAAAAGATGGCTCTATATGTAGTATAATCTGCAGAATGTAGAAAATGGCTCCGTACATAGTATATTCTGCAGTATGTAGAAGATGGCTCTGTATGTAGTATAATCTGCAGAATGTAGAAAATGGCTCCGTACATAGTATATTCTGCAGAATGTAGAAGACGGCTCTGTACGTAGTATATTCTGCAGTATGTAGAAGACGGCTCTGTATGTAGTATAATCTGCAGAATGTAGAAAATGGCTCCGTACATAGTATATTCTGCAGAATGTAGAAGACGGCTCTGTATGTAGTATATTCTGCAGTATGTAGAAGATGGCACTGTACATAGTATAATTCTGCAATATGTAGAAGACGGCTCTGTATGTAGTATAATCTGCAGAATGTAGAAGACGGCTCTGTATGTAGTATAATCTGCAGAATGTAGAAGACGGCTCTGTACGTAGTATATTTTGCAGTATGTAGAAGACTGCTCTGTATGTAGTATAATCTGCAGAATGTAGAAAATGGCTCCGTATATAGTATATTCTGAAGAATTTAGAACACGGCTCTGTGCTCATAAAACTAACTTAGAACATATTTCTTTGTATAATTTGCATATTCTGCATTGATGTAGAAAAACCTGCACTAATCTAGTGCATATATTGGTACCAATAATTTGTACAGGATATCTGTGCTGCCAAATACAGGACTGAGCCAGGCAATGAAATGTAAGCTCTGTGCTTCACTCGATACCGGACTATTGAATGGTAATGTAGAAGCTGACCCCATACAGGCAGCACATGCCCTAGACGTGATGCAGACCCTCCCGCTGACTGCTGGGGTCGCCCTGTGCCTCTGTTCTCCAGTCTGGATCTCATTATAGTATAACAAGCAGAGATCTGTCCAAATCTGACTGCTGTGATATTAATCCGGAGCAGCGCTGCGAACACGCCAGACCTTGTACCGCTAATATCCCATCATAGGCCGGATCACAGCTGCACTCAGCAGCATCTTGTGCTGATACCAGACATATTGCAGACACAACAATATCCTGTCCTAATCCAGAATCCAGATGTGCAGACAATATGCCGAGGATTCGCAGATAGCGCCGCAGATCCAGGAAAGCGCCGGCTCAGAAATAAGCCTCATTATTATAATAGGAAACTGCACGGATCCGAGAAGAAAGGAATCCATTACATTCCCTGGAACACTACAACCTCCAATGAGATCAGAATACAGCTCTATTCTACTGTAGATACAGAAGACCACAACCCCCAACATGAGCACAATACAAATCTGTTATACTCTACACCCCCCAACATGGCCAGAGTAGAATCCTACAATATTCCTATATGTAGAAGACAAAACGCAAATCTATTACTCCGAATAAAGCACCACATCCTCAACCTATTCCTAATGCAAGTTTATAATTATCTGCACATCAAAGACTACAACCCCCAACATGATGGGCAATTTCTATTAGATATGTCACAATCGGACATGATAAAAAATATAGGGAACAGCCTAAATGTACCGTCACATGCCGCCATATCACCGGCGAGAACGCTGCAATTCCCGAATTCGGCGATGTGGACACCACATCACATGTGTGTAATGGCATGTGACTGGGCGATTCATGTGCGAGAATTCGCTGGGGAGCGTCACCTGATTGCCCAGCACTGCAGTGAAATCAGGCGATATACAGCAGGCGATTTCAGCGGATTGTGCCGTGTGACAGGGCGATAGCGACGTACACAGCGATCCTGAAAATCAATCCCGTAGGCATACTTGGATGGTGTTTTTTTGCGCCGCAATCTGCGCCGATTGGTGGGTGATACTGCGTTCCGATTGGCTGGCCGTGTCTGAGGCGCCTTATTTGATGACCCATGCGTTCACGCAAGGCTGACCAATGGGAATGCAGTTGCGTCCACCAATCACAGTGATAGGGGCGTGGTGAAACCCACTCTAGCACGCCCTATCCAACAGTATGCCCACATCGCTGCTACGATTGTGGCGTTGACGTGATGTGTGAAGGGAAGATCGCTTCGGTCTTCTGCAGGCGATTTCCGGGAAGCAGGATCGCTGAAGATCACACGCGAGATCGATACGTGTGACAGCTCCACAGCGATCAGAAAAAAGTGCCCAAACGTGTGCGCTCACGTCAAATCGCCAGCGATTGGAAGCCATATGGCGGCGTGTGACAGTACCTTAAATCTAAAGGAAGGAGATCAACCAAGTATGGACGGCATCACCACCACATCTACCTATTATCCATTTATCATCTTAAATTATCTATCATTTATCTATCTTTTCTTTCCATTATCTCTCTATTTATCCTTCATCTCTTTTTATTCATCTGTCCAAACATCCATCCAGTTCTCTCTTTATTTATCCTCTCTCTATCAATCCAGCCATCATAATTCTTTATCCATCCATCCATCATCTATCTCTTTATTTCCCTCATCTCTTTCTTTATACAGCCATACATGATCTCTTTATCCATCCATCATCTCTCTATCCATCATCTCTTTCTTTCTTTATCCATCCATTATCATTCTTTATCAATCACCAATTATCTCTTTATCCATTCAGCCTTTCATCCATCCATCATCTCTCTCTTTATCCATCCAGCCATATCTCTCTATCCATCATCTCTCTATCCATCCATCAACTCTCTATCAATCCATCATTAACATTCTTTATCCATCCATCATCTCTTTATCAATCTGTCATCTCTATCTCTTATCAATCCATCATTCTTTTTCCATCTCATCTCTCTTTATCCATCATTCTTCTACTTTATCCATCATCTCTCTTTATCCATCCATCATCTCTCATATCCATCCATCCATCCATCCATCCATCATCTCTCCCTTTATTCTTTCACAGCCATCATTTCATCTCTTTATCCATCCCTCCCTTTCTATTCATCCAATCATCTCTCTTTTATTTCATCCATCCATTTATAACCATCCTATCCATCATCTCTCTCTTTATCCATCCATCCCAAACATCATCTCTCTATTCATTCTATCCATCTCCCCTCTTATCTATCCATCCTATCTCTCTTTATCCCTCCATCTCAGTAGTTTAGTCTCAGGTCTAAATCTTCCCCTGATCATATATCTGAACCTGTGATGTAAGACATTATGGTATAGTCCCCCATCCTCGGTTGTGTTGCCCGTGGCCCCGTACAGGTGTTAGGACCCAGACTCCAAACACAAGGCCATGGTTGGCTCCTCCCCCTTGACCCCTCCCTCTATTGTACCCAGCAGTCAGGCTATCTCTGCCTTTGTACCTCGTTGGCCGGACGTCTTTACCTTTCAGCTGCCTCCAGGTCACGGTTGGTTCCGGTTTTCCTACAGCTAGACACATGAGGTTGACGTTACTGCCCTCGATTCACGGTGATACTGGACGAGATGTTCACGATTCTGGCCGGAACTAGAAGAAAATTTGAGAAAAACCCATTTATTGACGTTTTAAAACATAGAACAATGAATGGAACACGGATGTTACACACAGAATCCTGAACTCCAGACCCTTGTAGACCTGATATTAGTTTTGGACGACTCCTTTCTTCAGTTATATAGACTGGATCTCCGCGCACCTCTTAGTCTTGCCAGCAGGGGTGCTGTTACCCTGTGGACCCCCACCCATTAACTTGTCCCCGGTGATAGGAATAGGTTCTGTCCGCTTCTGATCTATCCCGTTAATGAAACGTTGGTTTCTCTTGATTTGTTATTATTTGCGTTGTTAATAAGACAATAAGAAGATGGGGATTTTGCCTCCGGGACGATTTTCGCGTCTCCGATCTGCAGCTGCAAACAATGAAACGCAGTTTCTCTTTGAAAAATGTTTGCAAACTGCGCTCGGAATATACGGCTTTTATTGTTACTTTCCTGATATACGGCTTCATAAATGGCTGACGAAAGAGACATAAAAGACAACAAAACAATAAAACAACCAGCAAAGCAGCGGGATCCCCGAGCAAATAAAGCTCTAGTGGTGGAACGTGTCTCTATACGGGGACGGAACGGTCTAGACCAGGACGCCATCGTCATCCTCGGCTCACAAGACGATCCGGGCGACATGGCTGCTTATTACAACCATTGATTGATCACGTTGTCTTGTCTCATATCTGTCTATGAAAACTGTCTGTGTGTTCCAAGAAACACCAAATATAATACATTTATACAATTAGGTGCCGTTCGTGTGCCCACCAGCCATCCCTATCCACACCCATGGATGCCAATCATCTCCATCAGACTTTCCCGGGGCACAGGACAATACATTTAAAGGGCAGGTAATTAAATATAACCTCAGGGCTCGTAATAAATGTCCACTCATAGATTGATAGGGGATATATTGAGATAATCACATCATTTATCAGCTAAAGAGTTAAATGTAGGGCATCTACCCCTCCCGCCATATTTTATCAGTGGAGTTGTCTTCCTTTCCCCGCTGCATTATAAATGGTGTAACCTTCCCTATAGGATTCATAATTGCTTTGGTGATGAGAACAGAAGCGTCCGGGATATTCCTAGAGCACTTAGATGTTGGGTCTGCGGCTGCGATAGTGCCCGGCCATCTTCATGACGTCATCTTCATCAATCAAATGTCCCATGTAATCGGAGATAACTTTGTAAGTTAAAGTCAGGAGAGGTCCAAGACCATGTGCCCCATCATGAGGGGAGGGGACGTGACCCACGATGGCACAAAGCAGTGTGACCCACAATGACGCAAAACAACGTGACCCACAGTGATGGAAGGCAACATGATCCCCGATGATGCAAAAACAACATGATCCCCGTTGATGCAAAATAACATGACCAATGATGAAGGAAAGCAACATGACCCATGATGACACAAATCAACGATGATGAGGGAAGGCAGCGTGACCCACGACGGCACAAGGCTGCGTGACCCACGACGGCACAAGGCAGCGTGACCACGACGGCACAAGGCTGCGTGACCCACGACGGCACAAGGCAGCGTGACCCACGACGGCACAAGGCAGCGTGACCCACGACCGACAGCACAAGGCAGCGTGACCCACGACGGCACAAGGCAGCGTGACCCACGACGGCACAAGGCAGCGGACCACACGCACGATTGCACCAAGGCAGCGTGACCCACGACGACACAAGGCAGGTGACCCAGACGACAAGGCAGCGTGACCCACGACCGACAGCACAAGGCAGCGTGACCCACGACCGACAGCACAAGGCAGCGTGACCACGACGCACAGCACAAGGCAGCGTGACCACGACCGACAGCACAAGGCAGCGTGACCACGACGACACAAGGCAGCGTGACCGACGACGCACAAGGCAGCGTGACCACGAGCCGTTACCAGCACAAGGCAACGTGACCCACGACGGCACAAGGCAACGTGACCCACGACGGCACAAGGCAACGTGACCCACGACGGCACAAGGCAACGTGACCCACGACGGCACAAGGCAACGTGACCCACGACGGCACAAGGCAACGTGACCCACGACGACACAAGGCAACGTGACCCACGACGGCACAAGGCAACGTGACCCACGACGGCACAAGGCACGTGACCCACGACGGCACAAGGCAAGTGACCCACGACGCACAAGGCAACGTGACCCACGACGGCACAAGGCAACGTGACCCCCGACGGCACAAGGCAACGTGACCCACAACGATGCAAGCACAACATTACCCACGATGAGGGAAGGCAAAGTGACTTACAAGATGCAAACAAGTGACCAACGATGAAGGAAGGCAACGTGGTCCCAGAAAAATGCAACAAAGCAATGTGACCTACGAAGACGCAAGGCACGTGACCCCTGATGATGCAAGATAACGTGACCCATGACACACAAAACAACAAAGACACATGACGACACCAAATGTTGCCCGCAACGACGCAACGTAGCCCCTGACGACGCAATACAACGTGATTCACACTGATGCAAATTAGCATCTTACGTGTTAAAAGTTCCTAAATGTGATCCTTAGATGCCTCCATAACAGAGTTTGCCAGTCAAAGCTTTGTCTATAAATGCCTCAACCACATCTGCCCCTGTATAGTATGTGCCTCAGTCTCCAGGAGTCTTCACCAGAGCTGTCCCTCAAGTGTCCCACTAATGCTACTATAAGAACCCAAGAAAATGCCTCAGCCTTCTTAAATTTGTCCACATCTACCCCTGATGCCCCTTATAAGTGTCTCAGCCACGGTTTCCCTAAAAAGTGCCCTAGCGGCCCTATATACTTACCACAGGACCCCTCTTAGTGCTGCACTCATTCTTCCATAGGTTCTAGCCACACTTTGCCTTGATAAGTGGCCCAACGTCCTTCAGCTCTTGCTACATGTGGCCCAAAGTGAAGTATTGGTGTTTCCAGTTGCCGACACCAGTGATCTCACAAATATCACAGTGATGCCTCCATCATTGTTGGGGTGGTCTTTAGAGGTCTCAGTGCCTCACTAGTGTCCTTTGGACCTTACCAAAGTGCCCCGAGTGTCTTTGAGGAGCCATCACTCTGGTGGTGTGTGGGGGTCCTACCCATCAGCTCAAGGCGATCTTACATTTTTATTAGCAGGTTCCTACTCACCTATAAATTGTAGGTTCTTTAACCCAGATAGAAGGATTATTGGCCTTTTTTATATGCTTAGAATCTCAATTCTTCAATGATTTTCCTTAGCAGTAATGCATGTTAATATTCCTATATTCATTGTTTGCATTCCTTAGTGTTTCACACTGCAGCTGTTTGTTAGAATATATTTCATGTTCAGTATGCTCCTGTTCACACTTCAATGTTAGGTTTCTTATTTAGATTATGGGGTATTGCCTTCTGACTGTGCACCCCTCCTCCATCAGTTTAAGGCAATTAACAGGTTACTGCCCCTCCCATATATTGGAGGTTCTTTAACCCAGATAGAAGCCTTAGGTTGGGACCCAGCAAAGAGATACACCTTGTCATGGCTGCTGGGCTCACATAAAACAACGCTTATTTGTCTCAATTTTTCAATGTTTTCTTTAGCAGTAATGCATGTCCATATTCATATATTTAATGTTTGCACGCCTTAGCATTTCACAGGGAAGCTTTCTATTCTTATGTTCAGGTCCACAGATATTGAGGATGAGGAGGACCATGAAGAGGATAATGAGAATGAATGCTGAAGATGGTGGTGATGATGGTGAAGAGGATGAGGATGAAAAGGAAGATGAGGATGATGATGAGGAAGAGGATGATGATTATGATGAGGAAGATGATGAGGAACATGATGATCATAAGGAAGATGAGAATGAGGAAGATGATGATTATGATAAGGAAGATAAGGATGAGGAAGATGATGAGGAAGATGATGATTATAAGGAAGATGAGGATGAGGATGATGATGAGGAAGGTGATGATAAGGAGATGAGGAAGATGATGAGGATGAGGATGGATAATGGTGATGAGAATGATGAGGATGATGGTGATGAGAAAGATGATAAGGAAAATGAGGATGATAAGGATGGATGCTGGTGATTAGGATGATGATGAGTATGATCATGAAGAGGATGATGAGGATGGTGGTGATGAGGAAGATAGATGATGATGAGGATGATGAGAATGGATGATGAGGATGGTGGTGATGATAAATGAGGAAGATAAAGTTGAGGATGATGATGAGGATGATGGTGTTGAGGAAGATAATAGAAGGATGATGAGGATGGATGATGGTGATGATGATGATAATGAGTATAATGAGAATGAGGATGATAATGAAGAGGATGATGATGATGATGAGGATGGTGGTGTTAAGGAAGATGATGAGGATGATGAGATGGACAATGAGGATGGTGGTGATGATAATGAGGAAGATAAGGATGAAGATGATGATGAGCATGATGAAGATGATGATGAGATGATGAAGATGATGGTGGTGAGGAAGATGAGGATGAGGAGGAGGATGATGATTATGAGGAAGATGAGGTGGTAGGTTGGAGGATGATGAGGATGGATGATGGTGAAGAGTATAATGAGGATGATAATGAAGATGAGGAGATGACGATGAGAACAAATGATGAGGAAGATGATAAGGAAGAGGAGGATGATGAGGAGGAGGATGATCAGGATGAGGATAAGGATGATGATGATGAGGAGGATGATGGTAGGCTGGAGATGATGAGGAGGATGAGGATGATGCACTTTGCATAAAATATCTCAAACCTTAATTATCTTAGAACGGGAATTCTGCAGTATATTGATTGTTTGCAGAGAGCCGCTGCCTGTTTATTTGTTCTAGTCCTCGGATCAGACATTGCTGGCGTGTCCTGGCAGTTTGGAATATATTGAACTGAATTGCAGTTTGCTATATGATATTCTGCTCTATCATATTTTCTATTATTCCGCACTACTTTCTACAGGCCACATCTGATCCTGTAGCTCATTATAGGGATACGCTGCAATACCAGGCACGGCCACACACAGGAGGGGCGCCACTTCCTGCTCAGTGCAGCCGTATTCTGAGCTGTTTCTTTCTTTCTCAGGTTGATTCTACTTTAAGGTCTTGATCCATCTTTGAATCAAGTGAAAATCGTGGCGGTTCCACATCAGAGAGGCGTCACGCACGGTTCTCCATTACAGGAAGCAAAGTGCTGACATCTCGCTAAAGTTTGGACTGTTTGTTTTCGCTTCTTCCTTTGTCGCTTTCTGCTGAATTGGGCCCTTTCGCACAGACTTGCGTTCTCCATTCCAAAAAACACCGTCAAGCTGTAATTATCCCCCCCCCGTCCCACAATAGAAAAGCTTTCATAGCTGTGACAATACGGCTGATTGTGAGGAGGGGGAGGGAGGGCGGCAAAATCTGTGACTGACGGCTTCTCTCCGGCAAATCCAGATGGGGCCCCTGCAGACGCACAATGGCGGCCATTATCAAGTTGGCCGAAAGAAAAGCCGCCTCGCAATTGGCCACGGCGACTGCACACTGCACGTGTCACTGCGGCACAAGGGAAAGGACGGAGCGGCCCGGACTGTGCGGAGGGGCGGCCGCAGGGTTAACTGTTACCGTGCTGCAACGTACACCATGAATAGGATAAGGAGGATGAAGAGGAGGAGGATGAGGAAAATGAAGAGGATAAGGAGAATGATGATGAGGAGGAAGATATGGATGAGGATGATGATGAGGATGATATGGATGAGGATGATGATGAGGATGAAGAGAGAGAAGATATGAAGAGGATAAGAGGATGAGAAAGACTATAATCAGGAGGATGATATGGATGAGGAAATGATGATGAGGAGGATGATTGGAATGAGGATAATGATTAGAAGAAGATGGTGATATGAGAGGATGATTTAGAATGAGAATGATATGGATGAGAAGATGGTGATGAGGATGGGATGGTGATGAGGATATAGGAGGAGAGGAAGATATGGATGAGGATGATGATGAGAGTATGATGATGATGAGGAGGATGATGATGAGAGTATGATGATGATGATGAGGATGATGATGAGGATGATGATGGGAGGATGATGATGGGGAGGATGATGATGGGGAGGATGATGATGGGGAGGATGATATGGATGAGGAAGAGCATGATGAGGAGGATGATTAGGATGGGAATTATTAGGATGAGAATGATTAGGATGAGGATGAGGAAGATGACAATGAGCATAATGGTAATGAGCATGTGGATAATTATGAGGATGATGAGGAGGAGGATTTGGATGATAAGGAGGATGATGGTGATACAGATGATGAAGATAATGATAAGGATGATGGTGATGAGGTTGATGATGATGAGAAAGATGAAGTGATGGTGATGCTGAAAAGGATGACGAGGAAGAGGAGAGAATGATGAGGTGATGATGATAAGGATGATGAGGAAGAGGAAGATGATGGTGATGATGATAGGATGATGAGGAAGAGGATGGGATGATAATGAGTGATGAGGATAATGATGATGAGGATAAGGTAGAGGAAGATGAGGATGAGTAAGCGGAGGATGATGATGAGGATGATGCACTTTGCATAAAATAGCTCAATGCTCACTCTTACAATGAAAAATTCAGGAACTATTTTCTAGATTTTCGCCTCCTGACAGAGAACAATAATATTTACATTATACATTGTTCCAGTTTTCCTTCATTTTCAGTCTTTCTTCTTGTTGTCAATGAATGAGAACCTGACATACATTGGACCCGATTTATTATTACATTACAGTCAGCTTTTGGTGTTTCGGATCTTTGGTTTTCTTCGCTCTACGTTCATCTTCTGTTCGCGTCTTTCTTGAAGTTTATTTTATATCCGGCCATTTTCACTTTCTTCTGTGTCTCTTACTTTCTCCCATAACACACGGACTCCTTTTATCATCATGGGTGCCTTCTACAATACAGAATCCCCCCGACCCCCCTCCTAGGCAGATCCCCCGACTTCCCCTCGCTCTGGTAGAGGATCCTTAAACTCACTTTTGCCCTGGAAATTTGCCCCTTGACCCTCCCTCTCCCTGACAGTGTCCTCCGACCCCCCATATATCAACGGAGCCCCCCAACTACCCAGAAGAGCCCCCCGGCTCCCTCTTGCTCAGACAGTGCCCCAGACTCCTCATACCACGAGCCCCCTGACTCTCGCTCACCCTGACAGAGCCCCCTGACTCTCCTCATACCTGACAGAGCCCCCCGACTCTCCTCACCCTGACAGAGCCCCCCGACTCTCCCTCACCCGGACAGAGCCCCCCTATCCCAACTACCCCACCCTAGCAGTGCCTCCCCAACTCCCCTTCACCCAGACTGAGCCCCTCCAACTCCTCTTCGCTCCCGCAGAGCTCCCCCAATGCCCTCTCACCCTGGCATGGCCTCCTTCTCCCCATTATCCCCACAGAGCCCCCCGATTCCCCCATGCCCAACAGTGCCCAAGCAACTTCACCTTACCTTGACAAAGTCCCCAGCTCCCTTTCACCACACAGAGACCCCCAATTCACCCTGGCAGTGGTCGCAACTCCCCCTCGCCCCTGCACACCCCTGACTGCCTCTTACCCCTGCAAAGCCCCCCTACTCTCCCTTGCCCCCACAGAGCCTCTGACTTCCTCACCCCGACAAAGCTCCCCGAATCCTCTTCCCCCACACAGACCACCCAACTCGCCTTTGCCCAGCAAGCCTGCTGACTCCCCCAACTCGCCTTCGCCCCCACAGAATCCCTGACTCTCCATCGCCCTGGCAGAGCCCCCGACACCTTCTTGCCCGCAGAGCTCTCGACTCCCCTTGCCCCGCAGAGCTCTCCGCCCCTTGCCCCGCAGAGCTCTCCGACTCCCCCTTGCCGCAGAGCCTCCGACTCACATTGCCGCAGAGCTCTCCGACTCCTGCTTGCCCCCGCAGAGCTCTCCGACTCCTGCTTGCCCCCGCAGAGCTCTCCACTCCCCCTTGCCCCGCAGAGCTCTCCGACTCCCCCCTGCCCCCGCAGAGCTCTCAGACTCCCCCTCACCCCCTTCCCGCAGAGCATCATGTAATTCTCTGACTCATCACTGAACTCCTATTCAGGAAACATTTGATAATAACAGAAAGCAACAAGCCATAATTACCCTTCTACATCATAAATGGATGTTTAGCAGCTCCGACCCGCACAGCACGTCCCCCGGGCCAGAGAGCAATAGCAGAAATATTCTCCGATTTTTCAGCATTCTGGATACAGAGGGATTCATTTAGTGCAACCTCTCTCTGAAAGTGGATATCACTTGTAGGTGACCTGCCCGAGGCTTCTAAGCCTCTAATTAATAGGTAATTATCTTAGCTCGCCAAATATTCAATTAATGAATTAGAACGAGATCGGAGGAAAGTAGAAAGATTTTCAGATTAAAGGTGCACCAAAAAATCCATGAAAAAAGTCAGCAGATGTTAAAACAGAACTGACGCGTTTTGAACACAATAAGTTGTAGTTTGGGTTACAAGATGTGTATGGACCCATACAAACTCTTCAAGGGTCCAAGATCCCTGAGTTTTCATTAGGCTTTAATATTATCATTGTGAGGGGGGCACAAAGGGGAGTTATCATTGTGTCGGGGGCACAAGGGGAAGTTATCATTGTGTGGGGCGCAAAGGGGAGTTATCATTGTGTGGGGGGCACAAAGGAGAAGTTATCGTTGTGTAGGGGGCACAAAGGACAAGTTATCATTGTGTGGGGCACAAAGGGAAGTTATCATTGTGTGGGGGGCACAAAGGACAAGTTATCATTGTGTGGGGGGCACAAAGGGAAGTTATCATTGTGTGGGGGGCACAAAGGACAAGTTATCATTGTGTGGGGGGCACAAAGGACAAGTTATCATTGTGTGGGGGGCACAAAGGGAAGTTATCATTGTGTGGGGGGCACAAAGGAAAGTTATCATTGTGTGGGGGGCACAAAGGGAAGTTATCATTGTGTGGGGGGCACAAAGGGAAGTTATCATTGTGTGGGGGTACAAATGGGAAGGTATCATTGTGTGGGGGGGCACAAAGGACAAGTTATCATTGTGTGATGGGCACAAAGGGAAGTTATCATTGTGGGGGGGCACAAAGGACAAGTTATCATTGTGTGGGGGGCACAATGGGAAGTTATCATTGTGTGGGGGGCACAAAGGGAAGTTATCATTGTGTGTGGGGGGCACAAAGGACAAGTTATCATTGTGTGATGGGCACAAAGGGAAGTTATTATTGTGGGGGGGGGGGGCACAAAGGACAAGTTATCATTGTGTGGGGGGCACAAAGGGAAGTTATCATTGTGGAGGGGGCCCAAAGGGAAGTTATCATTGTGTGGGGGGCACAAAGGGGAAGTTATCATTGTGTGGGGGCACAAAGGGAAGTTACCATTGTGTGGTGAGCACAAAGGAGACATTATCATGGTGTGGAGGGGCACAATGGGGAAATTATTGTGCGTGGTGCACTTTTACAGTGCGGCACAAGGACAGTAATATTTGAAGGTACCATATTTTTCAGGTCACCTGGGAGATACTATGACTTTGTAGAGTCCAAAAAGGGAATTATTTCATTTTAGGGAGAGGTTTGAAGACACATGGGGCTCTACTGCAGGACAAGAGGGGATAACCAACATTTTGGAGTAATAATACTTTGTAGGGGGCAGGAATAAAATGTTATTACTGTACAATGCCCTGGGAGGGGGGGGGGGCACAAAGCGGATTGTATAACTGTCAAGGGCACAATGGGAGTATGTGGAGGGGAGACAGCAGTGTATTATTACAATGTATGGGGCAGTATTACATTGTAGGGGTGTTAAGGGGCTGGCTACACGGAGCCTTGGTAGTCCAGGGCGAGGTAGGGTCTCGGCTGTGGAGCAGCCCAGATTTTGCAGCACGCACCCGGCCAGCCCCCAGTGCAACAGTTCTGTTCACAATTGCCTTCGGAGAGAGTCAAAGCAGACACAGATTCAGTGGCGCACCCAGAAATTTCCCAAGGTAGGGGTCCAAGAAACACACACCGGCCCTGAAAGGGGGGTGTCACCCCCCAGCGGGGTTCCAAGGGGCAAAGCCCCCAGTGGGGTGGTTTGGGGGAGCGAAGCCCCCCTAAAAGCAGCCTCTTTTGTGGGCCCTTGGGTGCTGTGTAATTGTTCCTGTCTCCTGACATAGGGGCCCAGCTCCTTGTGTACTGCACCACTTCTCAGGGCCGTCCAAAGGGGGGGGTCCAGACACGTAGGTCCCCCCCTTGGGTGCGCCTATGCACAGATTCAATCATGTTTTGCAACATTCTTTAACTTAAATGATCTTGTGAAACATGAACACTCAACTTAAACATTACTTACTTTGGGATATTTAGTTTAACAGAATTTAGTGCAAACTGCTCCCGCTGTTCTGGTACCTCGACACTCACTCGCCGTCCTTTCAACACTTTGGAACCTCACTTCAAACTCATACAATCTCTCTCGACTCCAGCCCTATCCCATCCACGGGGATCCATCCAGAGGAACAATCAGGACCACTTTCAGACAGTGTTCCTTCGTAGTGAGCACCCTGATGACCCAATCATCCAGGTCTATGTAGATGTCTGCCACAATGATACCGTAGGGAAAGGTTGCTGCCTGGGTGAACCACAGGGGCTAAGGGTTGAGCACCCGCAGGAAGAGCTTCAGACTCACTAACGGAATTCGGTGATCTGGTCCTGGGATGATCCAGAAGGTCCGGCTGAATTAAATACTGTGTTGTTAATGTTCCAGTTCTCTCTTTGGGGACTCTCCTGCCCAAAGCAGACTGTAAGCCTCTTTTGTTAGTTAAACTTCACCCCTAGTGGGTGTAATCACTAGCTGACCTAATAACACTTTCACTGTCACTTCTAGAGGAAACTCATAACTCCACTGTTAAGGGGTGTACTAGCTCACTAGCTAATTTAGACCTAGTTTACGCCAGGTACCAGAGAGCAGCCTTTTACCTATGCACAGAACTATATACACATAAATCTGTAACATGTCAACATAGATACACACAAGTCCATAACACATCAATATATGTACCCCTGGACCTCTCCCCCCTACAGGGGATGAAAATTTAATTTTATAATTTAAAGAGGAGCATGGTAAGTATTATTACTTTGGAGGCCACTATTACTA
Source organism: Allobates femoralis (assembly GCA_033576535.1). Lineage (NCBI taxonomy): Eukaryota > Metazoa > Chordata > Amphibia > Anura > Aromobatidae > Allobates > Allobates femoralis. The sequence goes on from JARQOC010000009.1 coordinate 61,539,641, forward strand.
AGTATTGGGGGCTACTCCTTTTGGGAGTTCAGAGTAATTTAATTTGTAGGGAGGCCTAAAAGGATCAAAAAGGAGGGAACAGTTACTGTGGCCGCCCCTTAAAGCTCTAGTGACATCCATGGCCATCATGGTGACAACAATGTGGCCTTCTCCATGTGGCTCAAACAAAGAGCATCATCGATGAATGTATCCAGTGGAAGCACCTGTATGGGGCAGGCGGATACATCAGGGATACTTTCATTAGTAATGAAGGAGAACGTACCTTGTACTATGAGATAGGCCTGGGTAGTGTGGGGCTTATCCTGGGTCTGGTAGGAGCAGGTGTACAGACCTTCATCCGCCACATCTAGTTGGGTAATGATGATGCTGAATTCGGTCTTGTTGTAGTTCAGTAGTTGGACGCGAGGGTCTATGGACCATTTGTCGTTGCCCGCATACAGGATGTTGGACCGATTGAGCCAGGCCACTCGCGTTACTTGGTCATCAATCGAACAACTGAAAAAGAAAAAAACAAACATAAAAACGTCATGATTTAGCCTCATTGAGTCATTGGAATGGATAACTCTTGGCTTCTTTCCATCCCTGTCCCATTTATTCGGTTTGAGTTCCAACACAAAAGCTGAGCCAAGGACAGGCTGGTTTTTTTTTTGGCAAGAGAGTAGCCATGTCTTTATAAGCATGAACAAAATCTTAAGGGGATAGTCCCCTTAAATGGTGTTACTGCTAGGACCCCCACCGTTCAACAGAATAGGGGAAGTGTCAGAAGTGTCATAGACTCTCAATGGAGCAGCATGGACCATGGGTAATCACCTGCCATCAGCCACCTACAGAAGTATCAGAGACTCTCAATGCAGCACAGAGCATGCATGATCACCTGCTGTCATACATTCAGAAGTGTCATACGCTCTCAATGGACTGGCAGGGTGCATGCACGATCATCTGCCATCATCTATCTTCATAAGTATCATAGACTCTCAATAGAGCGGCATGGCGCATGCAGGATCACCTGCTGTTGTCTACTTTCAGAAGTGTCAGACTCTCAAAGAAGCAACACTGCGCATGCGCGATCACTTGTCGTCATCTATCTTCAAAAGTGTTGTAGACTCTGAATAGAGCAGCATGATGCATGGGCGATCACATGCAGTCATCTAAGTTCAGAAGTATCAGAGACTCTGGATGGAGCGACATGAGTCATGCGTGATTACCTGTTACCTACTTTCGGAAATATCATAGATTCACAATGAAGCAGCACAGAGCATGTGCAATCACCTGCCTTTGTCTACCTCCACAAGTGTTGTAAACAGTCAATGGAGCAGCATGGCACATGCGTGATCACCTGCTTTTGTCTACCTCCAGAAGTGTTGTAGATGCCAAATGGAGCAGCAAGGCGTATGCGTGATCACTTGCTTTGTCTACCTGCCTCCAGAAATGTTGTATGCACTCAATGGAATAGCATGGCGCATGTGTGATCATCTGCCTTTGTCTACCTGCCAAAAGCTTTGTAGATGCTCAATGGAGCAACATGGCGCATGCGTGATCACCTGCTTTTGCCTACCTCCAGAAGTGTTGGAGATGCTCAATGGAGAAGAACAGCGCATGCACGATCACCTGCCTTTTTCTACCTCCAGAATTGTTGTAGGTGCCCAATGGAGCAGCATGGCACATGCGCGATCACCTGCTTTTGCCTACCTCCAGAAGTGTTGTAGATGCTCAATGGAGAAGCACGGTGCATGTGCAACCACCTGCCTTTGCCTACCTCCAAAAGTATTGTAGACACTCAATGGAGAAGCACTGCACATGCGCAATCACCTGCCTTTGTCTAGCTCCGCAAATGTCGTGGACACTCAATGGAGAAGAATGGCGCGTGCACCATCACCTGCCTTTGTCTACCCCCAGAAGTGTTGTAGACACTCAATAGAGAAGAATGGCGATGCGTGATCACCTGTTGTCGTCAGTCTTCAGAAGTGTCGTACATGCTCAAAGGAGCGTCATGGCACGTGACTAAGCCAATGTGCAGGATGCATGCGCACTTCCTCCATGTCTTGGTTTTGCAGTTTTGGGGAATGCAGGGGACATTGTTAATCCGCAACAATCTTAACAAATTTCCCTGGATTACAATCCAAACACATGTGTAGAAAGCAACCCAAGAATGTCAGAAGTGGCAGTAATTTTCTAGACGTATTGTCACCTCTCTCCTGAGATTCCTCCAGCCCTGATGTAGAAGATCTTTCATTCCTTCACACGTATCGGCCATTATAATACCAAGATCTTTAATAATAACCCCCTTCCCACCCTCATCGGAGGTCAAAGGGTCAACTCTGAACCTCGTCGCTCCGTGATAACGAGACTGTAGACGTCCACATGACCCTTCTGATAGAAGATTACATTCACAAAGCCTTCCCAAGCGTCATTGACATCTCCACCATGTGTCTTTATCCTTCAGGATAATACATTGCCTTCCAGCCGTCACATCGGGTCTCTTTTCTATAGACGCGTCTTCGCAGCTGGATCCTTTCCTGTTATAGCACTTGGTATGAAGCCGGATCCGATAGCCACGTTATTTCCTTATTTATAAAAGACTTTCCCCCACCTCTATAGACTCCTACCGACTTCTAATCCAAAACACAGTGGCCCAGCTGAGTCGTCGAGGGCCTAAAGAGTGGAAAACTTTCAGATTGCATTGATTATCATGCGGGAACGCACCTGCTTTATAGATGCCGGAGCTATTTGTGTCGAGCTGAGGGAAGCTGGGCCCGGATCAAAAGACTCAAAGCAATCAGGAGCCATAAAGAGATGTTCAATCATTGCTCTGTATCATTCTCTACCTATACATGACCACATCAAGGTAGTGTAAGACATGGATTAACCAAGGAGGGCAATACACCTAGTATGAGCCATCGGGGACCAATCGAGGCCATATAGCTGGTATGGACCATAGTGGAGAGGGAGAATCATATGGCTAATATGAGGCATAAGGGGTCATAAAACAACTATGAGCCATGGGGGGCTATAAAAAATAATGAGCCATAGGGGGCCATATAACAACTATGAGCCATAATTGGTATCAGCCTTATAGGGCCATATAACTAGTATGGGCCGTAGCGGGGAGGGAGAATCATATGACTAATATGAGCCATGGGGGGGTCATATAACAACTATGAGCCATGGGGGGCTATAAAAAATAATGAGCCATATGGGGCCATATAACAACTATGAGCCATAATTGGTATCAGCCTTATAGGGCCATATAACTAGTATGGGCCATAGCGGGGAGGGAGAATCATATGACTAATATGAGCCATGGGGGGGTCATATAACAACTATGAGCCATCGGGGACCAATCGAGGCCATATAGCTGGTATGGACCACAGTGGAGAGGGAGAATCATATGGCTAATATGAGGCACAAGGGGTCATAAAACAACTATGAGCCATAATTGGTATCAGCCTTATAGGGCAATATAACTAGTATGAGCCATAGCGGGGAGGGAGAATCATATAACAACTATGAGCCATATGGGGCCATATAACAACTATGAGCCATATGGGGCCATATAACAACTAGGAGCCATAATTGGTATCAGCCTTATAGGGCCATATAACTAGTATGGGCCATAGCGGGGAGGGAGAATCATATGACTAATATGAGCCATGGGGGGTCATATAACAATTATGAGCCATATGGGGCCATATAAATAATTTGTGCCAAATGGGGGCCTTATAAGTAGTATGAGCCATAAAGGGCCATATAATTAGCATCAACCCTATGGGGCATATATAACTAATAAGAGTCACAGGGGGCATAGAAATAATGTGTTACAGGAAGCCATACAATTAACATGAACCGTAGAGGTCCATATAACCAATTTGAGCCATAAAGGGCCATATAACTAGTATGAGCCATAGGGGTCCATATAAATAGTATGAACCATGGGGGGGGGGGACATACAACTAATATGAGTCAGAGGGGTACATATAACAGCTATAAGCCATAAAGGGCAATATAACCAATTTGAGCCATAAAGGGCCATATAACCAATTTGAGCCATAAAGGGCCATATGACTAGTATAAGCCATAGGGGGAATATAAATAATATGCTATTGGAAGCCATACAACTAATATGAGCCATAGGAGACCATATAAATAGTATGAACCATTGGGGGGGGGGGGCATACAACTAATGTGTTATAGGGGGACATATATTATATAGGAACCCATGTGACTTGTATGGACTATATCATATAATATCACCTCCCCAAAATAGTCTCTATGACCACAGCTACATATATAACTTGCCCTCTAGAGCTAGGGTGAAATAGGTATTGAACACGTCACCAATTTTCTAAAGAGATATATTTCTAAAGGTGCCATTGCTGTGAAATTCTCACTAGATGTCAGTAACAACCCATTCAATCCAAACAGGCAAAGAAATTGAACCATCGCTGTCCATAAATTTAGTCTTGTGTAGTGTAATAATGAGAAATGACAAAAGAAAAAAGTATTGAACACGTGAAGAAAGAGGTGCAAAAGGCGATCCTGCTACTTAGTGAAAAATAACAGCAGCCGGTTCAACTGATGGTCTATAAAAAGGGGTCTCATTATCAAGGTGCCACACAAGAAACATCTCATGATGGGGAAAACCAGTGAGCTGTCTTAAGACCTTTGCAACCTCATTATTGCAAAATATCCTGATAGCATTGGTTACAGAAATATTTCTAAACTACTGAAGGCTCTAGTGGACGCTGACGATGTAAAGAGTGTTTATGTGAAAGAATGGGCCAAAATCCACTTGAGCAATGCAGGGATCAGTGTCCCCATACAGGAGGCGTCCGGAGCTTCACCCCAACAATTGTACAAAGTATTAATCACATTTCAGTAACTTAGTCAATACTTTTTCCCCGTGCCATTCTTCACATGCTCGCTCGGTTGCATTGAGCATGTATGTTTATGGGTGAAGAAAAAGCACTTGGACATCAGTGGTGAAGCCATAATGTTATTTACTTGTTGACAAGGTTGCATAAATCCTCAATTAATAGATAATACAGAGAAAATATGGATTTATTCTGCTCCTCGTTGGCACAGTGCGGCAGCTATTTCCCGGAGAGTTATCCCCTAATTAGAGCTCTCCTTCCACCATAGAAGGTTTTATAAGAGCAATCAGCTTTTTCCTAGGAGAAAGCCATATATTAATTTTAAGGACGCTCCTCCGCTCCTGGACTACGAGCGTCTCATCAGGAGAGGAATCCCAGTTTTTCACACACAAGAACGTTTTGGAGGTTGTGTTGCAAGCGCGCTCCTCCGGGAGACATTCCCATCTCTATAGTACTACTCCCCTGATAGAACATCATAGTCTCAACATGTCAGGATTGATCTGGATTACCGCCCGCGGAGAGATCATAATGTAGTTATGATTACTGTGAGACGGACACATAAATCACAGTGAGAGGAAGAAGGCTCTTAACCCTTCTGGTATCAGAGCTTTGCTATTTCATTCATTACATTTGGTGGACTGAGGGATCCCCAAAGGAGTCAACGGTTGATGAAAATCATCCCCACCTCCAACTTGAAGACAACATTATGGTTCTCTGATCAGTAGTTTGGTGTCCAGTTTATTGGGAATCTTTGACCCTTATCCCATCCATGACATATGAGATGATGTCACCCTCGGGTACCATGTGTCACGCTTCCGGGGGAAGGCGCCCTAGAGTGGACCCACTGGGCCGTGGTACCGAACTCCCCTGGTGAGCTGATCCTAGTTTACCCAACCCCTATACAGGGATTGTCAGGGGCAAGCCCAGGGGGTCTAAGTACCACAGCAGCTAGTACCAGGGGGGCGTCTCGTAAGGTTAGCCTATACTAAAGCACAGCTAAGGATTCCGGGATAACAGGGTACAAAGCTAGGAGAACGGGAATGGTGCTACCGGGCAGAGCACAGCAAGGGGTTTTCAGAAACAGAGACAAGGCTGGAAGAACAGGGATGGTGCTACCGGGGCAAGAGGCAAAAACATCTCATAGGGTTCCAGGAAACAGAGCACAATGGAAGGCCTGACCAACAGCTAGCAAAGCAGAAGCTCAATTAACACAATAATCTAGGCACTCCCATCAGAGGAGGTGGCCTGATAAACCATAGGAAGAGCAGCTTTTTGGTCAAGGGGAGCGTCAGGTTTGACCGTGCCGGCCCCTAGAGTCACAGGGGAGAAGTGCACCTAGTGCGCCGCTGATTGGTCACATGAATACGACCATAGTAGTGTGCTCATGTGCGAGCCCGGCGGTCAACTGACAGGAAGGGAACCCGGTGACAGCTCCAAGACACAGCACGCCTGGACGCCGGATGCCGGTCAGAGGAGCAGGAGATGCCGACCCGGGAGAGGTGAGCTGGGAAGCGGTGCCAGAGGGCCTAACACCATGACATCATGACAAGTCTTTACTTAATTAAACATAGGATCCTAAAGATCATGGAAAAGGTTTCCTTCATTAAGATGGTACCATAAGATACAAGAAGAGTTGGAGCCTTGGACAACCTTCTTTTTTTGGTGTGTCAAGCAGATAACCTATCAGTCAACGGTTGATGAAGACCATCCCCATCTCATCAACGTCAAGACGACATTGTGAGTTCTCTGATCAGTAATGTGGTGTCCAATTTATTGGGAATCTTTGACCCTTACCTAGCCATGAGATATGAGATGATATCATCCTCGGGTACATGACATCACGACAAGTCTTTATGTAATTAAACATAGGATCGTAAAGACCACTGCAGAGATTTCCTTCATTAGGATGATACCGAAAAGATACAAGAAGAGCGCGGAGCCATGGACAACCTTCTTTTTTTGATGTGTCAAGTAGATAACCTATCAGTCAAAGTCGATGAAGACCATCCCCATCTCTATCAACATCAAGATAAAATTGTGGTTCTCTAATCAGTAGTTTGGCATCCAGTTTATTGGAATCTTTATCCTTATCCAATCCATGACATATGAGATGATGTCATCATCAGGTTCCATGACATCATGACGAGTCTTTACGTAATTAAACATAGGATTCTAAACATTATGGAAGAGGTTTCCTTCATTAGGATGGTACCGGAAAGATACAAGAAGAGCATAGAGCCTTCGACAACATTCTTTTTTTTTGATGGGTCAAGTAGATAACTTATTATTCAACGGTTGATGAAGACCATCCCCATCTCCATCAATGTCAAGTCGACATTGTGGTTCTCTGATCAGTAGTTTGGTGTCCAGTTTATTGTGGAATCTTTGATCCTTATCCTATCAATGAGGTCATCCTCGGGTAGCATGACATCATGATGAGACTTTACATAATTAAACATAGGATCCTAAAGGCCACTGCAGAGGTGAAAGATACAAGAAAAGCACGGAGCCTTGGACAACCTCTTTTTTTGGAGGTGTCAAGTAGATAACTTATCGTTGCTCAATACTGTGAGAAAGTTATGTGAGGCATAAGATGAATGAGGTGTGGGGTTCTAAGAGAGATATCATATGATCAGAGAAGTCTTTGGTGGACTTAGGGTTCCCAGTCTTTACTTATCTTTCAGAACTTGGGTTTCCCCATCTTTACCATCTATTATAGGCGTGAGGCACCAATACATTTAGCAAAAATTAATCTTTTGGGATCGAGACACCCATGAACTTGCCCATTCACCTGACATCTCCTAAGGGTTGAACATGATCCCCTAGGTCTTCAAACCTATGAACTATGGTCTTTCTCTTTGGCATGGAGACACCCATGACATCTCCCTAGGGCGGGAGACACCCATGACATCTCCCTAGTGCGGGAGACACCCATGACATCTCCCTAGGGCGGGAGACACCCATGACATCTGCCTAGGGCGGGAGACACCCATGAAATCTGCCCTAGGGCGGGAGACACCCATGACATCTGCCTAGGGCGGGAGACACCCATGACATCTCCTAGGGCGGGAGACACCCATGAATCTCCCTAGGGCGGGAGACACCCATGACATCTCCCTAGGGCGGGAGACACCCATGACATTCCCTAGGGCGGGAGACACCCATGACATCTCCTATGGGCGGGGGACACCCATGACAAAACTTCTTCAGTGTTGAACCCTGAGGCATAAATTAAAAAAAATTGTCTTTAGAGTTACTTTTCCAAAGAGTTGTTGGGTTCGGGCCTTTTTGGTGCCCAAGAAGCCTTTAGAAACATGAGGAGAAAAAAATTGGTTCTCGGAAGTATTGGTCACCTTCTGTAGGAAGGATAGACGCCATTGATGCTGCCCTTCCAGCCCTGGTTACAAAGAATGAGCAAAAAGGGGGAACGATGTGAAAGCACTGTAAGGTATTTCCAGGAATTCAAGCTTGCACCCCTTCTTGAGGTGTTCCTTAAAGGAATTGTCCTTTTTGGACAAAACTCTACTTGTTTAAGAGGTTCCTTGACCACAAGATGATCACAAAATTGTCCACCTGCTGAGATTCCAAAAGGTCAATGGTAGAAAGGCCTAATAGTAAGTGTTTAATGTCCCTACAGCGCCACCACTAGGGGAAATAAAGTATTACACTATTTCCATTCAAATTAATGAGTTATCTGTGTAATGCAGGACATGACGGGACCTCCAGAGAGGGTAACGCTATCTGTAACCATCCTCCATTATTGGGGACCTGTGGAGCCATAAGAAATGTGTTTGTAAAGTAAATGACCCCTATAAGTCAGTCTAATGTTCCTTATGTCATAATTGCATTCAGGCTGAGAATAAATGCGATTATTTTCAGGAACAGTCACTTTCAAAGGCAAAATGTAAAACCCCAGAAGGAATCAGACAAGGCTCCGATCAGCATTTGCATCTGTTCTTGAGCTTCAAAACTTCCACAAGAGACATGAAGCGTTGACGCGTTTTTGTTTTTTATGTGGCAAGGTCACACAGGGACTTCAATGTCACAATCAGAGACAGCTGGTCCTAAAGCTGTGGGGAGCTGCGCATGGACTGGCGGGGCAGATAATAATGCGGAGCGCGTCTCCATCCATATACATCAGACGTCAAGTCATGTCAAGTAATAGCGAAAACTATACAACGCAAAAGCAACCGGCATAACGTCAGCCTGGGCACTAAGTATGGGGCGTGTAGAGGCTGACTATAGGGATGTAGAGGCTGACTATAGGGGTGTAGAGGCTGACTATAGGGGTGTAGAGGCTGTACTATAGGGGGTGTAGAGGCTGACTATAGGGGGTGTAGAGGCAGACTATAGGGGATTAGAGGCTGACAAACTGGGGGTGCAGAGGCTTACTATAGAGGGTGTAGAGGCTGACTATAGGGTATTAGAGGCCGACTATCGGGGGTGTAGAGGCCGACTATAGGGGGTGCAGAGACTGACTATAGTGGGTGTACAGGCTGAATATAGGGGAGAGCAGAGGCTGACTATAGAGGATGCAGAGGCTGACTATAGAGGGTGTACAGGCTGACTATAGTGGATGTAGAAGATGTATATAGTGGATGTAGAAGATGACTATAGGGGATGTAGAGACTGACTATTGAGGGTGTAGAAGCTGACTACAGAAGGTGTAGAGGTTGACTATAGGGGAATTAGAAGCTGACTATAGTGGGTGTAGAGGCTGACTACAGAAGGTGTAGAGGCTGACTATAGGGCATGTAGAGGCTGACCATAGTGGGTGTAGAGGGTGACTATAGGGGGTGTGGAGACTAAGGAGATGTAGAGGCTGACTATATGGGGTATAGAAACTGACTATAGGAGGTGTAGAAGCTGACCATAGTGGATGTAGAGGCTGACTATAGGGGGCAAAGAGACAGATTATAGAGGGCATAGAGGCTCACTATAGGGGTTGTAGAGACTTACTATAGGGGGTGTAGAAGCTGATTGTAAGGGGTGTAGATGGTCTCTGGGAAAGTAGCTTGCCTATGGGGTTCATGTATTGAACCTGCTCTTTTATGGCATCTAATGACTCCTTTGATGGTGGTCGAAAAAGTCAAGCTTCCCTTGATATAAGTGTGGTCCTGGCTTTTGTGATGCCCTTCATAGAGCAGAATGGTGGTAAATCTTCTTAGTGATGTCATTCCTCATGACAATTACATCATCACAGCGGGAGAAATGTTCTATCCTCTCAGTTATTTGGGATGTGGGGATCATAGTTGGTCTAATAATGGCGGCTTGTCATCGCATATATATTATGGGTCTGCAGAGGCGGCCGGGCCTGAGACGGGGCATGGGGGTCCATGGTGGGTCCATGGTGGGGCCCATGGTGGGGTCCATGGGGGGGTCCATGGTGGGGTCCATGGTGGGTCCATGGCAGGGGTCCCAATAATGTTTTCTTTGCCTTCACAATGTGAGAAGTGGTGGGTCCGGTGCTATTAATGCACAGATGTCAGGAGCGGGGGCATCCCGCACTTGTATAACATCATGTTTTTTGATTAACGACCCCTGGAAGGTTGCGACAAGCATCTGTCAAAGCAAAGAAAATGTGTTTACCGCTCCCACGCTCTGTATACTTTCACATGCAAAAGATTTGTTTCCTAACCGACTGATGCAAATGAAACGGGGAAATGGGGATTTCATTAAAGAGCGAGATGAAAGGAACGTAGGAATATGGAACGGAGAAGAGAAACATAAGACGTGAGCGACTGTAAGAAAACAGGGGAAATAAATCATAAAACGCATCACATCCCAACGCGTCACATTGGATCCCACTGGCAATTATACTAGAGACACATCGTCAACCAATCAGACGTGGCCTCATTTTTGGTTTCTTGCCCCCTTTTATCTTCAGGGAACCAATCTTAAGGGGGGTGAAAATATGGATGATAATAATACCATGTATGATACATTGTACCAACAATCCAGAACTGAGAACTATCTTAAAGGGATGGTCTTATGTCATTAATGAGAAAATAATGGTATATCCTAGTGATATAGGGTTACTAGACCCTTCAAATATACAATTTTTAGTTAATCTAAGCAATTCCAATTAATTTTGATTTTAGTTGCAATTCCACCCCTGACCACATGGTGTGCTGTTCTTATATAGACACATCTAGAAGAAGGTGGAACTTATGATGTAAAGCTCCCCCTAGTGGTCCATATAATGGGTGCAACAATTTGTGATATATAAACTTATTCCAAATAGTCATTACGTAATTTTGATTGACTCGCAATTCCCCACCTGACCACATGGTGTGCTGTTATAAAAAGACACTTTCGGTGAAGGTGGAAAAAATCTGCAAAGCTCCCCTCATGGACCACATAATGGGAGCATCAATTTGTTACATATAAATTATTGCAAATAGTCTATGTAATTTAGATTTACTTGCTATTCTGCACCTGACCACATGGTGTGCTGCTGTAAAACACATGGAGAAATGTGCAGAAAAATCTATGGCTCCATCTTGTGGATCATATCAGGTACAGCAATTTGATTTGTATAATGTATGCAAATAGTATTTAAGTAATTTTGATTTACTTGCAATACCCCACCTGACCACATGGTGTGCTGTTATAAAAGACACCTTTTGGTGGAATGTGGAGCAAAGGCTGCACAGCTCCCCCTAGTGGTCATATAATTAGTGCAACAATTTGTTACATGTAACTTATTCCACAGTCTATATGTAATTTGGATGATTACACATGGTGCGCAGTAAAAAGACACATAGGTGAAGGTGAAGAAAAGAACTAAGGCTTCACTTCGTGGATATATAATAGGTAAAGCCATTTGATACATATATCATTTATGCTGAACATAGTAATTAATTTTGATTTACTTGCAATTCTGCATCTGATCACA